>CM055069.1:45111201-45261138 GCA_029204045.2 Tillandsia leiboldiana | reverse complement strand
GGGTTGAGTTTAATGGTTTCCACATTGGGCCGCTGGGTGGTACCGTTGCGGACCGGGCTCGAGGTTGTGTCCCTGAGGGTCCCTTTTGAACGGTAGACTGCGGTGAAATCAGCCCCTGCTTAGTGGTCATGATCCGAGAGTGAATGAGCGAGGACCCTAGCCGATTAGGGCTCTTTTCCTGGATGACGTATGGGTTGTCTCGGATCGCCTGGTTGAGCTGGCACATGGAGCGGTGTTGGTGCGTGCACATGGTGTTTCTCTCTTTTCCCCCAGCCTTTTGTTGGCGTTCGTGATGGTCCTTCACCCTCAGCTCAGGAGTGTTAGGCTTGTGGTTCCGCCCCGTGATGGACTCGTTTTCCCTTGAGATCTGCGAGTACTTGTGGTACAGGGACGCCCGTTGGCGAATTCTGGTCGTGAGATGAGAGAATTACGCAACCGGCCATGCCGTACTGATTATTATTTTGTTGAGGAGTAATCAAGGGTAGTGAGTAGCGACTGGGGAGTTGGAGACTGTGTTTTGTTGGATGCTTACCCTTAGCTTTGAACCCCTTTTGAGCCGTGTTTGTTTTCGAGGACGAAACTTCTTTTAGTGGGGGAGGATGTGGGACCCGGAATTCCCCGTTGGATTACTGTTGGATCTCTGCGGCTTCTGGAGACCCGTGTTGGGTGTTAGAGGTGTTTGCGCGCATATTGGACCCAAGATTGGACTCGGCATGAAAAAACGATCAGTTTGCTTTCCCTCGGGAATTTTTGAGAAATTTTAGAAGTGGAATTTGGCAATCGGACATCGGATTTGGATTCAGCGCGCGAAAACGGTCAAGATGGACTATTTACTTGTATTTTTCGGAGCCCGGATGACCCGGCACGGATTTTGAGGTGATTTTGTACTGTTCCGGCCGCCGGAGGGGCGCCGGCGCGGCGGCGGCGGCGACGCGGCGGCTGGCGGCGGCGGAGGCGCGCGGTCCACCGCGGAGGCGTGCACCCAGGCGGAGGACCTGCGGGCGCCTTCTGGTTGGCCGGCGCAGCGGCGCGGTCCACGGAAGATGCGCGGGTGCACTTGGACCGGTGCGGACACGTGGCCGAGCGTTGGTTGGCGGTTCCTGGTGCGCGCGGGTCCACGCTGCGCTGGAGCAGGTGCCGTACGGCGGGCGGTTGGGAAGCACGTGGGGGCGCCACGTGGCGCCCCACGATTGGCCGGGCTGCAGCCACCCCACGCCCGCGTGTCGGCCACACGTCGCTCCGCGATTCGCGTGCGCGCGTACGCCGGGCGCGGGGAGTGTCGGTGGACGCGTGGCGGGCCTAGGGGCTTTCGGGCGTGAACAGTAACGGGCCCGGCCCGTACTGTAGCAGCCCGGAAGTGCCAAGCGCCCGAAACTTTGGGCCAAAAGTCCAAAATTCGGATTTTCGGGCTGGGCCTATAAATAGCTGTCTTGTGGGGAGTTTTGCCCCCTTTCCCGAGCTCCCCTGCCCATGGCCCCTTTAGCAAAGTTGGAGATCTTCATCTTGCGCATCTTCTGGCAGAGGCCCGGATGTTTTGGAAGCCGCGGCGTCGACGACTTCGGCATCGGAGCGCAGTGTGGCGATTTTTCATCGGAGGCCCGTTATCGTCACAGTTGATCTGAGAGGTCTACAGAGCTACTCCGTCAGTATTTTTGGACGATTTCTGCGGCGTTGGAATCATGAGAGGTACGTCTTCGAGTGTCGTGTTGATCATCTTGCTGGATTCAGAGTTTTTGACACGGTTTTCGAGGCATTTCTAAGCCGCTGTTTTCTGGTGGAGTTTTTGGACAGCGGCCCCTTGCCGGAATTTTATCTCCGCACCCGAGTGTCGGATTGAGACGAGCCTGTACACTTTTTGGATCTACTCGTCGCAAGGATTATCATTGTATTTTTTCGGGATTTTTCTGAGGCTTGCCCGAAGGTATACTATTCCCCTTTTATCTGTGTTTGAGTTTACAGTTGTGTGGTGGTGATGTTTTGCGCACCTGTGCTGTGGAATTTGTAACTTGGCCTACGGGGCTCGATTTGGGCGTGCAGGTACCCGGTTTCGAAGGTCTCGACGAGACGCTCGCGGTGATATTTTTATCGGAATTTTTAGGGCACTTCTGTAGGTGAAATTTCAGATCTTCAGACTGTCTTCTGCAGATTTTTGTACTTGGTTATTTTGTGGGAATAAAGTGTAACCTTGGACCTTTTGTTGTACCCAGGAGTATTTGCGGATGTTTGTGAACCCGTTGGTGTTGAGGATTAGTGGAGGTTTGTTGCTTCTGGTGTTTCAGCTGTGGAACTCCGGACAGTTAGCATTTTCAGGTGGGTGGCCTTGTTTCATGACCTATGGACTGTGCATTAATTCTATCTGTGTAGGGACTTGCATGTTTATAGATTGTTCTATATAGCATGCTAGAATTATAGGAATTGATGTTCCTAATGCTGTTAGATGATCTGTGTTTATTTCCTTCCCTACAAGCTGTTGATTATGGTTATCTTGGAACTTGACCTAGCACCCGTCATATGTTGCATGTGTAACCAGACTAGTAGAAAACCCTCACTTGGGCTAGGGTTATTTCTGCTTTAGACATCCACACTTCTACTTCCTGGACAAGTGTTCATCCTCGCCCGGGTAGTGGGCCCGAGTGGTCAGGAGTTATCTTTTAGTGTGGGATGCATGTTACACTCGTGCTTGGGAGCAGAGTGGCGTCTGTAGATGTAGTTGGTTGTTCATCTGTAGCGTGAAGCCGTTTGGGTAGACGGCGGTCCCGAGATATTTTATTTTTCTTGTTTTATCTGTCGCCCGCTGTGCTAGTGGCAGCGGTAGATCAGTGTTAGCAGGACCTTAAAACCCAGAACCTTTTTGGACACACATATGATTTATTGTCAACCGAATATTTTCTTCCAAGCATCGTAGGGTCGCCTGAGTCTGTTCTGTTTGATTGGACGAAGGCATTAGCCCTTCGAGGCTTAGATATAAAACTTGGTTTCAACTGTTTTCCTAAGCAGAACTAAAAATCATTAAATATGGATTTCTTACAGATCAGATGTGAGGTCCCGGAATCCCCCGCGCAGGGTTGCTGGTTGTTGGGCAGCTTTCGGTCGCCGTTGGGGGTGTTGGGTGCGCGTGTTGGGGGCCCAGAAATGGATTTGTGATGCAATTTGGGATTTGCTTGCATCACTGGAGGCCTGCGTGGGTTGCGCGCAATTTGGACACAAGTGGTGGACTTCGGGCTTTAATTGAGACCCCGTGGAAGTTGGAGGACCCGTCGGGTGGTCAGAAGTGATTTCGCGCGATTCAGATGTCAAAATTAGACTCGGGTGAAGTCCGGATAAAAGTTTACCTCTCCGGTCGCCTTCGGGAATTTTTAGAGTTGGAATTTGGCAAATCGGACTTTAAAAATGGACCCGGCGCGAAAATCGGATCGAGTGGGCATTCGGCAAATTTTCGGGTGAGAATTTGGAGAAATGGACATCGTTTTTGGATTCAGCGCGCGAAATCGCTAAGGATGGACTATTTATTTGCTGGATTTGGAGTCCGGTAGATCGTGCGCGTTTTTCGAGGCATCGCGGCACGTTTTTTGAGGTGGCGTGTGGATCCCGAAGCAGCTTTTGGCGGCACGGATCCCGAGGGCACGGCAGGCGTACGGTCGCGACAGGGGCCACGGGGGCGCGCAGCGCGGAATGCGCAGGGGCCGCCACGTGGCGGCCCCCCCGTTGGCGCCCCGCGCGGGCGCGGGGGCACGCGCGCCCGTGTAAACGGGCGCGTGTCCCGCGCACTGCGCGTGGTGCGGTGCAACGCGCCCGTGTGGCGGGCGCGTTGCCGCGCGCCACGTGGCGCCCGGGCGCGTGCGTGAACCCGGCGCACGCGCCCGGTTGTGGACCGGCCGGTTGGGGGGCTCCCATTGGTGGCCGCCGTGCACCGAGCCTGTGGACCCGCCCCGTGAACCACCTTCTCTCTCCCTCCTTTTCTTCTTCTTCTTCCTCCCCGCACCGCATTTTCTCCCTTTCTTTCTTTCTTCTGCACCCGAGAGCGAGAGGGAGTGAGGGAGGGGGATTGCGTGAGGTGCGGCGGCGCGTCGTGGACCTCGTTTTGCGTGCGAGGTCGCCCGGCGGAGCGTTTCGGCGACGGCGACGCTAACGGGTAGGTCCCGTGTGTTGGTTTTACTGTATTTTTGTACAGTTTTCGGGGCGACCTTCTCGACTGTAATTAACCCTCTTGCTCTTTTCTGTGTCCGGCACCGTGCACCGTTTTGCGTGCGGACTCCGGCACCGTGCACCGTTTTGCGTGCGGACTCCGTTTTGCGTGCGGATTCCGGCGCCGTGCACCGTTTCGCGTGCAGACTCCGTTTTTGGTGCGGACTCCGGCAGCGTGCTCCGTTTTGCGTGCGGACTCCGGCGGCGTGCTCTGTTTTGCGTGCGGACTCCGACGGCGTGTCCCGTTTTACGTGCGGATCGCGTGGAGGCCAATTGCAAGTGTCTACGAGCAATTGGTGGCAAATCGAGGTGGGTGGCCTTATCTCCAAGTTTTATGGACTGTACAGTATTTCTACTGATGTAGGATTATGCATGATAGTTTATTTCATTGTGTAGTATGCTAGATTGTAGGAATTGTTATTCCTTTTTTTATCTGTTGATACAGCTATCTTGGAACTTGACCTAGCACCCCCGTCATATGTTGCATGTGTAACCAGACTAGTAGAAAACCCTCACTTGGGCTAGGGTTAATTATGTTTAGACACCCACACTGTTTTGCTATCCCTGGACATAGTGTTATCCTCGCCCGGGTAGTGGGCCGAGAGGTCGGGATTTTCTTTTAGTGTGGGATGCATTTGCACTCGTGCTTGGGAGCAGAGTGGAGTCTGGTAGTTGTAGCGGGTTGCTTATCTGTGCCGGGAGCCGTTTGGGTATACGGTAGTCCCGAGAGGTCTTGTTTCCCTGTTGCACAGTCGTGGGAGAGAGCCGTTGAGTAGACGGTAGTCCCGGGCCGTCGAGTATCTTCCGGTCCGTCTTGTTGGGAACCGTTGGGGTTGACGGTGGTCCCAGGTCGTTGAGTGTTGTCCGACCTGTTTTGTTACCCTGAGTTGTGGGTCGTTCCTGGCTGTGGAGTATCTCCAGCCAGTGAGCCTTGTGCTGCGAGCCGTTGGTGAGGCTAGCGTCTCGTGTTTCGAGTTAGCCGAGCAGCTGAGTCGTCGAGAGTGCTCCGACTGTTGTGCGAGGTATTTGGGGATCTTGAGCCCTACCGTTCTGAGAGTGAGCGTGGATTTTGACTAGCCTGCATATGCCTATGTTTGATACTCTATGCCGCGCCGTTCTACTCAGTTGGAGTCGCGTCCTGAGATGCCGCTGTGGATACGATGGTTGGCCTGTTGAGGCAGTCTTCCGCAGTTGAGGCAGCGATGGGCCTGTTGAGGCAGTTTTGTGCGAGGGATGAGTTAGTAGGACAGGACGCCCCACGTAAATCCCGTCCTCATGTGGATGTGTGGTAGTGGGCAGGAGCGTTCCTAGTCGTCGGGCGCAGGCTTGACTGGACCTTTGAGGTAGTCAGTTCGTTTGGGTCGTTTGAGCACCTTGGGTGCGAGTGGTCTCTTTTACTTTCATCTGTTCCACTTTTGAGTGTCTGGTTAGAGGCATGGTAGCTGTAGAGTAGTTTCCAGCTTTTCTTTCAGATTTCTTTGCCTGTTATCTTTCGCCTCTAGTAGACTTGGTGGGCAGACCGTTGGGCTTGTTGACGGTACCCACTGAGAACTACTGTGGGAAGTAGTTCTCACACCCGTCGTGGTGTCTTTTCCCCAGGGACTTCTTCTTCTGTTCCTGTGCTCCTGTTGCTGATCCTTCGGACCGAGGCGAGGGAGTCGCGAGCTTGTTCCCTACCCGTCGTTGGAGTGTAGCGGTACCCCCCTTCAGAGGAGAGCTTCGGTTGATAGTTTACTTCTTCTTCTTCTGTTGAGAGACCTTTGTAGAGAGGTATAGTGTTGTACTTTATTTTTCAGTTTGAGAGACTGATGTTGTGAGGATATTTTCTTGTATCGAGGGGTTGTACACTGATGTACTTTTTGGAGATATCTCCCTTTTGAGTTCTGTATTAGAGGATTTTGTATATGATAGTATTCGGGGAGATGGATATTGTATTTATTTCAGTTGTACAGTGTTTGGACTTCAGTTTTAGTAGTCTACTTTCAGCTCTCTGATATCTGTTTACTGTAGTTGGTTCTTTCTGCAGGTTAGACGCTTCGTCTGTACGGCAGTTTCCGTACAGATGGCGGATCTGTTGGCGAGCCCGGGTGGCAGTTTCCACCCCGGGGCGTGACAGATTAGAGTGGTATCAGAGCCTAGGTTGTAGGTCGTGGTGGACTTAGAAACCCTAGGCTTGTGGTTGGACATTTGGATGACTACATGAGAGTCGTGACTTATAGCGAGAGTCTTGATTGAGTTTTACCTCTCCCAAGAGACGGGATGAGTGTTTGGCATGTTTATTCTCCTAATCGATTATGTTGGTTGCAGACAACATAATGCTATGGAATGGATGACATGTCTTAGACTTTCGCTGGATTGGGTCGTATGGTTGTTGTGTCCAGACGTTTGTAGTTGTGCAGTGGGTTGCGATACCCCTGAGACGTCGTGTTGTGAAAAGGACACACCCCGCCCTGGCTGAGTACCAGGAGGGCGTATTCCCTGGCTGAGTTACCAGGAGGGCGTATTCCCTGGCTGAGTTACCAGGAGGGCGTTTTCCCTGGCTGAGTTACCAGGAGGGCATTTTTCCCTGGCTGAGTTACCAGGAGGGCGTATTCCCTGGCTGAGTTACCAGGAGGGCATTTTTCCCTGGCTGAGTTACCAGGAGGGCATTTTTCCCTGGCTGAGTTACCAGGAGGGTGTTTTCCCTGGCTGAGTTACCAGGAGGGCGTTTTCCCTGGCTGAGTTACCAGGAGGGCATTTTTCCCTGGCTGAGTTACCAGGAGGGCATTTTTCCCTGGCTGAGTTACCAGGAGGGCGTTTTCCCTGGCTGAGTTACCAGGAGGGCGTATTCCCTGGCTGAGTTACCAGGGGGGGCGTTTTCCCTGGCTGAGTTACCAGGAGGGCGTTTTCCCTGGCTGAGTTACCAGGAGGGCGTATTCCCTGGCTGAGTTACCAGGAGGGCGTTTTCCCTGGCTGAGTTACCAGGAGGGCGTTTTCCCTGGCCGAGCTACCAAATGGATAATTATCACTGGCCGAGTTACCAAATGGATAATTATCACTGGCCGAGTTACCAGAAGGATAATTATCACTGGCCGAGTTACCAGATGGATAATTATCACTTGCCGAGTTACCAGATGGATAATTATCACTGGCCGAGTTACCAGGAGGACATTTTGCCCTAGCCGAGTTACCAGCAGGATACTTTCCACTGGCCGAGCTACCAGATGGGTACATAGCCCTGGTCGAGTTACCAGGTGATTGCTTTACTGAGACCGAGATGGTCTGACTGGACGCCGAGATTTGGGGGCATCGAGTTCGTCCTGTTGGACTACTAGGAGCTCGGTTGTTGACTTGGAACCAGTTTCGTGCTTTGCGGCTCAGGACCTTCTTTCCTGCCAGTGTAAGCAGAAACTGGAAGGGGATCTTAGACTCCTGCAGCAGGGGAGTCGACCTCTTTTGGAATTTGTTCGCGAGTTTGGCGATTGTCGAGCCGTGTACCCCATGTCGCCTGGATGAGGCCCAGGAGGTTGAGCTAGTTGAGAAAGGACTGCATCGGAATATCTATCACTTGGGGTATTCTCGGCGAGTGCCGACGTTAGATGCAGCTATTGAGCATGCTTAGCGGGTTGACCGAGGATCAGTGATCATGTCAGAGAT
Organism: Tillandsia leiboldiana; assembly: GCA_029204045.2. Classification (NCBI taxonomy): domain Eukaryota; kingdom Viridiplantae; phylum Streptophyta; class Magnoliopsida; order Poales; family Bromeliaceae; genus Tillandsia; species Tillandsia leiboldiana. The sequence goes on along the minus strand of CM055069.1, from coordinate 45,253,317 downwards.
AGACGGAGCGCCAGGGACCAGCTCCGGGAAGAGGCATCCAGTGCCGCCTGAGTTTGGACAGTCGAGAAGATCGAGACCCCGGGGCCGCCACGATCCCAGTCTGAGGGTCGTGAGTCTCAGAGGAGACAGAGACCAGGAGGTTTTCCGCGGCCGATGTATCAGCAGTAGCAGCGGGATGACTGTGTCCTTGGCGGTGGGCTGCATTCTGCGCCGTAGTGTGAGCACAGGCAGGGCACAGATCATGGTCTTGTCCTAAAGCGGGGTCATCAGTCACATTGGCAGCTTCGGCTCCTCCTCCTCCGCTCTTCCAGACAGGCGGAGTTTCGACAGGTTGGCCAGATAGTTAAGGCCACTTCTTTGCGGCAGTCCGACGGACGACCACCCCGAGCGAGAGCGTCTATGTCGCACAGGATGAGGATTCGGGGGCAGCTAGCCACGTGGTGGCAGATATTAATCTTATCTCCCCTTCACGCACTCGAGCGTTATTTGTTACCTGAGCATTGCATTCTTTTCTTCTGTAGGGCATTTGCATTGATGTATGGGCTAGAAATAGGACCCTTAGCTTGTGCTCGTGAGGTTCAGATACCTGATCACGTGTTGCACATAGATGGGTGTTATTGGTCCTGCCCAGTGCAGTTGGGGCCCTGGTTTTTGCCTGTTGATCTTTTGGCCCTTCCTCAGCTCCGGAACTTCGAAGTAGTGTTGGTTATAGTACTGTGAGGATCTGAGGCCTTGATGCTTGAGTGATACCACACCGTTGATACACGGTGGTGTTACCACACCGTTGATACACGGTGATGATGCCACGCCGTTGATACACGGTGGTGATACCACACCGTTGATACACGGTGGTGATGCCACGCCGTTGATACACGGTGATGATGCCACACCGTTGATACACGGTGGTGATGCCACGCCGTTGATACACGGTGGTGATGCCACGCCGTTGATACACGGTGATGATGCCACACCGTTGATACACGGTGGTGATGCCACGCCGTTGATACACGGTGGTGATGCCACGCCGTTGATACACGGTGGTGATGCCACGCCGTTGATACACGGTGGTGATGCCACACCGTTGATACACGGTGGTGATGCCACGCCGTTGGTGCACGGCAGTGATGCCACGCTGTTGGTGCACGGCAGTGATGCCACGTTGTAGGTACACCACGGTGAGAGTTTTTGGATGATTCGGACTTTTGACCGCGAGTTTTGGGCATCAGCTTTATGATCGCCTTGCGAGCCAGTTTTCAGTCCCGTTCACCGACGGTTTGGTCCCCGTCAGGGTGTTCTTTGTGAGTTGAGGGATCGACTTCGACCTGTGGGTCCGTTGGGGTCATGTTAGCATGTTGAGCGACCAACTGTGGCACGAGATTGTGTCTCTTGAGGATCCCTTTTAAGGGTAGCCTGCAGTTGAGTAGTCCACTCGGGTGGTTTTGGATCGGGAAGTGACCGAGTGAAGACCCCAACTTATTGGATTTCCCTTCCTTATTGGACGAGTCTGCGGGTATGCTTCGGGTCGTCTTGTTGAGGGTGGCACCATGTTGTGGTTTGGTGCATATTACACTTGTGGTTATTTCAGTTTTTCCCCCAGCCTTTTAATGGAGCCATTGGTTTTTCACGTCTCAGCTCAGTAGTGATGTGTTTTTCCTCGCCCGTGATTACTTGCCCCTTTGAGATCTGTGATTATTGGAGTACGAGGGACGCCCGTTGCAATTTCTGGCTCGAGAGATGAGAGAATTGCACATCGGGTAATACCGTACTTATTGTTGTTGTTGCGGAGTAATCACGAGGAGCGAGCGGGGGAGCTGGAGGCGTATTGTTAGATACCTAGCAGTGGTATTCTTGACTCCTGATGGGCTTGATCTAGTTTCGAGGACGAAACTTTCTTTTAGTGGGGGAGGATGTGAGGTCCCGGAATCCCCCGCGCAGGGTTGCTGGTTGTTGGGCAGCTTTCGGTCGCCGTTGGGGGTGTTGGTGCGCGTGTTGGGGGCCCAGAAATGGATTTGTGATGCAATTTGGGATTTGCTTGCATCACTGGAGGCCTGCGTGGGTTGCGCGCAATTTGGACACAAGTGGTGGACTTCGGGCTTTAATTGAGACCCCGTGGGAAGTTGGAGGACCCGTCGGGTGGTCAGAAGTGATTTCGCGCGATTCAGATGTCAAAATTAGACTCCGGGTGAAGTCCGGATAAAAGTTTACCTCTCCGGTCGCCTTCGGGAATTTTTAGAGTTGGAATTTGGCAAATCGGACTTTAAAAATGGACCCGGCGCGAAAATCGGATCGAGTGGGCATTCGGCAAATTTTCGGGTGAGAATTTGGAGAAATGGACATCATTTTTGGATTCAGCGCGCGAAATCGCTAAGGATGGACTATTTATTTGTTGGATTTGGAGTCCGGTAGACGTGCGCGTTTTTCGAGGCATCGCAGCACGTTTTTCGAGGTGGCGTGTGGATCCCGAAGCAGCTTTTGGCAGCACGGATCCCGAGGGCACGGCAGGCGTACGGTCGCGACAGGGGCCACGCGGGCGCGCAGCGCGGAATGCGCAGGGGCCGCCACGTGGCGGCCCCCCGTTGGCGCCCGCGCGGGCGCGGGGGCACGCGCGCCCGTGTAACGGGCGCGTGTCCCGCGCCTGCGCGTGGTGCGGTGCAACGCGCCCGTGTGGCGGGCGCGTTGCCGCGCGCCACGTGGCGCCCGGGCGCGTGCGTGAACCCGGCGCACGCGCCCGGTTGTGGACCGGCCGGTTGGGGGGCTCCCATTGGTGGCCGCCGTGCACCGAGCCTGTGGACCCGCCCCGTGAACCACCTTCTCTCTCCCTCATTTTCTTCTTCTTCTTCCTCCCCGCACCGCATTTTCTCCCTTTCTTTCTTTCTTCTGCACCCGAGAGCGAGAGGGAGTGAGGGAGGGGGATTGCGTGAGGTGCGGCGGCGCGTCGTGGACCTCGTTTTGCGTGCGAGGTCGCCCGGCGGAGCGTTTCGGCGACGGCGGCGCTAACGGGTAGGTCCCGTGTGTTGGTTTTACTGTATTTTTGTACAGTTTTCGGGGCGACCTTCTGGACTGTAATTAACCCTCTTGCTCTTTTCTGTGTCCGGCACCGTGCACCGTTTTGCGTGCGGACTCCGGCACCGTGCACTGTTTTGCGTGCGGACTCTGTTTTGCGTGCGGATTCCGGCGCCGTGCACCGTTTCGCGTGCAGACTCCGTTTTTGGTGCGGACTCCGGCAGCGTGCTCCGTTTTGCGTGCGGACTCCGGCGGCGTGCTCCGTTTTGCGTGCGGACTCCGACGGCGTGTCCCGTTTTACGTGCGGATCGCGTGGAGGCCAATTGCAAGTGTCTACGAGCAATTGGTGGCAAATCGAGGTGGGTGGCCTTATCTCCAAGTTTTATGGACTGTACAGTATTTCTACTGATGTAGGATTATGCATGATAGTTTATTTCATTGTGTAGTATGCTAGATTGTAGGAATTGTTATTCCTTTTATTATCTGTTGATACAGCTATCTTGGAACTTGACCTAGCACCCCCGTCATATGTTGCATGTGTAACCAGACCAGTAGAAAACCCTCACTTGGGCTAGGGTTAATTATGTTTAGACACCCACACTGTTTTGCTATCCCTGGACATAGTGTTATCCTCGCCCGGGTAGTGGGCCGAGAGGTCGGGATTTTCTTTTAGTGTGGGATGCGTTTGCACTCGTGCTTGGGAGCAGAGTGGAGTCTGGTAGTTGTAGCGGGTTGCTTATCTGTGCCGGGAGCCGTTTGGGTATACGGTAGTCCCGAGAGGTCTTGTTTCCCTGTTGCACAGTCGTGGGAGAGAGCCGTTGAGTAGACGGTAGTCCCGGGCTGTCGAGTATCTTCCGGTCCGTCTTGTTGGGAACCGTTGGGGTTGACGGTGGTCCCAGGTCGTTGAGTGTTGTCCGACCTGTTTTGTTACCCTGAGTTGTGGGTCGTTCCTGGCTGTGGAGTATCTCCAGCCAGTGAGCCTTGTGCTGCTAGCCGTTGGTGAGGCTAGCGTCTCGTGTTTCGAGTTAGCCGAGCAGCTGAGTCGTCGAGAGTGCTCCGACTGTTGTGCGAGGTATTTGGGGATCTTGAGCCCTACCGTTCTGAGAGTGAGCGTGGATTTTGACTAGCCTGCATATGCCTATGTTTGATACTCTATGCCGCGCCGTTCTACTCAGTTGGAGTCGCGTCCTGAGATGCCGCTGTGGATACGATGGTTGGCCTGTTGAGGCAGTCTTCCGCAGTTGAGGCAGCGATGGGCCTGTTGAGGCAGTTTTGCGCGAGGGATGAGTTAGTAGGACAGGACGCCCCACGTAAATCCCGTCCTCATGTGGATGTGTGGTAGTGGGCAGGAGCGTTCCTAGTCGTCGGGCGCAGGCTTGACTGGACCTTTGAGGTAGTCAGTTCGTTTGGGTCGTTTGAGCACCTTGGGTGCGAGTGGTCTCTTTTACTTTCATCTGTTCCACTTTTGAGTGTCTGGTTAGAGGCATGGTAGCTGTAGAGTAGTTTCCAGCTTTTCTTTCAGATTTCTTTGCCTGTTATCTTTCGCCTCTAGTAGACTTGGTGGGCAGACCGTTGGGCTTGTTGACGGTACCCACTGAGAACTACTGTGGGAAGTAGTTCTCACACCCGTCGTGGTGTCTTTTCCCCAGGGACTTCTTCTTCTGTTCCTGTGCTCCTGTTGCTGATCCTTCGGACCGAGGCGAGGGAGTCGCGAGCTTGTTCCCTACCCGTCGTTGGAGTGTAGCGGTACCCCCCTTCAGAGGAGAGCTTCGGTTGATAGTTTACTTCTTCTTCTTCTGTTGAGAGACCTTTGTAGAGAGGTATAGTGTTGTACTTTATTTTTCAGTTTGAGAGACTGATGTTGTGAGGATATTTTCTTGTATCGAGGGGTTGTACACTGATGTACTTTTTGGAGATATCTCCCTTTTGAGTTCTGTATTAGAGGATTTTGTATATGATAGTATTCGGGGAGATGGATATTGTATTTATTTCAGTTGTACAGTGTTTGGACTTCAGTTTTAGTAGTCTACTTTCAGCTCTCTGATATCTGTTTACTGTAGTTGGTTCTTTCTGCAGGTTAGACGCTTCGTCTGTACGGCAGTTTCCGTACAGATGGCGGATCTGTTGGCGAGCCCGGGTGGCAGTTTCCACCCCGGGGCGTGACATCAGATGGCTTCAGTAAGAAATGTCACAGTTTTTCCTATAAATTAACCACCGAGATGATTCGAGTGGTCTGGGTTCTAAGGTCTGCCTTTTCTTGGGACGAGAACAACGAGAGGCTATGCCTAGAGCCTGTTCTTGTTTGATTTGGGTTGTAGGTTCTAGTCTTTCAGTGTTCCCGGACCCTTCATTGGGTCAGTGGTTGAGATGTTTGGCCTGTTGAGTCAGCTGTTCGCAGTGGATGCGATGTTGGCCTATTGAGGCAGTTGTTCGCAGTGGATGCGACGTTTGGCCTGTTTGGCCTGTTGAGTCAGCTGTTCGCAGTGGATGCGATGTTGGCCTGTTGAGGCAGTTGTTCGCAGTAGATGCGACGTTTGGCCTGTTTGGCCTGTTGAGACAGTTTCTCGCAGTGGATGCGACTTGGTGCCATGAGTTGGTAGAGTGTGATCTAGAGGTTGTTTTTCTGATTTAGTGGTGGAGGTGGTTCTCCCACTTAGCTTTGAGGATCTTGGGGTTCTGGCAGATCGAGTCGTGGAGGTTTCCCGACTCAGCCATGGTCGTGCATTTATCAGATTGAGTCGTTGAGGGTTCTCCGACATAGCTGTGAGAGTGTTTTGGGCTATTCCTGTTCGAGTCGAGGTTCCTTTTCCAACTGAGTTGTGCTTTGAGCTTGGAGTTACCGATCTGTTTGATCGTGGATCATAGCCTGCATGAGCCACATTTGAGCTTGACAGAGATACTTTACAGAGATACTTGAGATGGGTTACTTTTTACTCGAGCGGGTCGCTCCCCTCGAGTGCCACTCCGGAGTAGGCGAGACCGGGTTGTTATACCGGCGTGAGATTGAGCTTTTCTATCGCGACTTGTCGTTGCATTTGTCCCTCTGGCTGTGCTGGTGTTGGCAGTCATGGACGTCCTACGTAAGTCCGCTCCTCCGGGACGTAACGGCAGTAGGTTGGCGCAGGCTTGACTGGACCCGAGGAGGCAGTCAGTTCAGATTGAGTGATCAGAGATGAGAGTTAGTTGTGGCATCATGTTCTTTCTGTCCCACTCTTTGAGCATCTAGATAGAGGCATAGTAGCTGTAGAGTTTACTTTTCCCAGCTTTCCTTACAGCACTGCTTTTGTTACTTTATGCCTCTAGTGGACTTAGTGGGCAGACCGTCGGGCTTGTTGGCGGCACCCACTGAGAACTACTTGGGACGTAGTTCTCACACCCGTCGTGGTGTCTTTTCCCACAGGAACTTCTTCTCCGGTTCCTGTTGTTCCTGTTGCTGATCCTTCTGACCGAGGCGAGGGAGTCGCGAGCTAGTTCCCTACCCGTCGTTGGAGTGTAGCGGTACCCCTTCAGAGGAGAGATTCAGTAGATTAGTTATTTCATTTTCTTCCTTTGAGAGACTTTTGTAGTGAGGATTGTTGTGTATTGAGAGCCTGTACACTGTTGTATTTATTGGAGATACCTCCCTGTTGAGTTCTGATTCTTGTATTTGAGGTTGTTGTCTGATTATCATTTTTGGGAGGCGGACATTTTGTTTTATTTCCAGTTGTACAGTGATCGATTTAGTTATACAGCAGATTTTTTATTTTTAGCTCTGATATCTGTTTAGCTGTAGCACTTTTCTTGCAGGTGGGACGCTTCGCCTATGCGGGTTTGGCATAGGTGGCGGATCTGTTGGCGAGCCGGGTCGCAGTTTCGACCCCGGGGCGTGACAATTGATCGGGCCCAACTTGTATAATTATCTAATTCGTCGGTGGTTGGAATATTCGAAGGCATGCATTGGGTGTATGTCTCATCATCATCGTCGTTTTGTAATATTGCTCTCATATCATACAAATCTCTTGGCTTTATCGTAATGACATGAGACCATTCCTCATTCTTTGGATCTTGAACATAAAATACTTGCTTTGCTTGAGATGAAAATATGAATGGATCATCCTTCAACAATTGACCCGTATGAATCAACTTAGAAAAATTCACAAGAATACAACCATTTGTGTCTGTCTTCAATCCCCTTGGTGATTTAATATCTATCCAATCACAACGAAATAAAACAACCTTAAAACTTCCATAATAATCTATTTCAAAAATATCAGTAAGTTTGCCATAATAAGTTTGCCCCTCAGCTTCAACCATAACTCCAGAATTTTGTGTTTTTCTGAACTTCTCACGATTTTTCGTGTGGAATCTAAATCCATTGATGATAAAACCATTACATCGCTTGGCAACATTGTTTGGACCTCGGGTGATTGCTATAATTTCATCAGGACAGTTTCTCTCGGCCATTTGTGGGACTTAAAATATTTAAAAAGTATGATAATTAAATAATTTCTATCAATGAACAAGAAAAGAAAATTTTATCAATTTAACATGAAAAGTTCTCACCTGTGCAAGAAGCCATTCAGAAAATTTCTCTACTAACCATTTATGCTCAATATTTGAGTTATCTCGAATGTTAGGATTTGCCTTCCGTTGAGAATCCAAAAATTCACTATATACATGTTTAGAAAATTATATATTTAGAATGTACTTATATCGTACTTAAAATTAATTGTATGGGTAAATTTTTTAAATAATATTTACCTACGATATGGGAATATTTTATCACAATGGAGTAAAACATATCGGTGCGCTTGTGCTAACGAAATGTCATCAAGAATGTGACACTCTCAACCTTGCCTAGAACTCGACCCCCAGATAAGAACATGTAATTATCTGTGTTGTCCACATTATCAGAGTTTCGTTGTGGTCGATTAAAAATCGACTCCACACCTTCAAGATATCTTGAGCAAAAGGTTATACACTCTTCTGCAATATATCCTTCTGCAATTGAGCCCTCGGGTTGAGCTCTATTACGTACATAGGAGTTTAAGCGCACTAAGTACCTTTCAGAAAAATAAAACAATATCATTACAATAAAAGATTAAAAATTAACATATCTAATTAACATGTGATTAAAATCACTACCTCTCGATAGGGTACATCCATCTGTAATGTACAGATCCACCTAATTTTGCCTCCTCTATTAAGTGAATAAGTAGGTGAATCATAATGGTAAAAAAACCTGGAGGAAAAATTTTCAACATGTGACAGAGCGTTAATGCAATACGAGACTGTAGTTGATCAAGTTCCTCCATATTAAGAGCCTTTGAGCATAACGATTTAAAAAATGATGATAACTCACAAATAACTGCTACAACTTGCCTAGGCATGATTGCCCTCACTACTATTGGCATAATATCTTGCATCAGAATGTGGCCATCGTGCGACTTAAGATTTGAAAGTGTTCGCTCTTTTAAATTCACCCCTCTTGAAATATTAGATGCATAACCATCAGGAACTTTGAGATTTTTCAAAACAGTTAGAAAATTGACCTTTTCTTGCACTGACATAGTATAGAACGCACGAGGTATATAGGTTTTATTATTAGGCATCACCACTGGATGAAGGTCATGCCTTATGTCCATATCTTTTAGATCAAGACGTGATTTCAAATTGTCTTTACTCCTCCCGTAAACATTCAACATGGTACCAATGAAATTGTCGCTAACATTTTTTTGGATATGCATTACATCTAGATTATGTCGAAGAAGATGATCCTTCCAATAGGGTAGGTCGAAAAAAATACTTTTCTTTTTCCATGAATGTTCTTGGGGACGTGTTTCATCATCATCATCATTATGAGAATCAATAATAAAATCATCAGCATCCTCAAAAATTTTAACTTGTTCTTCTACCACCTCCCCTCGTCCCCTCTTTCTACTAGACTTAGAGACTTTTACATACTTATTGTTGATTCCTTCTAGTTGCTCAAGAATATCAATTCCAGATGGTAAATTTGGAGCAGTTCGTAACTCTATCGAACCATCAAACTCATCTTTTTGAAATCTAAATTGATGATTTTGTGCTAACCATCTACGATGACCCATGTAGCAGAATTTACCTCCATGCTTTAACCAACGAGAATCAGTTGACATACCACAACAAGAACAAGCAAAACGCCCTTTTGTACTCCAACCAGATAAGTTTGCATAAGCAGGAAAATCATTAATACTCCATAATAGAACTCCTCGCATATTAAAGTTTTGCTTCGTGAAAGCATCAAATGCATCAACGCCTTTCCATAACTCATTCAATTCATGAATTAGAGGTTGTAAAAAAACATCAATATCATTGTCTGGACCCTTTTCACCTGGAATAACCATTGATAATATCAAAGATGATTGTTTCATACACAACCATGGCGGTAAGTTATAAGGAATCAAAACAACCGGCCATGTGCTATAAGTAGAACTCATTGTCCTGAAAGGATTGAATCCGTCGCTAGCTAATCCAAGTCTTATACTACGAGGATCAGACGCAAAATTCGGATGGTGAGAATCGAATGATTTCCATGCCAAAGCATCTGCTGGGTGTCTTAAGATTCCATCCTTTGTTCGACCTTCTTTATGCCATCTCATGGAGGAAGCCATCTTTGATGACATAAAAATTCATTTTAATCTCGGTATTAACGGAAAATATCGTAATACTTTTGCCGGTTTTTTCTTTTTTGTTGTATTTTCATATTCTTGTACAGAATCATCTTCATCATCTTTATTTATTATCCACCTTGAAGCTCCACATGTACGGCAATTTTCTTCGTTTACACTTTCATTCCAATATAACATGCAATCATTAGGACACGCATGAATTTTTTCGTATCCGAGCCTTAATTGTTTTATTAACTTTTTAGCTTCATATGAAGATGATGGCAATGAAACGCCCTTCGGAAAAGCATCCTTTAGTAGTTGGAGTAACATAGTGAAAGATTTTCCGGACCACCCGTTCAAACATTTGAGATGGAAAAGCTGGAGTATAAAAGAGAATTTCGAAAAATTTGTGCATCCTGGGTAAAGCTCTTTATCACAATCTTGCATCAAAGTTGCATATGAAGTTGCATCAACATTTGGCAAATGTTGTTGTGTAGTTCTTTCACTAGAATTTTCAATATTATCCTCATCGACTATTGAATCACTATTTAAAATTATATTGGAAAATCCAAAGGCATCTTGGAGCAATCCTCTCATATTTTCTTGTCCTATGATTTCTTCTTGCACATTAGTATAGTCTGTAATGCTTGGGGCATGTTGAGCAGCTTCACTAGAAGAAGAAATAAAAGATTCTCCGTGAAATACCCAGTCGGTATAACCTAATGAGAATCCCTTCCATACCAAATGTTCCTCCACAACTTCTGGAGTATGTGAGGAACAATTGCAACATTTTCGACAAGGACATACAATCTTTCCTCTGTTTGATGATTTTTCGGTAGCAAATCTAATAAAATTAGCAATACCATCTAAATAAGCCTTACTATTTCTCTGCTTATTAATCCAGCTTTTGTCCATTTCTTTAGGCTGCCAATAAACAACTAATTACCATAAGAAAAAAAAATTAAGAATTTACTATATATTCTCATATTTCACTCTATATATAAACTATTTTAATTAGTATTCTAATAAATATACACAAGCATTTGATTTAGTTTTGCAGGCCAAAAAGAGAGAAAATAAAGAGCTGGTGTAGTAATTAATATGATTCACTCTAATAATACATAGATAAAAAAAACGCATCATAATTAATAATGAATAATATGTCGCTATGCACAAATATATATAGCATTCATTTTGTGCTAAATTAATCTAACAGAATTAATTTAACAGGCTAAATTAATCTTCAAAAGGCCCCTCCATGCATTGTAGGCCATTTTGAAATATGTCGCCCCAACTTCATTCTTTTTATTGAGCCATTAAATTAATCTAACAGAATTCTTAATTTACTAAGTATGAAAACTCAACCTAGTCACCTCCAAATGTTTGACTTATTAATTAGCATGCTTCTCTGAGGATTATTAATTAGCATGCTTCTCCTTTTGTCATGTTCTTTTCATAGGAATATTAGCCTGAGAGGAGATAGGACTAACCTTCACAGTTGACGGTGGCTGTGGCGGTGGGGGGTGACGGGTGGCGGCGCCGACGAAGAGGCGAGGTGCGCGCGTTGGGGGCGACGCGCGTTGGGGGCGACGGCGGTGGGGGGTGATGGGTAGCGGCGGCGACGAATAGGCCTTGTGCGCGCGGGTGACGGGTGGCGGCGGCGGGTGCGCGCGTTGGGGGCGACGGGTGGCAGGTGGCTGTGGCGGGTGTGCGTTGGGGGCGATGGGTGGCGGCGGCGACGAAGATGCCTTGCGCGCGCGTTGGGGGCGACGAGGTGCGCGCGTTGGCGGCGGCGACGAGGGCGCAGGTGGCTATGGCGGGTGCGCGTTGAGGGCGATGGGTGGCGGCGGCGCCGAAGTCTGCTGCGCGCGCATTGGGGAGGAGGGAGATCGAGCTACTCTGTAGGAGATAAGAAAACCAGAGATGGGTGGGGGAAAAAGGTAAAGTGTGGGGTGGTGGCGGGGGGCTGTGGCGTGTGGTGGGGGGAAAAGGAGTGGGGAAAGTAAAAAGCTATTTTTTGGTGTTTCCCGCCACATTTATTTGCCGACGCATTACCAAAGCGTCGGTAAATTTTTGACAGTAGAAGAAATTACTGACGCTTCTTAAATGCGTCGTCGTAAAAGCGTCGGTATAGACCCCTTTTTTTGTAGTGTTAGTAGATCGTCCACAGACACGCATATGATTAAAATATCTCTTTTTTTATTTTATTTTTCTTGATATATGTCGCATACTCATAGAGACATTTATAAAATCCAATCTTTTGAAGATGATTATCAAGACGAGTATTTCAAACTCGTGGTGCTTGTTTTAAACCATACAAAGCTTTGTTTAAACGATACACTTTATCTTCCGCACATTTTATTTTATAGCCAGGAGGTTGTTCAATATAAACATCTTCCTCAAGAAAATCATTTAGAAACGCCGACTTTACATCCATTTGATGTACTTCCCAACCATAAAAAGCAGCTATTGCGAGAATAAGTCGCACTATATCGAGTCGGGCTACCGGTGCGAACACTTTTTCATAGTCTATTTCTTTTTCTTGTTTATATCCCATAGCGACTAGTCTTGCCTTATGTTTTGTTATTTGACCATCAGCATTGTGTTTGATCTTATATATCCATCTTACTCTAATAGCTTTATGTCCAATAGGAAATGAAGTTAGTTCCCATGTTTTATTTTTCTCTATTGCTTTAATTTCTTCATTCATTGCAGCGCGCCAAACATCCTTTTGTAGAGCCTCTTCGACAGATAATGGTTCTTCGTCGAGATGTAAACAAAATAAGTTCTCACTATCAATTACATCCGTCTCATTGTATATATCTTCAAGTCTTCTTAATCTGAGCGGACTTGAAGAACTTGAAGGAATGAATGGTGAAGTTGTCGGTGTTGGGGTGTCATTGTTATTTGAAACATTTTCGGTTTCTTCAACTTCCTGATCTATTATGTCTTTTCCTTTTTCTTCCGAAGTCCAATTCCATATGACATTTTCGTTAAAAATAACATCTCTACTAATAATTACTTTCTTGGTAATAGGATTATAAAGTTTATAGGCTTTAGAGTGCTCACTATAACCAGTAAAGATACATTTTTCTCCTTGATCATCTAACTTTTTTCGTTTCTCCTTAGGAATTTGTGCATAAGCAATACATCCGAATATTTTGAGATGTTTAACTCCAGGTTTATATCCACTCCATCCTTCTGCTGGTGTTATATTTTTTAGACTTTTAGTTGGACTCCTATTAATTAAATATACTGCGCATGCAACTGCTTCTGCCCAAAATGACTTGGTAAAGCCTTCTCTTTGAGCAAACTTCTTGCCATATCCAAAATAGTCCTATTTTTTCGTTCAGCTATACCATTCTGCTGTGGACTATATGCCGTTGTGAATTGCTGTTGAATACCTTCTTTAGTGCAGTAATCTTTAAATTCTTTTGAAGTGTATTCTCCTCCTCTGTCAGATCTCAGTATCTTTATTTTCTTTCCACTTTCTCTTTCTACCGTAGCTTTATATGTTATGAAAGTAGAAAATAAGGCAGATTTTTCTTTGATAAAGTACACCCATACTTTTCTAGTACAGTCATCAATAAAAGTAATAAAATACTTATTTTTCCCATGAGACTTAGGAAGAGGACCACAAATATCAGTGTGAACTAAACTTAAAGGTTGTGTTGTAAATTTTATTTTCTTACCAATAAAAGGAAGTCTTGTTTGTTTTCTAATTATGCAACCTTCACATACTCCATTTAAATGTTCAATAACAGGAAGACCATGCACCATTCTTTTAGAGGATAGTAACTTTAAATTATTGTAATTTAAATGCCCGTACCTTAAATGCCATGGCCTTGATTCCTCTTTAACTTCAGAGTGATAGCACCTTTCAATTTCTGATTTGATGTTTATCGGAAATATTCGATTCTTCGACATGCGCACTTTGGCAATTATTTTGCCATTCTTATCTTCCAAAGTCAGAGTAGAGCCTTCCATATATACGATATATCATTTCTCCATTAATTGTCCGATACTTAGTATATTGCTCTTCAATTCTGGCACGTAATATACGTTGGAGATGAATTCTTCTTCACTACTCTTTGATTTGAACATAATTTTTTCCCTTCCTTTAACAGGTACTTTTGATGAATCACCAAATTTCACGTTACCGTCAACAGTCTCGTCTAGTTCAACAAATAGTTCCTTCCTTCCACAAATATGATTTGAAGCACCGGAATGTAGAAACCATACATATTGTGGATCTTTAACTTCATCTTGGCAAGCAAGTAGTAGTGAAGTTTCTGCAACTTCATCTTCAACTGTACTATCGATGTAATTGTTCACACCTTTAGTATTTTTATACCAGCAATCTTTACTATAGTGGCCAAACTTTTTACAATTGTAACATTGAATGTTCGATCTCGTACCACTGAACGAACCTAGACGATTGTTATTGAGTCTATCTCTTTTAGGACCATATCCACGTCGTGTATCACGACTAGCATTGTAGCTTTTCTGTCGATCGTTGTTATATCTTTTTTGATTCTTATATTTATTATAATTATTTTCTCCACGATTTTTGCCCTTTCTACTGTCTAGTTTCAACTTTGACTTGAGGGCTTGATCAGTCGACTCGGCTTCAAACACTTTTTGTAGTCTTTGCTCATGTACTTGGAGAGATCCAGTTAATTGGTCAATAGAAAGAGTACTTATATCTTTTGACTCTTCTATCGCAACTACAATATGCTCAAATTTTGATGTGAGAGAACGAAGTATCTTTTCAACAACTCATACATCTTGGAGTTCCTCCCCATTTCGCTTCATTTGGTTGACAATTACCAAAATGCGAGAAACATAGTCCGCAGCACATTCGGACTCTTTCATCTGGATTGCTTCGAATTCCGCTCGAAGTTTCTGTAGACGAATCCTTTTCACTTTGTCATCTCCTTTAAAGACTGTTGCAAGAATATCCCTTGCCGCTTTGCTCGAAGTTGCTTCGGCAATTTTCTCGAACGTTGACTCCTCGACTGCTTGGTAAAGGTAAAAGAGAGCCTTTTTGTCTCTCTTTCTTGTATCATTCAACTCGTTTCGTCGAGCTACAGTTAACGCGGCTTCTTCTTGCTCTGTTTGTTCTTGATACTCAATTCTAACTAAATCCCAAAGGTCTTGAGAACCAAGGAGTGCTTTCATTTGAATGCACCAATTCTCGTAATTATCTTTCAATAGTTTTGGGATTTGGGTTTGGAGAAGTTGATTAGCCATTTTTAACAGAGTTTCTTTCTAGAAACTTGAACCTCGCTCCGATACCAATTGTTGGAAGGCTTGGACTGTGATGATCCGGACTCCCGCAGGAACTGTGCAACATTAAACAGTGACTGTAGGGAGCTTATTCGGTGAAACAGAGCTTGTAAAATAGAAATTGGACATTTAAAATAGACTCGGCACGAAAATCGGAGCAAATGGGATTTTCCGAGGACTTTCGGCAAAATTTCGGATGAGAATTTGGCGAAATGGACGTCGTATTTGGACTCAGCGCGCGAAAACGATCGAAACGGTATATTTACTTTAATTTTTCGGCACCACTGTACTGTTCACGCCGGAACAGTAACTCCGGCCGCCGGAATTACTGTTCCGGCGACCGGCGACCGGCGGCGGGCGGCGGCGCACGGCGGCGGGCAGCGGCGCAGCGGCGGCACAGCGGCAGAGTGCGGAGGCGCGCAGCGCGGGCAGGCGCGGGCAGGCGCGGGCAGGGGGCGCTGGTGCGCGGTCCACGGCATGGCGTGCACCGGGTGCACCGAAGTCTCCCCTTGACACGTGGCGCTTCGCCATTGGTTGGCCGGCTTCTAGAAGCACGTGGGAAGGTGACACGTGGCAGCACCCGGTTGGCCGACATCTTCCGGAAGACCCGGCGCGGGGACCGGGCCTGTGCACCACGTGGACACGTGGCGGCTTCTGAGTGGCCCTTGCACAGGCTGTTTCCTGTTTTGCGGACACGTGGCGCGTTTTGGTTGGCCCGTTTCGGTGTTTCATGTTCGGATCCGATCCTGTGTGGAGCCCCAGCCCATTATAAATAGGGTCCCCCACCCCTCCTCATTCCCACCTCGATTTCTGTGCCGTAGAGAGAGAATCAGAGGTTGGGCCTTTTAGGAAAAATATTCCTCTCTCTCTCCTCTCTCTCTCCTCCAGATTTTAGAATTTTTGGAGTTACAGTTAGTGAGTTGTCTGCGACGCGGCGCACTGCGACGGTTTTCTTTTTCGGCCCATTTCCCGTCGCAGTTCCGTCGGAAATTCCCTGAGTGCTAACCAGGAGGAATTTCTGGACGATTTTCACGACAGCGCGTTCCTAAGAGGTAAGGCTTCGATTTCCGTGTTGATCACTTTGCTCCATTTCGTACTTTTGGCATGATTCCCGAGGTCTCTTTGACCCCCCTTTTTGCTGTGGAAATTTCTGGACAGCATCGACTTCTCCGATTTTTATCTTGGCGTAGGAGCATCAGATCGAGACGTTTAAAGAGTCGATTTTGATCTACTCTTCGCGAGGAACGCAACCGTAATTTTTCTGGAGTTTTCTGAGCACTATACAGAGGTGAAAAACTCCTCTCTTTTCGTGCTATTTGAAAAACAGCAAAAGCTGTATTTTTATGAATAATATAGTTACACCCTGTGCAATGTGTGTTGCTGTAGGGCACCGTTTTCGGCAGACAGCAGTTCCAGGGGACTGTGGACAGCCAGGAGACTATCTGGGTGTGATTTGAGCTGTTCGAGGTGGGCGGTTGTTGCTTACCTCATTTTTGACAAGCTCACTGGGATTACTGGAACTCCCCTAAAAATTAATATGATAATTGATGAGAACCACTGGGACAAACTAATATGATAATTGATAAGAACTAACAGGACAAACTAACAAGACAAACTAACAGGACAATTGATGAGAACTATTGGGACGAATTAATATGACAATTGACGAGAACCGCTGGGACGAACTCTCCTAAAATTTAACCCCACAGATTATATGATGACTTATATTGGGACACTGTGATTGGGACAAAGGCTATAATCTCGCATGCAATAACCTTTATAACAATCAATCTTTTTAAAATAAATATTTGACACTTTTCTACAGCTTTTAAATAATGGCATGCTTTCTTGCTCATCTAGTTAGCCACTATTTATTGCTACACTATCATCTTGGGATTTGTACATGTTTCATTATTGTCCTGTGCATCCAGAGGCTTGTTGCTCAAGTGTGAGCAGGGGTTTGGGATAGTGTAGTCGAGATTGCATTAGATTGTGGATTTGTGGGGTATTGCGATAACCGTGGACAGTAGGCGGTCGACCAGATGTTTATCCTTGCATCAGATTGGGGTTGAGTCTGGTTTATTGCATCAGCTGGGGATTGGGTTTCTGTAGTGGATGGAGTTTCCCACTTTGATCATAGTTATGATCCAGTCCTGCTATATTGAGATATGTGCTACAGAGATACTTAAGATACTGATGACAGAGATGCTTTACTCGTGTGGGTCGCTCCCCTCGAGTGCCACTCCGGAGGTGGATTTTTTCAGACCCAGCCGTGTGTGCCGGTCTGATACTTATGTTGGGATGCGAGCCGTGCGAGCCGATCCCGCGGTTTCGAGCTGTGTGTGCAGATTCCGCTGAGCAGGCAGTACCAGTTGTTACTGGTGTCTAGATTGGATTTATTTGGACAGATACCATTTCTGATGCATGCATACAGTTTTGACAGCATAGTAGTGGTAGTTTTCCTGTTTCAGCATCTTATGTATTTTACCACTTTTCCCTTTTGCCTCTAGTAGTCCTAGTGGGTGCGTCAGAGTTGAGGTTTTACCCACTAGGGGAGGCTGCTGGTTTATCTGGTAGTTCTCACCCCCCATTGTTATTTTCTGTTTCTTTCTTCTCATCTATTTTGCAGAGTCATCTGCAGGAGCTGCTAGGCCTTCAGCAGCGGATCGAGGTAAGGGGATCGCCGAATAGATAGATCTCATGTGAGATTGAGAGCTGTAAATAGACGCTGTACCCTTCACTCAGACTGTGGTATTCTCCTTTTATTTGGGTCTGGCTTCCGCCAGCAGGTTGTACTATTTGGTGAGCTGAGAGATTATTGTACTTATTACAGCTTTATTTGTAGTTCCAGTCTGAGATACTATGTGGTTCTTCTACTTCAGCTCTGTATTATGCTCTTTTATTGTTCATATTACATCGGAGCAGGTTACCAGCGCTTCGTGTACTCGGGAAATCCCGTGTGCACGGCGGATCTGTTGGCGAGCCCGGGTTCCGGGGCGTGACAGATTAAGTTGGTATCAGAGCTTAGGGATAGGTCAGTTGGGACTTAGAAAACCCTAGGCTTTTGGTAGACCCTAGGATAATAGGGTACGAGAGACGTGATATTTGCGAAAGTCGTTGATTTATTGTTTGGCTCTTCCAGTGAAAGAAGAGGGATCGACATGCCCAATTTCTGGTGAACCGTTATGTTGGCTGCAGACAACATAAAGTCACAGAAATATGAGGATGTCTTTGACTTTCGCTAGATTGGGTCGTGTGGGGATATGATACTGAGTGTGGTTTCTTGTGGTAGGATGCCTCCGCGACGTAGGATGTTGACGCGTTCTCAGCCTGATTCCCCTGAGCCCGACCAGGAGGAGTCCGGGCAGGGCCAGCAGAGTGTTGTGCCAGAGCTACAAGCTCAGATGGCCCAGATGTCCGAGGCTGTTCGGCGTCAGGAGGAGGCTATGGGTCGGCTGACGCAAATGTTAGAACAGAGGGCGCAGCCTGTTGTAGCACCCTCGGAGAGTTCTCCCGTACCTTCTTCCCCTACTGTGAATCCCCCAGCTGTACCGGTGACCCCGGCATCCCCTGTTGCTCGGGGTACTGGTGGACAGCCGACTGGGCTGACAGGATCTCTGACCCCGGCAGAACAGCGGGGAGTGGTGGACCTGTTGATGAGGTTCCGCCAGTTTGACCCACCCCATTTTTCGGGGCAAAATACAGAGCCGTGGGAGGCAGAGTCGTGGATCACGGCGATGGAGCGACGTTTTGAGACGTTGTTTATCGAAGAGCGATATCAGGTGGTATTAGCGACGAACTTTTTGGAACACAACGCCGAGGCTTGGTGGCGGCGTGTTCGACCGGCTGGTCCGCCTGGGGCTCAGCTCCTGACCTGGGCGGAGTTCCGCAGTCTCATTCTCGGGGCTTTCTTCCCGAAAAGCGTCCGACAGAGATTGGAGGAGCAGATGAGAAACCTTCGCCAGGGGAATCGGCCCGTACACGAATACATTGCCAATTTCAATCAGTTGTTGGCATGTGTACCGAACGTGGACAGGGATGAGGCGCACCGGATTTACATGTTCGAGCGAGGGTTGCGCCGGGATCTTTTTCAACTTGTTCGCTCGCGTAGGTTGCAGACCTTGGAGGCCTCAATGGAGCAGGCACTCTACGTTGAGTGCGGGGAGGTAGTAATGGATGAGGTAGCTCCAGCTCCCGTGGTGATCCCGGGGGTGAAGCGACCGGCATCGGAGGTTGGGGGACAGGCTAGCTCGTGGAGGCCGCCACGACCGTCTCTGCCACAGTCTTCCGGCCAAGGACGGTCTGAGCGGCGAGGGCCTGGTGGACCCCAGAGGCCCCAGCAGCGGCAGCAGCAACAGCAGAGATCCCAGCCGTCGCAGCGTGGGTCGCAACGACAGCCTCAACGACAACGGCAGTCTCAACAGCAACAGCAATCACAACAGCCACGGGCTCCCGGCAGTTGTATTTTCTGTGGAGGTCAGCATTTTTCCAACACCTGCGACCAGCGGTGGGGTCGCTGCTATAGATGTGGACAGCCCGGGCACATTCAAGCTTCGTGCCCCTTTTCGGCCCCCGCCACCCCTTCTTCAGCATCTGCTCCATCTTCATCTCAACAGCGGTCGACGGCTCAGCGACCATATGCTCCAGCAAGCAGGCCATCTTCTTCCCATCCCACGGAGTACCGCCCTCCAGCTCAAAGTGGGCGGGTGTATGCGGCGCAGGTAGAGGACTCTTCAGCCGCAGATTATGTGGTGGCAGGTATCACCTTACTTTCTGACATTAGGACTCATACTTTATTTGATACGGGAGCATCACATTCTTTTATTTGTAAATCATTTGCATCATTACATGGGTTAGAGGTAGGACTTCTACCACGTGCACGAAAGGTTCAGATTCCCGATCACACCTTGCACGTAGAGGAGTGTTGTTGGTCCTGTCCGATGCAAATCGAGTCCTGGATTATGCCAGCAGACCTGTTGGTCCTGAGACAATTGAAGGACTTCGATGTGGTCCTCGGGATGGACTGGCTGGCTCGGTATTTTGCGACTATTGATTGTGCCGCAAGGACCGTCACTTTTAGAGAGTCAGGCCAGGAGATGTTGGTATATCGGGGATGTCAGAGTGCTTTCTTTGCCTCTATGGTTTCGACTTCCCGAGCAAAGCAGATGATCCGTCGAGGATGTGTAGCCTTTTTGGCTAGTGTTGTTGAGGGGCCTACGGCGGCGCCGGGACTCGGGGATATCCCTATTGCCCGCGAGTTCCCGGATGTTTTTCCCCCTGAGCTTACTAGCATGCCGCCAGATAGGGAAATTGAGTTTGTGATTGACGTAGTCCCAGGAACTGCGCCAATCTTTAAGGCTCCTTACCGGATGGCACCGGCTGAGTTGCGAGAGCTTAAGGCGCAACTTCAGGATTTAATGGATAAGGGTTTTATTAGGCCGAGTGTATCGCCCTGGGGAGCGCCGGTGCTATTCGTGAAAAAGAAGGATGGGTCACTTCGATTGTGTGTGGACTATAGGGAATTAAATAAAGTGACCATCAAGAACAAGTACCCTTTGCCGCGCATCGATGATCTTTTTGATCAGCTGCAAGGGTCTTGTGTCTTCTCTAAGATAGATTTGCAGTCCGGTTACCACCAGTTGAAGGTGAAGGCCGAGGATATTCCGAAGACGGCATTCAGATCACGGTACGGGCATTATGAATTCACAGTTATGCCTTTTGGGCTAACTAATGCCCCTGCCGCGTTCATGGATTTAATGAACCGGATCTTCCGACCGTACTTAGATCGATTCGTGGTAGTGTTCATTGATGATATCTTGGTCTACTCCCGAAGTGAAGCGGAGCATGAGGAGCACTTGAGGATTGTGCTGCAACTTCTGCGAGAGAAGAAGTTGTATGCCAAATTGGCAAAGTGCGAATTTTGGCTTCGGGAGGTAGTCTTCTTGGGCCATGTGATTTCTGCCGCGGGTGTGGCAGTGGACCCAGCGAAGATTGAGGCAGTCCATGATTGGCCCCGACCGACGACGGTTTCTGAGGTACGTAGCTTTATGGGTTTAGCTGGGTATTACCGTCGGTTTGTGGAAGGCTTTGCGAAGCTCTCCACACCCCTCACTCGCTTGACGCGTAAGGGAGTGAAGTTTATCTGGAGTGAGGACTGTCAAAGGAGCTTTGAGGAGCTGAAGAATAGACTGATGACCGCTCCTATCCTTTCCCTTCCTGTTATGGGAAAAGGATATGTGATCTACAGCGACGCATCACACAGTGGACTCGGTTGTGTGTTGATGCAGGAAGGGAGGGTAATTGCATATGCATCAAGACAACTCAAAGAATATGAGAAAAATTACCCTACCCATGACTTGGAGCTTGCTGCTGTAGTGTTTGCACTGAAGCTTTGGCGTCATTATCTATATGGGGAGCATTGTGAAATCTACACCGACCACAAGAGCCTAAAATACCTGTTCACGCAGAAGGAATTGAATTTGAGGCAACGTAGGTGGTTAGAGCTATTAAAGGATTATGATGTAGATATTCTCTACCACCCAGGAAAGGCTAATGTGGTCGCTGACGCCTTGAGTAGAAGGGCGGTGCAAGGGTTGTCTATGTTGATCACAGACCAAGCACCGCTATTAGAGGAGATGAGACGACTCGAGATAGAGGTTGTGTCCCCTGGGGTCACTGCTAGACTGACATCTTTAGTCTTGCAGCCCACTCTGCTGGACAGGATCAGGGAGAAACAGAGTGAGGACCCCCACTTGGCCAGGATTAGAGATCATATTCCGAGTGATCAGTCAGGGGACTTTACGGTAGATGCCTCGGGAGTACTGAGGTACAGGAACCGAGCATGTGTGCCAATAGATGTGGAGATTAGAGAACAGATATTGCGAGAGGCCCATTATACGCCTTATACCCTACATCCTGGTGGGACTAAGATGTATAAGGACCTCAAGGCACACTTCTGGTGGAAATGCATGAAAAGGGATATTGGGAGATTTGTGGCCCAGTGTTTAACTTGTCAGCAGGTGAAAGCTGAGCATCGAGTGCCAGCTGGCAAGTTACAGAGTCTCCTAATTCCCGAGTGGAAATGGGACCACATTACGATGGACTTTGTGGTCGGACTACCGAAGGCACAAGGAGGAGCCGATGCGATCTGGGTAGTTGTAGATCAACTTACCAAGTCGGCGCACTTTCTGCCCATGCAGACTACGTGGCCACTTGAGCGACTAGCCCAGCTTTATCTAGACGAGATAGTTAGATTACATGGAGTACCAGCCTCCATTGTATCAGATAGAGACCCGAGGTTTGTTTCGCGTTTCTGGATGAGTTTGCAGACAACCTTGGGAACTCAGCTTAGGTTCAGTACTGCTTTTCATCCGCAGACGGATGGACAGTCAGAACGGACGATACAAATCCTGGAGGACATGCTGAGGGCTTGTGTCTTGGATTTCGGCGGATGGTGGATTCGACACTTATCCTTGGCTGAGTTCGCGTACAACAATAGCTTTCAAGCAAGCATTCAGATGGCTCCGTTTGAAGCGTTGTATGGACGCAAGTGTCGATCACCGCTTTATTGGAGTGACGTGGGCGAAAGGCGGACCTTGGGACCAGATATATTGTTAGAGGCAGAGGAGAGGGTCCGAGTGATTCGAAAGCATCTTCAAACCGCCCAAAGCCGACAGAGGAGTTATGCCGATGTTCGGCGACGAGACCTAGAATTTCAAGTTGGAGATCATGTATTCCTGAAAGTCTTGCCGTCCAAAGGAATCAGGAGATTCGGCATTCGTGGAAAGCTTAGCCCCCGATACATTGGACCCTTTGAGATATTGGAGCGTATCGGGCCAGTTGCCTACCGACTTGCTCTTCCTCCGAGGCTTGCTGGTGTCCATGATGTATTTCATGTCTCTACCTTGAGGATGTATGTCTTCGACCCATCGCACGTCATCGACTTCACACCGCTTGAGATTAGCGAAGATTTGAGGTATGAGGAGCGCCCACTGTGAATTCTGAACCGAGAGGTGAGAGAATTGCGCAATCGGGCCATTCCCTATGTGAAAATCCAATGGGGCAATCATGACGAGCGCGAGGCTACATGGGAGCTCGAGTCGGAGATGAGGGATGCTCACCCCTACTTAATCGAGACATCGGACTGAGGATTATTGTTTAGTCTCGTTTCGAGGACGAAACTCTTTTTAGTGGGGGAGGATGTGATGATCCGGACTCCCGCAGGAACTGTGCAACATTAAACAGTGACTGTAGGGAGCTTATTCGGTGAAACAGAGCTTGTAAAATCGAAATTGGACATTTAAAATAGACTCGGCACGAAAATCGGAGCAAATGGGATTTTTCGAGGACTTTCGGCAAAATTTCGGATGAGAATTTGGCGAAATGGACGTCGTATTTGGGCTCAGCACGCGAAAACGATCGAAACGGTATATTTACTTTAATTTTTCGGCACCACGGTACTGTTCACGCCGGAACAGTAACTCCGGCCGCCGGAATTACTGTTCCGGCGACCGGCGAGCGGCGGCGGGCGGCGGCGCACGGCGGCGGGCAGCGGCGCAGCGGCGGCACAGCGGCGGAGTGCGGAGGCGCGCAGCGCGGGCAGGCGCGGGCAGGCGCGGGCAGGGGGCGCTGGTGCGCGGTCCACGGCATGGCGTGCACCGGGTGCACCGAAGTCTCCCCTTGACACGTGGCGCTTCGCCATTGGTTGGCCGGCTTCTAGAAGCACGTGGGAAGGTGACACGTGGCAGCACCCGGTTGGCCGACATCTTCCGGAAGACCCGGCGCGAGGACCGGGCCTGTGCACCACGTGGACACGTGGCGGCTTCTGAGTGGCCCTTACACAGGCTGTTTCCTGTTTTGCGGACACGTGGCGCGTTTTGGTTGGCCCGTTTCGGTGTTTCATGTTCGGATCCGATCCTGTGTGGAGCCCCAGCCCATTATAAATAGGGTCCCCCACCCCTCCTCATTCCCACCTCGATTTCTGTGCCGTAGAGAGAGAATCAGAGGTTGGGCCCTTTAGGAAAAATATTCCTCTCTCTCTCCTCTCTCTCTCCTCCAGATTTTAGAATTTTTGGAGTTACAGTTAGTGAGTTGTCTGCGACGCGGCGCACTGCGACGGTTTTCTTTTTCGGCCCATTTCCCGTCGCAGTTCCATCAGAAATTCCCTGAGTGCTAACCAGGAGGAATTTCTGGACGATTTTCATGACAGCGCGTTCCTAAGAGATAAGGCTTCGATTTCCATGTTGATCACTTTGCTCCATTTCGTACTTTTGGCATGATTCCCGAGGTCTCTTTGACCCCCCTTTTTGCTGTGGAAATTTCTGGACAGCATCGACTTCTCCGATTTTTATCTTGGCGTAGGAGCATCAGATCGAGACGTTTAAAGAGTCGGTTTTGATCTACTCTTCGCGAGGAACGCAACCGTAATTTTTCTGGATTTTTTTGAGCACTATATAGAGGTGAAAAACTCCTCTCTTTTCGTGCTATTTGAAAAACAGCAAAAGCTGTATTTTTATGAATAATATAGTTACACCCTGTGCAATGTGTGTTGCTGTAGGGCACCGTTTTCGGCAGACAGCAGTTCCAGGGGACTGTGGACAGCCAGGAGACTATCTGGGTGTGATTTGAGCTGTTCGAGGTGGGCGGTTGTTGCTTACCTCATTTTTGACAAGCTCACTGGGATTACTGGAACTCCCCTAAAAATTAATATGACAATTGATGAGAACCACTGGGACAAACTAATATGATAATTGATAAGAACTAACAGGACAAACTAACAAGACAAACTAACAGGACAATTGATGAGAACTATTGGGACGAATTAATATGACAATTGACGAGAACCGTTAGGACGAACTCTCCTAAAATTTAACCCCACAGATTATATGATGACTTATATTGGGACACTGTGATTGGGACAAAGGCTATAATCTCGCATGTAATAACCTTTATAACAATCAATCTTTTTAAAATAAATATTTGACACTTTTCTACAGCTTTTAAATAATGGCATGCTTTCTTGCTCATCTAGTTAGCCACTATTTATTGCTACACTATCATCTTGGGATTTGTACATGTTTCATTGTTGTCCTGTGCATCCAGAGGCTTGTTGCTCAAGTGTGAGCAGGGGTTTGGGATAGTGTAGTCGAGATTGCATTAGATTGTGGATTTGTGGGGTATTGCGATAACCGCGGACAGTAGGCGGTCGACCAGATGTTTATCCTTGCATCAGATTGGGGTTGAGTCTGGTTTATTGCATCAGCTGGGGATTGGGTTTCTGTAGTGGATGGAGTTTTCCACTTTGATCATAGTTATGATCCAGTCCTGCTATATTGAGATATGTGCTACAGAGATACTTGAGATACTGATGACAGAGATGCTTTACTCGTGTGGGTCGCTCCCCTCGAGTGCCACTCCGGAGGTGGGCTTTTTCAGACCCAGCCGTGTTTGCCGGTCTGATACTTATGTTGGGATGCGAGCCGTGCGAGCCGATCCCGCGGTTTCGAGCCGTGTGTGCAGATTCCGCTGAGCAGGCAGTACCATTTGTTACTGGTGTCTAGATTGGATTTATTTGGACAGATACCATTTCTGATGCATGCATACAGTTTTGACAGCATAGTAGTGGTAGTTTTCCTGTTTCAGCATCTTATGTATTTTACCACTTTTCCCTTTTGCCTCTAGTAGTCCTAGTGGGTGCGTCAGAGTTGAGGTTTTACCCACTAGGGGAGGCTGCTGGTTTATCTGGTAGTTCTCACCCCCCATTGTTATTTTCTGTTTCTTTCTTCTCCTCTATTTTGCAGAGTCATCTGCAGGAGCTGCTAGGCCTTCGGCAGCGGATCGAGGTAAGGGGATCGCCGAATAGATAGATCTCATGTGAGATTGAGAGCTGTAAATAGACGTTGTACCCTTCACTCAGACTGTGGTATTCTCCTTTTATTTGGGTCTGGCTTCCGCCAGCGGGTTGTACTATTTGGTGAGCTGAGAGATTATTGTACTTATTACAGCTTTATTTGTAGTTCCAGTCTGAGATACTATGTGGTTCTTCTACTTCAGCTCTGTATTATGCTCTTTTATTGTTCATATTACATCGGAGCAGATTACCAGCGTTTCGTGTACTCGGGAAATCCCGTGTGCACGGCGGATCTGTTGGCGAGCCCGGGTTCCGGGGCGTGACAGCTTGGACAATCTTAAAAGAACTATATAAAATATTCTAGATAAGAAAAATCAATTTATTTAATAGAACTTGCAACAAATACCATACAACTGTATACATTACAACACAACACATATTTTCTATATATAGAACATGAAACAATGCAACTTTTCACGAAAAAAACTAGCACCCTTTTACGAACAAACATATCTCTAAATAAAAGGACGCAACCCTATTCGAAGAGACACAACCCTATACGAAGAGATACAACCCTATACGAAAGTAAACAAACTTATAAACTAACCGTTCTAAATTAATCTAAAGGCTAATCAGCAAAGTGTACTATATATTATGGGAATTTTACTATAATGACTGATCAAACAAGTAATTCCAGAGGAACGGTTAGCTATACAAAAATGTAGAAGAAATGGGCAGATAACTGCACCGAGTGTATCTATATACCTAGGGAATCATCATAATAACAAATTTTTTAAATAAAAATTTAATTTAATAGAATATGCTAAAAAAATGTTAAACTTAGATTTGAGGTATAATAAAAGAGTATGTTTTCTGAACTATAGATATAAAAAAAAAAAAAAATTGAAAACAAAAAAAATTCAAGTATGGTTATAGCTAGGGGTGTCAACGAGCCGAACACGAGCGAGCTGGGTCGGCTCGTGTTCGGCTCGTTTCACGAGCTGACTCGTTTAAATATCCAGCTGGAAAATTCGGCTCATGTTCGGCTCATTTATTAACGAGCCGAACACGAGCTGTCTCGCGAACAACAAATTTGATTTTCATTCCTACTATTAGGTGTAAAGTTGAAAGAAAATGTAAAAATTAAAATTTTAATCTAATAATTAAAATTCATAAAAAATTGATGGCCTAAAATCTAAATAGTAAAGTTTATATATATATATTCGAGCCGAACACGAGCTAGCTGACTCCAGCTCGTGTTCGGCTCGTTTACTAAACGAGCGATTTGATCTCGAGCTCATTTCAAGCCGAACACAAGCTGGCTCGCGAACAGCAAGCTGAATTACCACCCCTAGTTATAGCTACAATATTTTATATGTATCCAAATTAAATTCGAACCTAAATCCCAAATAAGAAAGCGATAGAAACCTGTTATATATATATATATATATATATATATATATATATATATATATATATATATATATATATATATAACAGGTTTCTATCGCTTTCTTATTTGATATTTTTTAAAATACCTGATATATATTAATAACTTAACTTAATATTTTGTATAGGAAAATGCTAGATGTACACCCTAAATGGGGTGTATATTTTACACCCATCCCATCCCATGGGTGGATGAATTTTACTCGTCACATGATGTGACGAGTGGATGAATACCCACCCCAAGATGGGGTGGGTGTAGGATGTACACCCCATTTGGGGTGTACACCTAGCACTTCTCTTTTGTATATTAGATAGTTGGGCTGTCATGTCTGAGTACTGCCAGCTGGATTCGCTCGAGCACGTGGAACATATTCACTGGACAAAATCTTTTCTATCCACACGAATTAAAATATACACCAATTTGTATAACACATATATTATATGGAGACATAATACATCAGAGTATTTAATTACTAAAGTATTTATACTTTTATATTAGAGGATTGCTACATGTACACCCCGAAGGGGTGTACATCCTACATCTCCACCCCTTTAATGGTGGTGATATTTTTTACAGGTCACATCAAGTGACCCCTCATCACACTCCCATCCTTAGATGGGTGGGGGTGTGAGATGTACACCCCTTACGGGTGTACAAGTAAGATTTTACTTTATATTATTCTCTCTATCTTTTGTTATATAACAATATTTTTTTTATTTGGAATCACTCAAGTTCTCGACATTCTATATTATTCTTCATATTTTTTATCACGTGATAATATTTTTTTTATTTGCAATCATAAACTAGGCCGTACATATTTTTTATTTTCTTTGCTTTAACTGAACCAGTTATTTTATAGTTTTCTCTTTATTTGATTGAACCGAACCGCATTACATGTTGAACCGACACAAGTTTTGCACATATTTTTTTCGTTCTTTGCTTTAACCGTATCGAGTTACACGGCGAACCGGCTTAAGTCATTCATATGTTTCCCTCTTTTTTTACTTAAACCGAATCGAATTACACCTGTTGTATTATTCTTTCTTTACTTGAATCGAATCAGGTTATACCTATGGACCATATTTTCATATTTCTTTATTAATTTGAACAGAACCGGATCACACATGCTGTATTGGACCGAACCAACCCAACTGCTATATATGTTTTCATATTTTTTTACTTGAACCGAACCACTGCCTTTTCGTCTTCCTTTCATTGTATGAACCGAATCGTCTTCTTTTTTTGTTTGGACTAAACCACCGCCTCTTCCTCTTCCTTGTGCTGTTGCATTACTTCACCTTATACTTTTCCTTGGGTGGTTATCTTTTTTTTGTTTAAACCCTAAACACTATAAATGCAATGGAACTTTCTCAATGATTGTCCTAAAAACTAAAAAAAAAATCACACAAATCGGCGCAAGATGTCAGATTTTGAAAACTTTCTAATTTTGCGAACTAAAAAAACTATAGAAAACTAAATCAGTCTATCAAGATGTCAATCTTAAATCTTATTTCGGTTTAATACGTCCGCTTATGATACTTACAATTTGACTTCACTTCAATTTTCGGCACGTGAATTTGAGCCTCTTCAATATGCCTTTTATTATTTATTATATTTTTCTTGCAATATTCCAAATTTTTTTTCAAAATTTGTGTGTACTAATTATTCTTATCCTATAGTTTTTTCCTTCTTTTTGGTTTCTTTCATTATTTTCCTTTGAGTTATAATTTGATTAAGTTTTTAATATATTTTTCATATTATTAAATATAATCAAATATAAATATTTGTTTTAAAATTTTTTTATATTTATATTTATTTATTTAATCTGTAAATTTTTATTAAAAAGTTTTATACGTCACATCGCGCGGGTCCCTAGTTATAAATAATTCTCTTTAATGTATGTACGCTCAACACTTGATCTTTTCAAAATATTATAATTTTCTTGTCCATATAAAAAGTACTCTCTAGACCAACTCACAAATGATATAACTAGTTAGCTTGCGACTCCCTTATTACGATCACGCGCCTCACCAACGGCAGAAGGTTCTGAAAAGTAACAACCACGATGATGTAAGAATTTAAAATAAGTTTTTAATGGGTGCAACCACTAAAGTGGTGCTCTACACTAACTCGGTCCAAATGAGGCATTAGTAGAACAATAGTAGTAAACGAAACATCTAGCTATACAATAAAAATTTAAGTAAAAAAGCTATAACTACTGTGCCTCGAATATGTATGCTATATGTCACAATGAATTATTTTGTCATTGGCCTACATGGTTATGTCAAACCTTTCATTAACTCTAACCAACTATTGGGTTTGGTTCCACATTTTGCTATACACCTCAAGGAGAATCGAAGGTTATCGACAACTATTGGGTTTGGTTCCACATTTTGCTATATATACACCTCAAGGAGAATCGAAGGTTATCGACACCCCTCTATAGAGACTTGACGTCGAAAAAAATCGGCATCACCGAAGTAGAGAGTCAAGAGGATCAGCATCCCCTATTAAAGAGTTGGGCATTGAGGGGAATAAGTATCACCCGTTTTGTCACTTCTGAAAGGTCACGACATGTTTTCATAATTATACTCCAAGTTTTTCATGACTTCTAAAATTACCCGCCATGTTCATGTATATAATCGCTTGTTCTCTAACTCAAGTTTTGCATAGTGTTCATATGTCACTATGTTCGTGTTAATTATATGTCCCAAAACTAATATGACACTATTAGTTTAAGAGTATTTATATATTAATCATTTATAATTCATAATATATGGACATATATTTTATTCATGTTTATTATATAGCAGTATATATATATATATATATATTGTTGGAAAAATTCGGTAGTCGCTCCGGTACCAGATTCTCTGAATCCGCAACCCGCTTCGATACCGCAATCCGCTCTGGTACCGGATAGAGTTGGGATTCCGCAGCGAAAACGTCAAATCTGATTTTTTACCATAAATCCGTCCTCTCAACAAAATTGGAATCAATACAACCACAAAGAGAAAAAAACCAATACAAAAAAATATGCGGGTGAAATAAGATTCATTAACCAAGAAAAGAATTACACTGACTCCTCTTTTCTTATGCAATAAAATAGCTTCAACCCGAGCCCTTCTCCTGAATCTCTCTCACTCTTCTCTCGTCTTCTATAAACCTAGAAAACTATAGGTGTGGCTAAATTCTAGCCCCCACCGTCTCCATGGGTGTTACCACCACCGCGGGTGTGGATACCACTATATGGGTGTGGCTAAATCCTAGCCCCCACCATCAACATGAGTATTAACACCATCGTGGATGTGGATACTACTATATGGATGTGGCTAAATCCTAGCCCTCACCACCTCCATGGGTATTACCACCACCGTGGGCATATCTACCTTAACACCACCTTAAAATATTAACACATATGCTATATTTATAGCTTACATCAAAAGCTATCCAAATTCTAGTCTAAATAGATTTTTATTCTAATTAATATTTAAATCTTAACAAACTTATCTCTTTAAGATTTAAATATTAATCTTAATCCAACTAGGATTCAACTACAAATATAATCAAATCCTAATAATCTCCACCTTGATTTGATTTGTAGTCTTTAATCGCTACATCGAGCTCACCTCCGCTCCACCTGGAGTGACTGCATCTCCGATCTCGCTTTTGGACTATCTAGCTCCACCTGAAGCCCAAAAAATTACATAACTTCGAGTCCAACATGCCTAGCGAGATCAAATTGTGATCGCCTCCCGTGATGATCGGTAATCCAGTACTCTGATATCCATATCTCCTGAGGATCGCCAACATTTAGCTCTGATACCAATTGTTGAAAAAATTCGGTACTCGCCCCAGTACCAGATTCTCTGAATCCGCAACCCGCTTCGATACCGCAATCCGTTCTGGTACCGCCTAGAGTTGGGATTCCGCAGCGAAAACGTCAAATCTGATTTTTTACCATAAACCCCTCATCTCAATAAAACTAGAACCAATACAACCACAAAGAGAAGAAAACCAATACAAGAAAATATGCGGGTGAAATAAAATTCATTAACCAAGAAAAGAATTACACCGACTCATCTTTTCTTCTGCAATAAAGTAGCTTCAACCCGAGCCCTTCTCCTGAATCTCTCTCACCCTTCTCTCGTCTTCTATAAACCTAGAAAACTATAGGTGTGGCTAAATTCTAGCCCCCACCGTCTCCATGGGTGTTACCACCACCATGGGTGTGGATACCACTATATGGGTGTGGCTAAATCCTAGCCCCTACCATCTCCATAGGTATTAACACCATCGTGGGTGTGGATACCACTATATGGGTGTGGCTAAATCTTAGCCCCCACCACCTCCATGGGTATTACCACCACCGTGGGTATATCTACCTTAACACCACCTTAAAATATTAACACATATGCTATATTTATAGCTTACATCAAAAGCTATCCAAATTCTAGTCTAAATAGATTTTTATTCTAATTAATATTTAAATCTTAACAAACTTATCTCTTTAAGATTTAAATATTAATCTTAATCCAACTAGGATTCAACTACAAATATAATCAAATCCTAACATATATAAATATATAATATTGACGTGAATCGTTTATAGAGTTTTAGTTTGAGAAGACATATTCCTTAAAGTTTGAGATATGTACTTTTTTGTACAAAATTTTTTTAAATGCTCCTAACCAGAGGAATATATAGAGACAGTGATATTCTGAATAGGCCGATGTATGTCATATTTTCAATTAAAGTGACAAATCTCCAATCACTAGTATAAGGGCACTAGAGCAAGCATACAAGTGCTTATCAGAGAATAAGTACACTATGCGTGACTATTGTCACGGCCCTGAGTTTTGAAACTGGTCTAATTTTTTTTTTTTTTTTTTTGAAATTAGAGTTTTAAAACCTTGAAAATCAGGATGTGAACAGACCACCACATGCATAAAAAATTTTCTGTTTATACGGATAGAGTCTCCTCTATACATGCACGGCTAGACAAGTACATTTAATCATTAGAGAAGTAACAATTACATATAAGTAAACATCAACATGAATCCTCTACAACTAAGCACATCCACAAATCATAAACACAATCCACATGACATAAATAATCCAAAACATACTCAAGATCATAATCATAAAGGTACTAAAACTGTAAAATTAACATCCAAGTACTGCCAGGCAAAGCTGACGATAGGGAATAACTCTAACGTGATAGCTCTCATGATCGTCTCAAGATCCCAGCACCTATCTGACCTGAAAAAAAAGGTCACCAAAAGGTATAAGATACAATATAAATGTATCCCAGTTGATACGACGGACCGATAAATAGCAAGCCGTAACCTACTAGTATACCGCAAGCAGTGGATAGTAAGAACTGAATATTATCTCAATGCTGGAAGATAAGATACTGATAATGAAACTAGACATGCTGAAATGAAAGCAGTGGTACTCATACATAAGGCTAATCATGCCGTAACTGGCAAATTTGATAAACAGAGACTGATCATGCTATAGAATAGACCAAGTATGATAATCAATAAATATCAATACTATAAACAAAGAGTACTTATAATCACGTGACAGTCATACTAAATAAATACTGGAGTAACAATATCAATAAGTCATGCCTCAATGTCAGAAATAGAGTACCTAATCACATGCCACTATTGGTCACAAAGACCACAGGCTAATGCTACACTGATGCACCAATACGCTATCATAACCCTCTACACACTGTGTGAACTCACTAGGTTCACGGGTCGATGTGACCTCTCTAACGGTTAAGAGCACCATTGTGGGTAGCTAATCCGCAGGTGTGCGTGACTGAAAGCTGGCTCTATGGCGATCATAATGCTGATGCTCAACTCACGGTTTACATGGTCTAAAGACTGGACAATTGGCGAAAAGCCAAAAAAATTCCCACCGAAATACTGATACTGAGATAATATCCATGCCATGTAACTGAAACTGAAACTCCTATTCTAAACATGGAGTGAAGAATAGAAAGTATTTTGCTATAACTGAGCTAGTGACCAAACAAGCATGGCATATGCCGAACTAGAGATATACTAAATGCTGAAGTATAACAATATAAATGCTAGAAAGGAGCATATGGAAAGGCTCAACTATAGGACCAAGGCTATCATCAATCACAGGGGTCCGACTAATTACGGTACCCCATAGGTGACGATATGATAAAGTCCGGACTGAAGGACCCTGTCACGCCCCGGGTGTAAACCGAAACCCGGGCCCGTCTACAGATCCGCCGTGCACACGGTATTTCCCGCGTACACGAAGCGCCAAACCTGCTCAGATATAAGAGATAATAATAAAAGAGCAATAAAAACAGAGCTGAACTAAAAACTGATACATCTCAGACTGAAGCTGGAAATAAATACAATACATCTGTATAAATGATACATCAGTCTCTCCCAGCTCACCAAAATAAATACAACCTGCTGGCAAAAGCCAGTCCAAAATGTAAAAGTACAACCGTCTGAGGAAATCTGGGTACACCAACAGTCCAGCTAACTCGCTCATCCTGCCTCGAGATCTATGTACTCAGCCGTCCTCTCTCCTCGACTCGCCGCTGAAAGCCCAGCAGCACCCGCAGAAGACACTGCAAAACAAGGAAGAAGAAAAAGAGGAAAGAAGAATGGGGGTGAGAACTACTAGTAAACTAGTAGCCTCCCCTAGTGGGTAAAACCTCAAACTCTGACATTCCCAATCAGATGCAAAAGTAACCATCCGGTCAATCGCCCAATATCCGCGATTGCCGCAATACCCAAAATCCACGACCCGATCTCGCAACCGACCTCCGGTCAACCGCCCAATATCCGCGATCGCCGGAATAACCCACAATCACAATCATGTCCCACATCCGACATCTGGTCAACCGCCTACTATTCGCGGATGCCACAAAACCCTCTAGTCCATAATCATGCCCTATCACCGATGTCCTATAACCGACATCCGGTCAACCGCCCAATATCCGCGGTCGCCGCCAAAACCCATAATCCAATAATCCAGGCCCCGGCTACACTATCCCAAACCCCTGCTCAAACCCGAGCAACAAATACCACCTGACTAACGAAAGGAGAAAAGAAACAAACAAGGTTTCTCCTAAGTCAAGTTCCAGCATGAAAGTGTAGCGATAAAAGATGGCCTATCTAGATGTCCATACAAGCATGCAAGTGTTCTCAAGGAAATAAAGAAAAATGTGTCCAATAGTGGTTCCACATGTGTAACAATTAATAGCTCCGCATAGATATAACCATCATGCTAAAACATTATCCAACCACACATGTCTATAATTCGTGTTCCATAATAAAGCATCACTATCCACCTATGCATGTCATAAAATCCTCAAATAGTACCATCCACTAACAGGATAATCATATAGTCCAAAATAAATATTCCATTCCACATGCATGGTTAAACGCTAACATTCTATCCATACAAACATGTACAAGTCCCAACCACTATCAGATATCCACAATAGTATTTTCCATATGATAGGCTCACAATTTTATATTACTTTAAGCATGCATGTCTAAATAAAGGGTTCACTCTAACATTCCTAGTGAGCATGTCAAAATAGAGGTAAACAACAACCACCCACCTCGATCGCTAATTTCCAGTCCAAAAAGTGCTCTCGCCCAAACCGATAAGCTGCCGCGATCACTGTACAAAATTCCCCAAAAGAACATACATAATTAATCTTACAATGCTCCAATAAAATCTGCCCAAATACACAGTCCAATGTTTCCCTATTTTCACCTGTGAAAAATGCTTGGAAAATTCCAAGAAAAATACTGTCACGATCCTCGCGACGAACCCGTCGAAACGAGTACCTGTACGCTCAAATCCGAGTTTCCTACACTGAGAAACAAATCCGACAAGGGAACCACCCCGAAATAAACAAATCGCAAAAACTGTAGCTCAACTTCCTGTAAACAGAGATTTCTCACCTTCTAAAAATATTCAGAAAATTCCCAGAAAATTTGAGGGTGTTCCTTGCGCTGAGTAAATAAAAAATGCCTCTTGAATCACCTCAATCCGATGCCTGTGCGCAAAGATATGGCCGAAATACCACAGTGCTATCCAAAGCTCCGCCCAAGAAAAAGGGTCAAATGGAAGCTCGGGGAACTCCAAGATAAACTCGAAATGAGGAGGAGCTTAAAACACGAAGATCAAAGCCCTACCTGTCGTGAATCCAACGGCGCAAGAATCGCCTCAATCGGAGGTCGGAGTAAGCCGGGGGAGTCCTCGCACCAAAATGCGACGAAGAAGATCACAAACGAACGAGCGTCATGCCGCGCCGTAAAAATGGAAACCTCGGGATGTGTGCCGCAGAAAAATCCTGGAATCTGCAGATGGATCCGGCTCTGGGAGAGGAAGAGATCTCGTGAAGGTGGCACTGTGAGAGGAGGAACAGGGAAAGAGCTATTCGGGCTTGAACAGGGCCTATTTATAGGCTAGAAGAAACAATTCGGAAAATGACGCATAAGTCCCAACTTCCGGGCGCTCAGATTTTCGGGCTGCTACAGTGTTGGGCCCGGCCCAACACTGTGCGGGCCCGAAACTCCCTCGGGCCTCCACGTCGCCCCCGAACAGCGGACAGCCGCGCGGGCCTATCGCCTTGCGCCACGTGGCCCACCACATCGCCGACGCGTGGCGCCCCCAACGCGCGGGAAACCGCGGTCGCGCCCACGTGCCGCCTGCCAGCGCCGCCTGCCAACCCTGCCGGGCACGCGCCCCGAGGCCACCCGCACCCGTTCGGTGCACCGAGCGCGCTACACCGCACCAACCACCAGCCGCCACGTGTCCACCCCGGTCCACCGTGCGCCCCGCGCTCTCTGTAGACCGCGCCCCGCGGACCGGCCCACTCCCGAGCCGCCACGCGTCCAGCCCCCGATGCACGCCTGCCGCGTGGACCGGGTGGCCCGCGCCTCTGCCCTCCGCGCTGCCCGCGGCTGCTCCGCCGCGCTCCGCCGCTGCCCGCCGCCGCCGGCGCTGCCCGCCGGCCGGAACAGTGACCCCAAGCCTCGAAAAACGCGCTTTTGCATCCGGACTCCGAAAAATACAAGTAGGTAGTCCATTTTGACCGTTTTCGCGCGCTGAATCCGAATTTGATGTCCATTTTGCCAAATTCCAACTCCAAAATTTGCCGAAGGCATCCGGAAAGGTGTTCCTTGGTCCAAACTTCGCGCTGAGTCCATTTTTAATATCCGCTTCGCGCGAAACCACTTCTAAAGATCCGACGGAGTCCACTGATCACCCACGTGATCCATTAAGCCCGAAATCCGCCACTTGTGTCCAATTGGTGCACAAACACCTCCAACACACAATACAGGCTCCTCAGATGTCGCCAATGACTCTACCACAGCTCTGCAGAGATCCAGGTCATCACAGACCCACCTCAGGGTAGACGATTGCGGTATCCGCTGGATGGCTCATCGGCTGGTTCCTGACTGCTGGGGCCTACAACAAAGATATGTGTAACAAAAATACTCACTCACACCCACACAACAACTCGACACGTGCAAATGACTATATGACCGGGTTATGTAAAAATCTGGGTATCTGCCGTAAATTTCAAAATTCTGCCGGAAGACCACTATTGGTCCAAACTATGCATAACAGTATCCGAATCTCGTGAATCTTCACGTGCTGCCCCGGAACGCTTAACTTAAGATGTTCGAGTACTAACATCAGACTCTGTGTAATCCTGTGCACAAACGGTGTCATAATAACCGAAATTCACTTCCGAAAAAATTTGATTTCGACTCCGAAAATCTCCAACGCTAAACCAAAGTCACTGAACCTGCCAGGACTGCGTCAGGAACAGCCAGGGACATATGGGACTCACAACTGGTCAACATAATTTCTTGATTTGCGCGATTAGCATAAAATAGTCGATAAACCAATAATTTTGTCGATTTACACTTCGAAATCCAATTCCCGCTCAATGAAGGCAATTAATCTCGAACGAAAGGTTCAGAGACTTCGTACACAAGTCACTGAACCTGCTAAGACAGCGCCGGGAATAGCCAAGGACATCTGGGACTCACGACTAGTCAACATAATTTTTCGATTTGCGCGATTAGCACTAAACAGTCGAAAAACCGGTAATTTTGTCGATTTACGCTTCGAAATCCAATTCCTGCTCAACGAAGGCAATTACTCTCTAACGAAAGGTTCAGAGACTTCGTACACACTGCCCAATACAGCCCATAAAGTTATAATTATAAATAGATCTCTATGGTTTCCAAAAATTGCATAATTACATGCACTTAATCATATTTTGACTCGCTACAACCAACCAAGAGCTTTCGGATAAATCCAAGGATTCCAGCAGATGGGTCACGACTTAATAAAGCCCGTGCTCACTGTCCGGATGTGGCAAAACACCCACGAACAACTAGGGTGCAACATTCAAGATCACTACTTGGGCCAAGTTGCTAATTACACAAAACTATCCAATCATTTGGAGATCTAAGATGAGCATCATGCTTAGCAAGGTCGAGAGAGTCAAGGGCTCGGGTTGGCCGAGCTTTGCTACAACTCGGGTTCAAGCCGCAACCAGAGGTGAGCACCTTGTCCAAAAGATTAAGTTCAGAGACTCACCAACGGGGTACTGCGAAGATGCCGGAACAGTACTTGGAACAAGGTAGTGCAACCCTAGGCCAACTAGAGCTCAACTTGGTTCAACTTTGTAGTGCTCGGGTTTTGGTGGGGACCAATAGCAAGCAGCAGCTGAAGGAGGTTCACAGAGGTGCCACGAGTCCGCAAACACCCAGCTCCGGCAACTACGGTAGGTGGATGGCCGAAGATGAAGCTTGCGGCCTAACCTTAAGGGGAACAATGGTGGCTACCATGTTTGAGCCTTTTGAGTTCAAACAAGAATACCTATGAGACTGTTTTGAAGAGGAGGAACTAACCTGGGGGTTGGCCGGCGCCGAGTAGCGACGGCGACGGTGCAGGACCAAGCTCGGCCAAGGCTAGAAAGTGGTGAATTAGGGCTCAACTCTGTAGTCTCTACACCGAACCACAGGTCCTGAAACTTTGTGGGTGAGCATCTGGGATCAAGGAGAACTAGATCAATATTTTACTTCACCTGAAAAGACCTCGAAAACAGCGCGCTAGAACTCCGGCCAAAACTAGGGTTCCGGTGGCCACTTTTATCCCGCCGGCAAACCAAGGCCTTCCCGACTTCGGGGCTTCACAGGGAAAGTCCCACGATGTCAGAAGAAGAGTGGGGAGGGTCCTAGTGCAAGAAAACTCGAAGAATAAAGGTTTCGGGTTACCTAGGTCCAAGAAAGAAAGAGGAAAAATATGATGCCTCCCACAGCGGCGTATGACGAAGCCAGGCAACGGGACTCCTCGGGTTGGGTCTCGAGAGGAAGAAGAACGTCCCAGAAGGTTTCGGGTGCAATCCCAAGGGTTTTGGTTGCACCACTTCTTCCCGAGCCCGAGATCTTTATGGAAGCTTGCTTCTTCTCCTTCTTCGGCGAGGGGAGGCGATGGCCGGCGTCATAACAGTTGTAGAGGAAGTAGAAGGAGATGAAGGGTTTCGTGGTGGCTGCTGGGTGCAAGAGTTCTAGGGCTAGGGTTGTAAAGAGCAACCCTTTGCATACCTTTTAACGCTCTAGCAACAAGATGCTAGTTAGTCCCTCATCTCTTAGTATTTTGAGTTGGGTCCTTCACAGTAGAAGAATATCGCACTAAGGTCACTCTCCAGAAAGTTGAACGCACTTCGGTGCATAAAATATAGTCTTTTGCATAAATATGCTATTTTTCACTATTTTTTACGTTTCTCGAGGTGTTAGAGCTGCCAAACTAAAAAACGGACTTCGCCACGACGTTCGGCTCGACGAGACCTATTGAGTAGCGATTTTGGTTCGTTGAGTTTAGGTCCCGATAAATTCTAAATCCATATTATATAGTGCATTCTGCTGTTTGGCATGCTTTTCGATGATTTAGGCTCATCAAACATAAATTCGAACTGCGCCATCGCTCTCAGATCGTTGAGACCGTTAGAATCGAGTATTTGAATCATCAGAATCGGATTCATATCGGTCAAGTTAACCGACTTCATTCGAAAATTCGAAACTTTTAGAAGTTACTATTCACAACTTATATAAGTCAAGCCACTATTCACTTATATATATATATATATATATATATATATATATATATATATATATATATATATATATATATATATATATATATATATATATATATATATATTAGAGCTTATATATTTTTAAAAACACAAGCCCAACCATGCTTGTGAATTATTTACCATTGGATTTGCATTGAGATTTCGGCAATTGTAAAGTCAACTAAAGAGAGAAAGAGAAAGTACAAATGCACAAATCTCAATGTAAATCTAATAATTAAAAATTCACAAGCATAATTTATCTTGTGCTTTTAAAAGTATATAAGCTCTATTTTATATATATATATATATATATATATATATATATATATATATATATATATATATATATATATATATATATATAGAGAGAGAGAGAGAGAGAGAGAGAGAGTCCGATTACTAGTATCAAGTCATTGGTACTATCAAGTTTTCTACCCTTAGATCAATCCTTTGATCATTTTCACCCGTTATATTTTACTATTTTTCCAACTATCTATTAAATCCAAGGGGCCCACTATCATTTCAACAACACATTTTTTAATCCAAGAGTTAAAAACTTAATAGCACTAATGACTTGTACTATTAATAGTATTCCAGCCTAACTCTATAGAGTCCGGCTACTATACTATTAATAGTACCAAGTCATTGGTACTATCAAGTTTTCTACCCCTAGATCAACCCCTTTGATCATTTTCACCCGTTAGATTTTACTATTTTTCCAACTACCTATTAAACCCAAGGGGCCCACTATCATCTCAACCACACATTTTTTAATCCAAGAGTTAAAAACTTAATAGCACCAATAATTTGATACTATTAATAGTATTCCAGCCTAACTTTATAGAGTTCGGCTACTATACTATTAATAGTACCAAGTCATTGGTACTATCAAGTTTTCTACCCCTAGATCAACCCCTTTGATCATTTTCACCCGTTAGATTTTACTATTTTTTCAACTACCTATTAAACCCAAGGGGCCCACTATCATCTCAACCACACATTTTTTGATCCAATGGTTAAAAACTTAATAGCACCAATGACTTGATATTATTAATAGTATTCCAGCCTAACTCTATAGAGTTCGGCTACTATACTATTAATAGTACCAAGTCATTGGTACTATCAAGTTTTCTACCCTTAAATCAACCCCTTTGATCATTTTCACCCGTTAGTTGTTACTATTTTTCCAACTACCTATTAAACCTAAGGGGCCCATTATTATTTCAACCGCATATTTTTTAATCCAAGGGTTAAAAATTTAATAGCACCAATGACTTGGTACTATTAATAGTATTCATACTATTAATAGCACTAAGCCATTGGCACTATCAAGTTTTCTACCCTTAGATCAACCTCTA
Organism: Tillandsia leiboldiana; assembly: GCA_029204045.2. Classification (NCBI taxonomy): domain Eukaryota; kingdom Viridiplantae; phylum Streptophyta; class Magnoliopsida; order Poales; family Bromeliaceae; genus Tillandsia; species Tillandsia leiboldiana. Next base: position 45,212,564 of record CM055069.1, on the reverse strand, counting down.
TACACACACACACACACACACACACACACACACACACATATATACTAGGTCAATACCCCGCGCTTCGCTGCGGAAATTACAGTATAATTAAGCATAAATTGACGACAGTTATAACCATCAAGCGAACACACATTTTCTTTTTAAAGTAAACTATAGGTATTAGAGATAATGTATTACATAAAGAGCAGAAATTTAGACATAATGTCTTACTTCGAAAACATCAATATAATAGTAACTATTCAATAAATAGGTAAACTATATGGAGGACAGTTGGTAGTTCTTCATTTATTCTGTTCGTTGGATGCATTTGCTTCATCAAACCTACAATAATAATAATAAAATAAATTATACTTATATTCTATAATAGATAAATGAATAAATTATACTCATATTCTATAATATATTAGATATCTTACGTAAGTCGACGTTTCTTCGAATGCTGTATGTCAAATAAGTTATGAGTAGATTGTCCTGAACTGTTCATAAAAATATTTATATATGTTAAAAATTAAAAAAAAGGAACATATTTGTACAAATTGATATAAAATATTTCTTAATATAACATGATAATGAGACTACCTGGAAGAGATTTTGATGTCCGATGATATTTCTGTAAATATATCTTTGTTTAGTATCTTCTTAGTTGCAGGGGACTGCTCTTGTTCTTCACATTTAATAACCAAAGTTTGTTCCACATGAAACTTTCCTTTTGTATTACAGTTTATCGGGAAAATTTTTGTTACTTTAAAAGATGAAGTACTGGATCTAAATTTCAGTGTGTCAGGTATAATTTGGAAAACATGCTCTTATCCAATAATAGATTTAATTGGAGGAGAAAGCACAAACTGATCCGCCCCAGGTGATGTAGCTAAATCAAAGTAGGTAGAATGTTATATCAAGTATTCATAAGTAAAAAAATTTTGGGAACTTGTGCGAAATCTCTAAAAAAAGAATATAACATCACATCAAAAAAAGTAATATCACATCAAAAGAAAATTTGGAAACTTGTGCAAAATCTCTAAAAAACAATATAACATCACATCAAAAAAAAGAAGATTTCTCAAAATTTGTGGAAAATCTAGAGAATCCCAATATTATATTATATGTCACATCAAATTTCTAAATTATAGAAGTAGCTATAATAGTAGGGATATTACATGCATCACGTAAAATCATTAAGGATTTTTCAAAAATTGTGCAAAATCTAGAGAATCCGAATATTATATTACATGCCACATCAAATTACTAAATTATAGAAATAGCTATAGTAGGAATATATCACCTAAATTAATTAAGGATTTTTCAGAAATTATGCAAAATCTAGAGAAAATCCAACATTATATTAGATGTCACATCAAATTCATGAATGAATATTATATAGGTATTTTTTGGGAACTTGTGCAAAATCTCTTAAAAAGAATATTACATCACATCAAAAAAAAGTAATATCTCATCAAAAATAAGTCTAACACAATCTATAAAAAATAATAGAAAATTAATTTATATATATTTGATACCAAATCATTAAGAATTTTTCGAAAGTTGTGTACAATCTAGAGAAAGCGAATATTATATTAGATATTACATCAAATCACTAAATCATATAAGTAGCTATAATAGTAGGAATATTATACGAACCATTCATGATAGCAAATTCTCTAATTTTTTTTGGAAGTTGTGCAAAATCTCTAAAAAAAACAATATCACATTATAAAAAAAAGATAATGTTAGAAATTTTCTTTGGAATTGATTATACCAAGTATTGATGATAGCAAATTCCCTAAATTTTTTGGGAAGTTGTGCAAAATCTCTAAAAAAGAATATCACATTATAAAAAAATAATAATGTTATAAATTTTCTTTGGAATTGATAACATTTCTTTTGAGAATATGACATATGATTGTAAATTTTCTATAAATTCTGAAAGATCTAGGAAATATCTTAAAAAAAAAAAAAAAAAAAAAAAAAGTAGAAGTCCTATATTATAGTAATTGATCAAATTTTTAATATATATAGGGAAAAAATTTACTATATATAATATATATGATTTATTTTTTCTAAATGTATCTCTAAATATTTTTTTGAAAACATTTATAGCCATTTATCATCCATTTATTAAATTACTATATAGTAAAAAATTACTATATATAAAGATTTTATATCTCTTTCGAATTGATAAGGATTTTTTTGAAAATATGAGATATGATTGCAAATTTGCCTTTTCAAAAGAAGATATAATGTTAGAAAATCTCTTTAGAATTGATAAGAATTGATAAGTTTTTTTTGAAAATGTATAAATATTAATTTTAAAAGAAAAGGACATTAGATGAATAAAATTTTAAAAAGAGATAATGTTAGGAAATTTCTTTGGAATTGATAAGATTTTATATATATTTAGAATTGATAATTTTTTTTTGCAAAATATGGCATATGATTGGAAATTTGTCTTTTCAAAAGAAGACATAATGTTAGAAAATCATTTTGGAATTGATAAGAAATACTACATATAACTCTTAATATTTTTTGAAAACATCACATCAAATAAAATGAAATATTTATAGTAACATATTTTCCCTACAATCTTAGGAAATCTCTTTAGAATTGATAAAATTTTCAAAGACATAATGTTAGGAAATTCTTTGAAATTGATAAGTTTTTTTTGGAAATATAACATAATTATAGCTAATCAACATGTATAATATGGCTTGAACACGTCAGCCTAACAAAATTTTTAAAAGACACAATATTAGAAAATGTCTTTGGAATTAATAACATTTTATATCTCTTTTGATAATATGAGATATGATTGCAAATTTGCCTTTTCAAGAGAAGATATAATGTTAGAAAATCTCTTTAGAATTGATAAGGATTGATAAAACTTTTTGGAAAAGTTATAAATATTAATTTAAAAGAAAACGCAATATGACATTACATGAAAGTTTTTTTTCGGAAATATGGCATATGATTGCAAATTTGTCTTTTCAAAAGAAGAGATAATATTAGGAAATCTCTTTGGAATTGATAAGATTGATAAGATTTTTTGAAAAAAAATATAAATCATGAAAGATCTAGTCAAGATGGAGGAGTCTTATCTTGGAAAATGTATAAATCATGAAATATCTAGTCAAGATGGACTCCTATGTTGGAAAAGGTATAAATTATGATAGATCTAGTCAAGATGCATGGAGGAAAATGCAATATCACATCCCACGAACAAAATAGGAATCCTATATTATATATATTTATTTATAGTAATTTATCAAATTAGTATATAGTGAAAAAATACTACATATAACTCTTAATATTTTTTGTAAACATCACATTAAATAAAATGGAATATTTTTTATAATATCTTTAGAATTGATAAAATTTTCAAAAGATAATGTTAGGAAATTTCTTTGAAATTGATAAGATTTTTTTTGGAAAAATGACATAATTATAGGTAGTCAACATGTAGAAAAAGGCAATATAACATGACATAGACAAAATTTTAAAAAGACATAATGTTAGGAAATCTCATTCAAATTGATAAAATTTTTTGGGAATATGACTTATCATAGTTAGTCACCATTTACGAAAAACCAATATGACATCAATTCTATATTATATAAATCTATAGTAATTTATCAAATTAGTATATAGTTAGAAAAAAATTTAAAAAAAATATAATATTAGAAAATCTCTTATCTCTTTGGAATTGATAAAACTTTTTGGGAATATAAGATATCATAGGAAATCTACCATAAATTGAGAAAGATCTATTCAACATTTAAGAAAAGACAATATCACATTACATTAACAAAAACAACATGAAATAAAAAGAAATATTTATAGTACTTTATCAAATTACTATATAGTAAAAAAATTGCTATATATATATAATATATTTTGCCTATAGTAATCTATAGTAATTTATCAAATTACTATATAGTAAAAAATTACTATATATAATATATATAATATATTTTCCCTATAGTAATTTTAGAGTATATTATATATCTAATATATCTATAGTAATTAAAAAAAGAAAAAGAAATAACGTTAATTGCAATTCATAAACCTCATGTTGAGTTAATCTTGATCAAATTATTACTGTGAATTGGTTACCTGATACTGCACTTGATAAAATGTGAAAATCTGACCTTCATTTATTTATTCTGATGCTATACTTGATGAACTCCCTATGCCAGTCAATGAACCATCAAATCCATTACTATTCTTTCTTAGCATCATAAGAAGGGTGCCCATCAACGGCCATCCAAATCACAAACAATTCTGCAGTGAGTGGTTGCTACTCAATGAACCATCAAACCCACTACTATTCTTTCTTACCATGATAAGAAATCTGAAAGGGAAACTTAAAGGAGAGGGGAGGAAACTGTCAATTCAAAATTTATACTAAAAGTAGACTCGGAATTAGAATAAGTAAAATAGAATTATATATAATAAAATAACCTTCAAATTTCAATGTTAATTAAAAATTTGAGATCCTTATCTATTTCATGAATTATTAATAGCTAATGAGTTTTTTTTAAAATTATCCTAACAAAAAATATTTATAATGAATGTAATTTTTAAAACTTTTAATAATAGATAATGAGTTTTTAAAACCTATGTATAATAAAATAACCTACAAATTTTAAATTTCATTAAAACTTTGAAATCCTAATCTATTTTATGAATTATTAATAGGTAATGACTTTTTTTAATATTTTTTGAAACTCAACTTTCAAGTTAAAAAATACGAATTTCAACATGCAATTCAAATATTAATTTATATAATATAATTCATAAAATTGGAAATTCCAATTTTCCAAATAGTTGTATGTTAAATTAATTTATATAATGATTTGCAAAAATTGGAATTATATAAACTGAAAATTTCAGTTACAAATTTCAATTTTAATTAAAAATTTGAAATCCTAATCTATTTCATGAATTATTAATAGCTAATGAGTTTTTTTTATATTTCTATCACAAATTTTTTTTTCCAATGAATGTAAATTTTTAAGAATTACTTTAAAATTTAATCTCAACTTTCAAGCGGGAAAAAAATACAAATTCCAACATGCAATTCAAATATTAATTTATATAATATAATTCATAAAATTGGAAATTCTAATTTTTGCAAATCATTGTATGTTAAATTATTTATATAAACTGAAAATTTCAGTTACAAATTTCAATTTTAATTAAAAAGTTGAAATCCTAATCTATTTTATGAATTATTAATAGCTAATGAGTTTTTTTTTATATTTCTATCACAAATTTTTTTTTGCAATGAATGTAAATTTTTAAGAATTACTTTAAAATTTAAACTCAACTTTCAAGAGGGGAAAAAAATACAAATTCCAACATGCAATTCAAATATTAATTTATATAATATAATTCATAAAATTGGCAATTCCAATTTGAGAAATCGTTTGTATGTTAAACTATTTTATATAATATTGTTAGGTATAAATCTGAAGATAAAATTTTAAAATGACTGTATTATTATATCTACTGTATTAATTTATATAATATAATTTATAAAATTGGAAATAGTAATTTACCAAATTATTGTATGTTAAATTATTTATATATAATATTTTTAGTTATAAATTACTGTATTATTATTATATATAACCATGATAAGAAATCTGGAAGGAAAACTTAAAGGAGAGGGAAGGGAACTCTCAATTCAAAATTTATACTAAAAGTAGACTCAGAATTAGAATAAGTAAAATAGAATTATATATAATAAAATAACCTTCAAATTTCAATGTTAATTAAAAATTTGATATCCTTATCTATTTCATGAATTATTAATAGTTAATGAGTTTTTTTTTTAAATTATCCTAACAAAAAATATTTATAATGAATGTAATTTTTAAAACTTTTAATAATAGATAATGAGTTTTTAAAACCTATATATAATAAAATAACCTACAAATTTTAAATTTCATTAAAACTTTGAAATCCTAATCTATTTTATGAATTATTAATAGGTAATGAGTTTTTTAAATATTTTTTGAAACTCAACTTTCAAGTTAAAAAATACGAATTTCAACATGCAATTCAAATATTAATTTATATAATATAATTCATAAAATTAGAAATTCCAATTTTCCAAATAGTTGTATGTTAAATTAATTTATATAATATAATTCATAAAATTGGAAATTCCAATTTTTGCAAATCGTTGTATGGTAAATTATTTATATAAACTGAAAATTTCAGTTACAAATTTCAATTTTAATTAAAAATTTGAAATCCTAATTTATTTCATGAATTATTAATAGCTAATGAGTTTTTTTTATATTTCTATCACAAGTTTTTTTTTTGCAATGAATGTAAATTTTTAAGAATTACTTTAAAATTTAAACTCAACTTTCAAGCGGGAAAAAAATACAAATTCCAACATGCAATTCAAATATTAATTTATATAATATAATTCATAAAATTGGCAATTCCAATTTGAGAAATGGTTGTATGTTAAACTATTTTATATAATATTGTCAGCTATAAATCTCAAGATAAAATTTTAAAATGACTGTATTATTATATCTACTGTATTAATTTATATAATATAATTTATAAAATTAGAAATAGTAATTTACCAAATTATTGTATGTTAAATTATTTATATATAATATTTTTAATTATAAATTACTGTATTATTATTATATATAATTTCCTCATAAATCTTACCTTATTATATTTACTGTATTATTATATTGAATACTCAATTCAAATATTAATTTATACAATATAATTCATAAAATAAAATTTATATTCAACATGCAATTCAAACATTAATTTATAAATATAATAATTCGTAAAATAAATTTGGAATTTCCAATTTTCCAAATCGTTGTACCTTAAATTATTTATATATAATAATTTTAGTTATTGTAAGAACTTGAAATTTTGTGATTTAATAAAAAGGAAAAGAATAAAAGTCTAGTTGATTTTGAATCATGAATGGCAAGAGTAGCCTCAGGGCCCCTTTCTTGCAGTGTAAATTGCACAGTTGTAAGGCGAAAATGTCGCTTTTCAATCCGAGCCGAATCTCGAAAATCTGAGATTACCAGCACGACCGTCTCGTCGAATCGAGTGAAAACCATATTAAGCAAGTTCAGATCCGACGGTCGGATCTTCCAGAAATCGACGAAGAAGCGGGTGGGACCCGCGACTTAAGTGCATAGTACTTGGTTACTGTTGATGAACAGTAAACCCTAAAACCCAAATGCCCTAAGTGCTAACGTCGGCCATTTCGCTGTTCGGACTCCGATTATAGCACTTCAGGTAGTCATTTCGAACGGTTTCAGCGTTCTGAACGCAATGGCGCTGACGAAATTTCTGTTTGACGACCCTAAAGCCTCGAAAAGCGCGAAAACTGTAATCCGGAACAGTATTTTATGGACCGAGTTTTTATCCGGACAGTTTTTCGAAAATAAAAATCGCTACCTGATAGGTCTCGTCGAGCCGGACGTCATGGCGCAGTCCATTTTTCGTTTCGATGAACTGATCGCCTCGAAAAGCTTGAAATAGGGCGAAAAAGGGGAAAATTACACTTAAAACCCTATAGAAGTTGCCTCGAAATGCGTGCCACTCCCTAGTGAGGGACCTAAGAGTGAGAGAAAGATGCTGTGAAGGACCTATCAGCAAATGGCAAGACTTGAAGGGCTTAAATGCAATTGTTACTAAACCCTTTATATATACATGTATACGGCTAGGGTTCCCTACAGCCTAAACTCTAAGCCTTGCCCCTAGCCGCACTTTGCAACAAACCTCCTCTCCTCAGCCGCGCTTCCCGGAGCTTCCCCGCACCGGCCGCCGCCTCCAGTCGCCGGAGAAGGGATGAGCAAGGACCACCTTGTTCTCGGGTGGTTGAAGAGGGGTGTACTCGGGAGGGTCCTAGACAACCCAGACCGGATCTGAGGACTCCTCTGGGAGGCCGCATCCGAGCCAGAGAGGTGCCGACCCCAGCGCCGCCGAGCGCCGCCGCGGCCACCACCCTTCTTCTCCAAACATTCCGGCGAGGTAAGTTCTTGGGAAACTTTGTTTCTAAATCGCCCATGGACCATAGCATAGTGTTTATAACACCGAGGGGACCTTCCAGTTGCAGCCCGAGCCACGGCCGCCGCCCCGATCGCCGGCGGGAGCGCTGTCACCGGAAATTTACTGTTTTTGGCCGCCGCCTGACGCCGCCGTCATCCGGCCGTCAACCTTCAGATCAGCACCGTTGAATATTGTCTCCTTGCCGACTGCAACACCTCCACGAGGTTTAAGCACGATCGGATCAAGATCGGGCCCGGGTGAGTGTGCCCTAGAATCGGGTCTTCTTCAACCTTGGCCGACCACGGTCGTCCGGCGCCGCCGCTGCCTCCCACCGCCGGACAACTACACCCGTAGACTCCTGGCACCTACAGGCAACTTTTGGTCCAAGTTGCGCCGGCCCGGAGCACGGCGGCCGGATTCCGCCATTAACGGCCATTGAAGCTTCAACCGAGCTCCGCCGCCGCGCCTGGCCGGCGATCCCCGGCACCGGGAAACTGACCAGGTGAGCTCTGTTGGTCCATAGGAACTCTTCCATCATCTTGCATGTGGACCTTGACGTCGGGTTTTGTAATTGCAGAGTTGCACCCGAGTTTGGTTTCAACTCGACCTCCGGCCATCCCCGCCGGTCTGGAACCCCGGAAACCACTCAGGTAAGACCCAGATACCTCTCTCATGATCCCCACGATTTTATCCTTGGGCCTGAGGGGCTTCTGTTACGTGACTCAAGCTGGGACCCGAGCCACCTCTTTCGGGCTTGGCTCCGGCCGCCGCCGCCTCCGGCCGCCGGAGCTCAACCCCACTTGACCAGAACAACTTGAGGGACCCCCATTTGACTGATGCTCTACTTTGTAATAGGTCTGAGCAAGGTTGCTCCAAGAACACCTCAAACCGAGCCTAGCTTAATTGAGGGCCTTGCTCCGGCGATCTTTCCGGCGGGTCCACGACACACCTGAGGTGAGCCCTCGACTCTACAAACCCTACTAAGCATGATGCTCCACTTATTTCTGGATTAGACTATGTATATGTTAAATTTTAGCATAGTTGCTATTTGTACTTAATAATTGTTGGGCCAACTTTGCCCTCGGGATCCGTGTCAGCCAACTCTCGTGAGCACGAGCTTTGTCTCGTCTTGCTGAATGCGCTGAAACTTACGGCGCAGCTTTTGGACCCCCGGATGTCGAGAACGAGCCGAAACGAGCAATAATGGTGGGTTTTTATGCAATTTAAGAAAGTGTTAGGGATCAAATTGTAAATAGGACATGTTACCTGTCTTTAGACAGTGTTTGCACACCTACTAGACATCTTGTTAGAGTCCCGTAGACTCTCGTTGACCGGGGATTGGATTCTGATCGATAAATCAACAATGTTGTCCCGTATAAGCAAACTGTTGCTGTCGTGTCATCGGAATGGGTTGTGCGAGTTTACTACTGATTATAGCTTCTTATTCAGGGCCCAGTTGTTCAGCACCAGCCTCCCAGTAGCTGTGCGGGAGTTCGGGGATCTGCCGTCATTCAGGTGGGTTATCTTCGGTCCGGGCTTGATCTATTCGGCCCTCTGGTTGCTTTAGTCCAGTCGGACACCTATTTTTGATTGCCCTGCTGATTATATATATGACCTATCTTGACATATCATGATTTCACCGATTGACACTGACTTGATTAGACTCATCATATATACCTGCTGATTTTATTTAGATTAGCCTTGATGATTGTATTGACATGCCCTATGATTAGTCCTGATAGATCTTGATCTACGTGAGACATATCTTACGTACCTGTTTATCAGTTGTTATATTTCTGATAGACCTTGATCTTCATGAGACATACCATATACATGTCTGTTCATCAGCTTTTTCAGTATATAGATCTACATGATTTGACGGCACTTGTTGATTCCTGTCAGCCGAATTATTGTTGATATTTCGATACGCATGATTGATTGATCCTGATTGTTGGATACTATTCGATATTCCGATATGCATGATTGATAGATACTACTTGATGTTCCGATATGCATGATAGATTCTGATCGATATGATAGATGATTTCCCTATTGGGATCTCGGCATGTTGCCGATTATTCGGTCAGTGGACCGAGAGCTTGAGCATTTGCATTATGATCGCCCGCACCGTTGTACTTCACGTACACTAGCGGATTTGCTACCCGCAGTGGTGTTCTTTACCGGTAAAGTGGTTAGCAGTTGCAACCCGTGACCCTCAGTGGAGGGAATGTCAACCAGGTGGTGCCAGGTGGGCAGTTTTGCCTGAGGTCTTGTGGGACCAATATGGTGGCTTATGATTGGGTACTTGATATTCTTGTGATTGATGCATAGCTTTTATACTTCCATGTTCTAGCATGCTTTACTTCAGTTAGACTTGATTACCACCATGATTGATTCTGATATTCTCTATACTCGTTATATACAGTATTATGATTATGCCTCCTGCCAGTTTGTTTTACGTATCTACTATTTGATTTTTAGTAGACCTGTTATTGATCACTCAGTTGTCTGCTCGATTTTATACAGTTACCGATTTCCAGCATTTATTATCTGCAGTCCCCTTATGCCTGATTATGACAGTTATATTCTGATTTCCAGCATTTACTACTTGCGGCTTCATTACCCTTGATTACCTGCCTATTCAGTTATCTGTGGATTTTTGTTGATTATCAGTAGATCTTAGTTGTTTTCAGTTTTACCCTATGATTTTTACTATCCGCAGATTATAGTACCCAGTAGGTACGATTAGCTATTTCTCGGCTCGTCGTGCCCACTGGGATACACTCCGGTGTGTCTCACACCCTCGGGTGACTGTTGCAGGTCTTTCGGGTGGTGAGATGTCGGGACGATCCAGTGAGGCTGTTACGATAGAGCTGTCCCCCTGATGATTGTGGTTTATGTTATTTCAGCTTTCGACTATTTGGATATGTCAGATTGATGTGAGCATGGTTATTTGGATCTTTCCTGTTGCTTAGTCATTGTTTAGTTTAGATGTTGATTGATCTCTGATTGATGATTGGATTTGCCTAGCCGTGCATGTATAGGAGAGACCCTATCCCTGTGGATAGGGGATTTTCTATATATGTGGCGGTCTGTTACGCCCGTTTTGCAAACTCTGATTTATTTCAAAAAAAAAAAAAAATTTCAGACCTGATTTTTAAACTCGGGGCGTGACAGTTATAAATCTAAAAAAAAATTCCAAAATAAATCTTATATAATATAATTCATAATTCATAAAATAAAATTGAAATTTCTAAGTTTCCAAATCGTTGAATCTGAACAAAAAATTTCAAAGTAAATCTTGAAAAAAAATTCCAAAATTACTGTATTATTATATTTACTTCATTATTATATTTAACATGCATGTAAATATTAATTTATATCATATAATTCATAAAATTAGCAATTTCAATTTTCCAAATCGTTGTATGTTAAATTATTTATATATAATATTTTTAGTTATAAATGTTATTTATTTACTATATTATTATTATATATAATTGACATACAAATCTTAAGAAAAAATTTTGAAATTACTGTATTATTATATTTACTGTATTGTTATATATAAAACTGAATAAATAACAAAAAAGAGAAATGCAGAGAGAAGAAGAAGGACCATAAGATTGATGGCGACAGCAATGAGAGAAACACATAGACAGCGAAGAAGGCACAGTTCATAGGATCCCAAAAGCTCAACGGGTACCGATGACCAGTGAGGGACGCATCAAACCCACAATCTGACAGCGACACACAAACGCCTAAGGAGGCACGAAAATAAAAGGAAAAAATTTTACAAATTACTGTATTATATATAAAACTAAATAAATAACGAAAAAAGAGAAATGCAAGGAGAAGAAGAAGTACCATAAGATTGATCACAAAAATGATGAGAGCAACACACAGACGGCATGGCGGCGAAGAACAGCCCACATATACGCATGCGCCATCCGATGACCCGCGAGCGCCGCATGAAACCCACACACAGACGCGAAGGAGACACAGAATAAAGGAAAAATTCAGAAATGATTGTATTATTATTATATAAAATAACTAAAAAAAAAAAAAAGTAACACACATACCGCGAAGGAGACACTCCGATGACCAGCGAGAACCGCACGAAACCCACATCCCAACCGCCTACATACAGACAGTTGATCGTGAAAGAACAGGTTCACGGGCATGCATGCACCATTCGATGACCACCGATAGCCGCACGAACTCAACCACGGCCATGCATGCACCATCCGATGACCACCGATAGCCACACGAAACCCACATCCCAACACCACACACACAGCATCCCGACAGGTCGATGCGCACACACGCGCCCGGCGCGAACTAACCAACACACAGACGACGAAGAAGACAGACAATAAAGGAAAAATTCACAAATTACTCTATTATTATATATAATATAATAACTAAATAAATTTTTAAAAAAAAAGAGAAATAACATATACCGCGAAGGAGACACTCGGATGACCGGCGAGAACCGCACGAAACCCACATCCCAACATGCATGCACCATCCGATGACCACCGATAGCCGCATGAACCCAACCACGGCCATGCATGCACCATCCGATGACCACCGATAGCCGCACGAAACCCACATCCCAACACCCCACACACATAGCATCCCGACAGTTCGATGCGCACACACGCGTCCGGCGCGAACTAACCAACACACAGACGACGAAGAAGACAGACAATAAAGGAAAAAAATTCACAAATTACTCTATTATTATATATAATATAATAACTAAATAAATTAAAAAAAAAGAGAGAAATAACATATACCGCGAAGGAGACACTCGGATGACCGACGATAACCGCACGAAACCCATATCCCAACAGGCCCAACAGCCCCACATACAAAAGATCCCCACAGGTTGACCCGTCCCGACAGGTCGATGCGCACACATGCGGCCGGCGCGAAGTAACCAACACACAGACGACGAAGGAAAGTTCACAAATTACTGTATTATTATATATATATAACTAAATAAATAAATAAATAAATAAAGTGAGATAACACATGTGAGGACCCGGAAATTCCCACGTTTGGATTACTGTTGGATCTGCGGCTTCTGGAGACCCATGTTGGGTGTTAGAGGTGTTTGCGCGCATATTGGACCCAAGGATTGGACCCGGCATGAAAAATGGATCAAGTTTGCTTTCCCGGAAATTTTTGAGAAATTTTAGAAGTGGAATTTGGCAAATCGGACAGCGGATTTGGATTCAGCGCGCGAAAACGCTCAAAATGGACTATTTACTTATGTTTTTCGGAGCCCGGATGACCCGACACGGATTTCGAGGTTCGACGGCACTGTTCCGGCGGCCGGAGAGGCGCCGGCGGCGGCGGCGGGCGGCGGAGCGCGGCGGTTGCCGGCGGCAGAGGCGCGCGGTCCACCGCAGAGGCGTGCACCCGGGCGCTCGCCACGTGGCGCCTCCCGGTTGGCGGGCGCAGTGGGCGCGGTCCACGGGAAGGCGCGGGTGCACGGTGGACCGGGGGTGGACACGTGGCAGATCTTGGTTGGTGCGGTGTTGTGCGCGCGGTCCACGGAGCGGGATTCGGTGGCCTCGGGTTGCGTGCCCGACAGGCGCGCGTGGGCGCACGTGGGCGCGACGTGGGCGCGCTGACCCGCGCTTCCCGCTCGGGGGCGCCACGTGTCGGCACCCGCTTCGGCCGCGTGGCGCAGTGCGGTTGGCCCAAACAGCTGTTTGCTGTTTGGGAGGCTACGTGGCAGCCTGGGAGATTTCCGGGCGTGAACAGTAACGGGCTGGGCCCGTTACTGTAGCAGCCCGGAAGATTCGGGCGCTCGGTTTTGGGCCAAAATTCCAAAGCTGTTGGATTTTCGGGCTAGGCCTATAAATAGGCACTTTGCTGGGGATTTTTGTCCCCTTTCTCGAGCTCCCCTGCCCATAGCCCCTTTAGCAAAGTTGGAGATCTTCGTGTTGCGCATCTTCTGGCAGAGGCCCGGATTTTTTGGAAGCCGCGGAGTCGACGACTTCGGCATCGGAGCGCAGTGTGGCGATTTTTCATCGGAGGCCCATTATCGTCGCAGTTTGATCTGAGAGGTCCACAGAGCTACTCCGTCAGTATTTTTGGACGATTTCTACGGTGTTGGAATCATGAGAGGTACGTCTTCGACTTTCGTGTTGATCATCTTGCTGGATTCAGAGTTTATGACACGGTTTTCGAGGCATTTCTAAGCCGCTGTTTTCTGGTGGAGTTTTTGGACAGCGGCCCTTTGCCGGAATTTTATCTCCGCACCCGAGTGTCGAATTGAGACGAGCCTATACACTTTTTGGATCTACTCGTCGCAAGGATTATCATTGTATTTTTCCGGGATTTTTCTGAGGCTTGCCCGAAGGTATACTATTCCCCTTTTATCTGTGTTTGAGTTTACAGTTGTGTGGTTGTGAGTGTTTGCGCACCTGTACTGTGGAATTTGTAACTTGGCCTACGGGGCTCGGATTTGGGCGTGCAGGTACCCGTTTCGAAGGTCTCGACGAGACGCTCGCTGTGATATTTTTATCGGAATTTTCAGGGCACTTTCTGCAGGTGGAAATTTCAGATCTTCAGGACTGTCTTCTGCAGATTTTTGTACTTGGTTATTTTGTGGAATAAAGTGTAACCTTGGACCTTTTGTTGTACCCAGGAGTATTTGCGGATGTTTGTGAACCCGTTGGTGTTGAGGATTAGTGGAGGTTGTTGCTTCTGGTGTTTTCAGCTGTGGAACTCCGGACAGTTAGCATTTTCAGGTGGGTGGCCTCGTCTTCATGACCTATGGACTGTGCATTAATTCTATCGGTGTAGGGACTTGCATGTTGTAGATGTATTTTGTATAGCATGCTAGAATTTAGGAATTGATGTTCCTGATGCTGTTAGATGATCAGTATTTATTGTCCTTCCCTACAAGCCGTTGATTATTGTTATCTTGGAACTTGACCTAGCACCCTGTCATATGTTGCATGTGTAACCAGACTAATAGAAAACCCTCACTTGGGCTAGGGTTATTTCTGCTTTAGACATCCACACTTCTACTTTCCTGGACATAGTGTTCTTCCTCGCCCGGGTAGTGGGCCGAGTGGTCAGGAGTTATCTTTTAGTGTGGGATGCATGTTACACTCGTGCTTGGGAGCAGAGTGAAGTCTGGTAGATGTAGTTGGTTGTTCATCTGTAGCGGGAGCTGTTTGGGTAGACGGCGGTCCCGAGATGTTTTATTCTCTTGTTTTATCTGTCGCCGCTGTGTTAGTGGCAGAGGTATATCAGTGTTAGCAGGACCTTAAACCCAGAACCTTTTTGGACACACATATGATTTTTGTCAACCAAATGGTTTCTTCCAAGCATCGTAGGGTCGCCGGAGTCTGTCTTGTTTGATTGGACGAAGGCATTAGCCCTTTGAGGCTTGGATATAAAACTTGGTTTCAACTGTTTTCCTAAAAAAGAACTAAAAATCATTAAATATGGATTTCTTACAGATCAGATGGCTTCAGTAAGAAATGTCACCTTTTTCCTATAAATTAACCACCCGAGATGATTCGAGTGGTCTGGGTTCTAAGGTCTGCCTTCTTCTTGGGACAAGAACAACGAAAGGCTATGCCTAAAGCCTGTTCTTGTTTGATTTGGGTTGTAGGTTCTAGTCTTTCGGGGTTCCCGGACCCTTCCTTGTGTCAGTGGATGCGATGTTGGCCTGTTGAGGCAGTTGTTCGCAGTGGATGCGACGTTTGGTCTGTTTGGCCTGTTGAGACAGTTTCTCGCAGTGGATGCGACTTTGTGCTATGAGTTGGTAGAGTGTGATCTAGAGGTTGTTTTTCCTGATTTAGTGGTGGAGGTGATTCTCCCACTTAGCTTTGAGGATCTTGGGGTCTGGCAGATCGAGTCGTGGAGGTTTCCCGACTCAGCCATTGTGACACCCCCGGAATTTGGATTAGTCCTCTATATAAATGATATAATAGGACTAAATCTCTAACCCGGCTATAGCATTTTGGATGGTAGCAAAATCTAAGAGGAACATGAGAGTTAAGCGTGCTAGAGCTAGAGTAGTTCTAGGATGGGTGACCCCCTGGGAAGTGGGGCGTCACAGTTGGTATCAGAGACATTCACCAGCCGGAAATGTGAGATGAGTCTCGGCTGAGCCAGGGTTATAGCGGGTAGAGCGAGGCTCCCCGGCTAATGACCGTTGTGAGTGGAGTGCAGCTCCTCACAAGGTCGGCTAAGGCTAGCGAGACGAGTCTCACATCGCCTGGTGCTTGTGAGTGTGCTTGAGCCTGACGTGGACGTCAGGGCTTAAAGGGGGGAAGAATGTGACACCCCCGGAATTTGGATTAGTCCTCTATATAAATGATATAATAGGACTAAATCTCTAACCCGGCTATAGCATTTTGGATGGTAGCAAAATCCAAGAGGAACATGAGAGTTAAGCGTGCTAGAGCTAGAGTAGTTCTAGGATGGGTGACCCCCTGGGAAGTGGGGCGTCACAGCCATGGTCGTGCATTATCAGATTGAGTCGTTGAGGGTTCTCCGACATAGCTGTGAGAGTGTTTTGGGCTATTCCTGTTTGAGTCGAGGTTCTTTTTCCGACTGAGTTGTGCTTTGAGCTTGGAGTTACCGATCTGTTTGATCATGGATCATAGCCTGCATGAGCCACATTTGAGCTTGACAGAGATACTTTACAGAGATACTTGAGATGGGTTACTTTTTACTCGAGCGGGTCGCTCCCCTCGAGTGCCACTCCGGAGTAGGCGAGACCGGGTTGTTGTACCGGCGTGAGATTGAGCTTTTCTATCGCGACTTGTCGTTGCATTTGTCCCTCTGGCTGTGCTGGTGTTGGCAGTCATGGACGTCCTACGTAAGTCCGCTCCTCCGGGACGTAACGGCAGTAGGTTGGCGCAGGTTTGACTGGACCCGATGAGGCAGTCAGTTTAGATTGGGTGATCAGAGATGAGAGTTAGTTGTGGCATCATGTTCTTTCTGTTCCACTCTTTGAGCATCTAGATAGAGGCATAGTAGCTGTAGAGTTTACTTTTCCCAGCTTTCCTTACAGCACTGCATTTGTTGCTTTATGCCTCTGGTAGACTTAGTGGGCAGACCGTCGGGCCTGTTGGCGGCACCCACTGAGAACTACTGTGGGATGTAGTTCTCACACCCGTCGTGGTGTCTTTCCCCCAGGGACTTCTACTCTGGTTCCTGTTGTTCCTGTTGCTGATCCTTCTGACCGAGGCGAGGGAGTCGCGAGCTAGTTCCCTACCTGTCGTTGGAGTGTAGTGGTACCCCCTTTCAGAGGAGAGCTTCAGTAGATTAGTTATTTTATTTTCCTTCTTTGAGAGACTGATGTAGTGAGGATTGTCTTGTATTGAGAGCCTGTGCACTGCTGTATTTATTGGAGATACCTCCCAGTTGAGTTCTGAGTTTGTATATGAGGATATTGTATGATTATCATTTTTGGGAGACAGACATTGTTGTATTATTTCCGGTTGTACAGTGATTGATCTAGTTATACAGCAGATTTTTATTTATAGCTCTGATATCTGTTTAGCTGTAGTACTTTTCTTGCAGGTAGGACGCTTCGCCTATGCGGGTTTGGCATAGGTGGCGGATCTGTTGGCGAGCCCGGGTCGCAGTTTCGACCCCGGGGCGTGACAGATTAGAGTGGTATCAGAGCCTAGGTTGTAGGTCATTGAGGACTTAGAAACCCTAGGCTTGTGGTTGGACATTAGGATGACTACGTGAGAGTCGTGACTTTTAGCGAGAGTCCTGATCGAGTTTTGTACCTCTCCCAAGAGACGGGATGAGTGATTGGCATGTTTATGCTCCTAAGCGATTATGTTGGCTGCAGACAACATAATGCTGTGGAATTGATAACATGTCTTAGACTTTCGCTGGATTGGGTCGTATGGTTGTTGTGTCCTGATGTTTGTTATTGTGCAGTGGTCTACGATGCTTATGAGACGTCGTGCAGTGAGGAATGCGCTTTCCGCATCTGATTAGTAACCCGAGCAGCGGGAGGCAGAGCTATCAGAGCAGAGCGAGACCCAAGAGTTATAGATCCAGATGGCACAGATGTCGGAGGCTGTCCGATGCCAGGAGGAGGCCATGGAACGTTTGATGCGCTTGTTGGAGCAGAGAGCACAGTTAATTGCAGTACCGCTTGAGTGTCATCCAGTACTTTCTTCCTATGTAGTGGTATCTTCAGTTGTACCAGTGGCGCCGATGGAGCGAGCAGCCCCCTCCGTGCCGACGAGCAGTGCCGAGGCACCGAGGCAGGGTGGATAGTGGATAGTAGCTGAGCTTCGGGACGTCGTTGGTCGATGGAGCCAGTCCCGGCAGTCTGAACCATCCCGATTCACAGGTTTGAGTTGGAGACTTTGTAGGCAAAATTGGGGTTGGTGGTGATGGAGAGACTATCTGAGAGCCTTCATGTGCTAGGGAGTTTATACAGTTGTTGAACTGCACGCTCCAGGTTTCGAGGGACGAGGCGCATAGGATATGTTTGACGGGGAATGGTTTGCGCCAGGATACCTTTCAGTTTAGTTGGTCCCTCCGTTTTGGATTATTGACGCTTCGATGGGTAGGCATTGTGTGTGGAGCATGACGCTGCAGTTCCTTTGGATAGGGATCTGCCGCCAGAGGCGAGTTCTGGATATCGGCGCTTGGCGTCGGGTGATGGAGGACAGACTGACCGGCAGAGGCATTTCTGATCTCCTTACCTGGATGGCGAATTTTCGAGATGCCAGAGATCGGGTGGACCCCGATGGCAGCATCAGCATCTATATCGGAGTGGCGCAGCGGTAGCGTGGATTTGTTATCTGCGGAGGACTTTATTCGTCGCCTCAATGTGAGCAGAGACAGAGGTCGTGCTCCCTTGTGGATAGTCCTGATTTTCAGGCAGATTGGGCGACAACCACTTGCTTTGAGCGGATGAATCTGTGCCGCCCGGTTGGAGGGCGCCACGGTAGTGGATCGAGTTGTCGCAGGTGTGATTTCATCACAACAGTCGGAGTAGGAGCATGTTGCATTCCTGCATGGACTAGAGGCAGATTGTTACCACATGCACTTGAGGTACAGGTTCCTGTTAGTGTTGTGTATGTGGGGGAGGCTTGTGGTTTATGTCCTATGCAGTTGAGGCCGCGAGATATACGGGTAGACTTATTGGTAATTATGGCAGTTCGGCGTTTCGACCTAGTGCTTGGGTTTTGGTTGGCGCAGTGCCACAGGATGTTAGACTGCGGAAGGAGAGGACTTTGACCTTCTGCGAGGCAGACGAGAGAAGATTTGGTTGTTGAGGTCGTTAGAGCACACTGGTTATAGCGACAGTGTGAGAGGTGCTTACGGCGGCACCGGGACCCAAAGATATCTCTGTTGCCACGAGATTCCGGGTGTGATTTCACCTGAGCTGTTGATAATGCCGCCGGTTAGGGAGATAGAGATTGAGTTTGGCGTGGTTCGGGGAACCGCGCCACCCTCGACAGCACCTCATTGGATATTGCCAGTAGAGCTGTGAGAGCTGATGGCGCAGTTGCAGGATCTGATGGATCGAGGGGTCTGTTTGACCTAGTGCCACACCGTTGATATACGGTGGTGATGCCACATCGTTGATACACGACTGTGAGGGCCCTTTTATGGTTCGTGTGTAGACAGGTCCGAGTATTATTCTGGACCTTTTGATGGAGTTATACTCCGGCAGTTGTACGACTGATGCAGGTACAGATTTTGGAATCATACGGCTGAGTATTTCGCCAAGATGGTGTTCAGGACACGGTAGGGGCATTATGTTATAGTGAGGCCAATTGGATTGATTATCGCCCTGCCACTCTTTTGGTTTGAGGAATTGTGCTCCAGCTGTACTTGATTGCATTGGTAACAAGATCCTCCAGGGATATTATGATCTACTCCCAGAGCGACTTGGAGCATGAGGAGCACTGGTGGATGTGTTACCATGCTGTGTGGATGAAGCTGTATGCCAGGTTGTTGTGATACAAGTTTTAGCTGTAGAAGCTTACCTTCTTGGGTCACATTGTGTTAGCCATAGGAGCGGCGGTGGAATTCCGGCCAATGTGGATGCTATTTGAGTTTGGCTGAGATCAACATTTATTGTTGAGGTGATGAGCTTTTTGGATTTGGCAGTGCCAGGAGAGCATGGCGAATGGATGATGAGACTAGTACTAGCGCCGATTGCAGCTTTGCCAGAGATGGGGGATGGACCTTTGTGTTAGTGATGCCTCCCATAGTGGCTGTGGAGTTACCATTGGGTTATTCTTGAGCATTCAGTATCACCCCGACAGGGCCACTGTGGTGGCGGATACCTGGAGCCGGATAGCTTTTCGGGGTTGAGTCGAGGTTCTTTTTCCGACTGAGTTGTGCTTTGAGCTTGGAGTTACCGATCTGTTTGATCGTGGATCATAGCCTGCATGAGCCACATTTGAGCTTGACAGAGATACTTTACAGAGATACTTGAGATGGGTTACTTTTTACTCGAGCGGGTCGCTCCCCTCGAGTGCCACTCCGGAGTAGGCGAGACCGGGTTGTTGTACCGGCGTGAGATTGAGCTTTTCTATCGCAACTTGTCGTTGCATTTGTCCCTCTGGCTGTGCTGGTGTTGGCAGTCATGGACGTCCTACGTAAGTCCGCTCCTCCGGGACGTAACGGCAGTAGGTTGGCGCAGGTTTGACTGGACCCGATGAGGCAGTCAGTTTAGATTGGGTGATCAGAGATGAGAGTTAGTTGTGGCATCATGTTCTTTCTGTTCCACTCTTTGAGCATCTAGATAGAGGCATAGTAGCTGTAGAGTTTACTTTTCCCAGCTTTCCTTACAGCACTGCATTTGTTGCTTTATGCCTCTAGTAGACTTAGTGGGCAGACCGTCGGGCTTGTTGGCGGCACCTACTGAGAACTACTGTGGGATGTAGTTCTCACACCCGTCGTGGTGTCTTTCCCCCAGGGACTTCTACTCTGGTTCCTGTTGTTCCTGTTGCTGATCCTTCTGACCGAGGCGAGGGAGTCGCGAGCTAGTTCCCTACCTGTCGTTGGAGTGTAGCGGTACCCCCTTTCAGAGGAGAGCTTCAGTAGATTAGTTATTTTATTTTCCTTCTTTGAGAGACTGATGTAGTGAGGATTGTCTTGTATTGAGAGCCTGTGCACTGCTGTATTTATTGGAGATACCTCCCAGTTGAGTTCTGAGTTTGTATATGAGGATATTGTATGATTATTATTTTTGGGAGACGGACATTGTTGTATTATTTCCGGTTGTACAGTGATTGATTTAGTTATACAGCAGATTTTTATTTATAGCTCTGATATCTGTTTAGCTGTAGTACTTTTCTTGCAGGTAGGACGCTTCGCCTATGCGGGTTTGGCATAGGTGGCGGATCTGTTGGCGAGCCCGGGTCGCAGTTTCGACCCCGGGGCGTGACAACACACATACCGCGAAGGACACACTCCGATCACCGGCGAGAACCACACGAAACCCACATCCCAATAGCCCACATACAGAGTGTCACAGATGACGAAGGAGGCACGCACGAAACCCACAATACAACACAGAGAGAGAGAATCCCAATAGCCCACATACAAAGCATCCCGACAAATCGACGGGCACGCATGTGTCATCTGATGACCGGCGATCCCCGCACCAACCCGTACACCGTTGAATCACAGAGCAAAACAGAGAGAGAGAGAGAGAGAGAGAGAGAGAGAGAGAGAGAGAGAGAGAGAGAGAGAGAGAGAGAGCAGAGGTTCGGCGCTAGTGTTAGCACGCGAGAGAAAAAGGGGCGGCGCACAGAGGAGACGCGAGCGGGAAAGAGGAGCGAGTAGGCGAAGAGGGGCGAGCAGGCAAGGAGCCACGCACAACGTGTAGGGAAGGTTCGGCGCACATGGAGGTTCGGCGCTAGGTTTGGGAAGAGAAAGAAAGAGGCGGCAAGTGAAAGAGGCACCGTTGAATCACAGAGCAAAACAGAGAGAGAGAGAGAGAGAGAGCAGAGGTTCAGCGCTAGGGTTAGCACGCGAGAGGAAAATGGGCGGCGCACAGAGGAGACGCGAGCAGGAAAGAGGAGCGAGTAGGCGAAGAGGGGCGAGCAGGGAAGGAGTCACGCACAACGCGTAGGGAAGGTTCGGCGCACAGGGAGGTTCGGCGTTAGGAGGTTCGGCGCTAGGTTTGGGGAGGGAAAGAAAGAGGCGGCAAGTGAAAGAGGCCCTAGGCTAGGAGCCCGCATAGGAGCACCCGAAGCATGAAACAACGCCACATAGGAAAAAACTGGCAAATAGTTATTATATGGATGGATAACAGGTTCGGAGGCAGCATAGGAGCACCTGTTATTGTATAGATAACAGGTTCGGAGGCAGCATTGGAGCACCCGAAGCATAAAACGACGCCACATCAGCGAAATCAACGGGAGAGCGACACGTCACCCTAACAAAACTGAGAAATAGTTATTATATATATATATATATATATATATATATATATATATATATATATATATATATATATATATATATATATATATATATATATATATATATATATATATATATATATATATATATATATATATATATATATGGGGTCCGGCTACTATACTCTTATGAGTAAAATTCTTTTGTACTCAAAAGTTTTCATCCCTTGGATGAAGAAATGTGTGGTTAGAATTATAGTAGTCCCTAGAATTTATACTATTTTTTCAACAACCTAGTAAACCCTAGAGGGACCACTATCATCCTAACTGCACATTCCTTCATCCAAGGGTGAAAAAATTATGAGTATAGAGAAGTTTATAATCATAAGAGTATAGTAGCCCTACGCTATAATCCTAACCACACATTCCTTCATCTAAGAGATAAAAACTTATGAGTATAAAAGAATTTTACTCACACTATAAAAAACTTAAGCTTTAGCAGTCGCTGGAAAAAATATTTAAAACCGCTGAAAAAATATTTCCCTATACTAGTAAAACCGCCGGAAAAAATTTTACAACCGCTGTTAGATCTACGTCGCAAAAAATCTTTACCGACAGTTTACACGACCGTTGGAGAAGATAATAATTTTAGCAACGCTTTTCCGACCGCTACTAAATATAATAAAAAGTGCTACTATAAATAATAAATTAGCCAGCTCGGCCCGGCGGGAGCTTCTTCACAAATGCTGTCGGAGCAGATTGTTCGAAACTGTTTTGTACCGAAAGCTAACAATCAGACCACAAGAAATTAAGTTCATAAGGGGCCTGCCCTTCGTTAATGCATCAACTTGAAAATCCGACACCAACCAGGTAACAGATTACATTATCATCTTCACTGTGTCGACCAGTTACCCCGCCGCCCGCTACATGAAAAGGCTTAGAAGCAAGTTTTGAGCCCTAATATCCTAAATTAGTCAAACTGTGACGTTGATCGAGTGAAAATACAACAGAGACGAGAGAAAAGGAAAGGGCCTAATCTAGTATACAGAAAGCCAGGATGTGTTATATAAAAACGCACGGAGAATAAATCTAATAATATGTGTTATAATACGGCTGAGCCGCCGCTGATGACGCCACTGGCTGCTGAGGGTAAGCTGCAGCCCCTGTTGCTGCTGCTGTTGCTGTTGCTGTTGCTGTTGCTGTTGCTGTTGCTGTTGTGATAACTGCTGTGGCTGCTGCTGCTGGTTGTGGTGCATAAGCCTAACAAACCCAGAAAGAAGCAAACAAAGACGAATTAGAAATAAACACAAGATGGACAATACAGCTCGAACACGCCATATAGGATAAGCAAAATTCTGATTCCATTTTTAAGCAATAAATAAGTACATATTAAAGAATAAAAAAAAACACTTCTCTTCCAGTTGCTGCTAACAAGGTCTTAGCGCATTCAGTCACCTTTTATAATGTTTTTACTATAAGAAACGAGTTGCCAAATTTGAAGAAGAAATATATATAGTAATTAAGTAAGATGCAAAACAAAGGCCACAGTTATTAAGAGTTCACATGCGAATAGTCCCACATTGAATAATTAATAAACAAGTTAAGGATGGATATATATACTTATGGGCCTAGACCTAATAGGCTTAAGCTTTTAGGCTGAGCAAGTTCTTCATTAGATGTGTCACATCTTTGGACTCATGAGCCTAACTGGGCCAGAACTCTCTAACAAGGTATCGAAACCGATGGTTTGAAGATCCTGGGCTACTCATCTAAGTGGTTTCATGCGATCGAGTTAGTAGCTCTAACAAAACATGACAGGTTCGTGGAGAGAAAGTCATGGCACCGCGATACAATAGTTCGGTACACTCAAAAAAAAAATGGGACCTCAGAGGCACAGATTAGGTGCATGGGTTCAAATGGTTAGTGCATTTAAAACAGTCAGGCTCGACAAGAGCCAGCCAGCTGCATGGGCTTGGATGAATTCCCGAGCGGCGCAGATTAAAGCATATGTCCTCAGATAAGCGGGTTTGCAGTGACTCATAAAAAGAGCTTGAAAGTTATGTCTTAGAGAAGAGCTGAAAAGCGACTCAGTGCATTGCTCAGAGAGTTAAAGATTTGAGTTCAAAGAGGAGTTGAAGGTGAGTTCTAGTGGGCCTAGATCTAATAGGCTGAAGCTTTTGAGTTGAATGGATTCCATTTAGATATATCGCATCCTTGGGCTTATGTGGGCCTGGGCTGGGTGGGCCTAGAACTCCCTAACAACACTCGACAATAAGCCAACTAGATCAAAGAGCCAAAAGCAAATGTGATGGATACATAGGCACAATAGAAATTTAAACAGCTTATCCATATATAAGGCTATAGAGTTTCCATCGATGGGGCTGATACAATCGTTGACCACAAAAATGCATCCCCCACTCGTTTACCAAAAATATTGAAAGACTTTTTTACCTGGGTAGGGTATGTTGCAGGATAAGCACTGTAAGCGGCAGCCTGAGGAGCTGACTGAGGCACTGGTTGACCATAATTAGCATAGCCTCCATATGCAGCATAACCAGCCTGCATAATTGTGTCACAAATGAGAAATGTCAATGCATGTAAAATGAGTAAGAAATCGAATGAGTAAGAACTCCTAACATTATTTGTATAAGCCTGATTAAACCTACACATAACTATGCTAATACAGCAAAAAATATAATGAAAAACAGGTGCTCTAGCAAATTATTCATCAATATTTTGTTTCATAATTACAGTTAAAAGAGTAATGCTAAAATGAAGTAAAGAGTTTTTTACAGTATATCCAACAAAAAAGTACACGAAAAGAAGGACCATAATTTTACCATATTTCTCATTTCATTGGCAGAAGATAACAAGATCAACTGAATTCGAACAACAATTGTACCTGTGGCGCATATGCAGTACTCCATTGCTGCCCTTGTGCTTGGGAAGTTGGGGGCCAGGCTGGAGCCTTTTGGCCATAACCACCAGGCCACTGGCTCTGTGCATTTGGGTAGGCTCCCATAATTGATTGTCCTGCATCTCCAGTCTTAGCCATTTTAGCCCTGTCCGAGGAAAAGGTATCGTCGGCGGTTCGTTTCCTTGATACTAATGCAGGCCTATGACGCAAGAAAAGCATAGAATGCCGATTCTCAGACTTCTTGATAGATTGAGCATCTCCAAACAGATCCAAGAACTGCGAGACAGTTGCAAGTTGAATTACTGAACAGGTTCTAAAAGAGCTAGAGCATTAATTCAAATCATGTGATTCTCTAATAAAGAACATGGAATCTTTTCCCTTTAAATTGCAAAAGACGTCATGGAATAAATCGGGATGAAGTAACACCACTGTATAGTTTATACAACAAAGGAAACTACATTAAATAAAACCAAACAAAATTAGCAGCTTATTTAGTCCATTGAATTTTCCTCCTCTGCAAAGTACTTTGGAAACTCAATAGAGATCGTCAAAAGCAGAAATCTACTACAATAATTTTCTCAAAGTCAAAAATTATGGCACCTAAAAATTATAAATCGTATTTATAGAATTTCAATAAACCTAAATGCTAGCATTGATGCCAGAAACTAAAAGTCATATTTCTTCAGAATCACAATGAATTTTATGTGAAAATGATATATTAACACCGATTTTCAACAGTGACTGTTCTGCAAGCCAAATCAAAGATCATGATAATCCAATAATATCACCGCATGTTAAATCCTTGAGACCATCCGCCTCATATTGTCCTCTCAATACTAACTAGATTCAGTTATATTTGGGTGGAACCAAGAGAAAAACAAATAATGTCCCTCAGCTTCAACCATTCTTTCTGCTATTTGACCATGAGAAGAAATTATAGAAGCCGCAAAAACTTCCTGCGAAAAGCTATTGTGAAATTGAACATAAAGACATTTCAGGGATTCCATACTATACTACACCAAGAAGATAACAGGAAACAGAAAATTCAGAATTTCTTACATTTTCCATGACACAAACAGATGGTAGAGAGTATTCACTAGATATCATGACAACCAATGAAAAATAACAGATATATGTAACAGATTTTCAAACTTATTACCTCCAGAAATATTGAAGATATCTCTTCTCTGTCACTCGTGCTTGCAGTCACATTGGGATTTTCAGCATCAGGTGTAATGAACTTCTCCACCAACGAATCTAAAGACTCGACATGCTTAGGAGATGGGTGGATTGACTCTAAATGGATCACAGCCTACAAACAACAAATGGCTAGGTTAAAAATGGGCAACCAGAAAATCACAAAAGGAAAAAAAATGGAAATTATCAACTGAATTTCGAAACAAACCTCAAGAACAGGTCTTGACAGCTGCATTTGACCCAAAGATCCAGATAATATTTCCCTTGCCTTTTCCACATCACCAGCAACCTAGAGGAGAGTAGCAAAAAAGAGCAGAGCCATAAATTTCATTAAACAGTACAATCGAGAAGACATCCTAAATAAACTCGGATTAAAAGACACCGTGAATAAAAAAGCTTTATTTGCTTCAAGTGGTATGTTTTTGAGTAAAATTTTGTAGACAAGCCAATTCCTTATAAACAAAAATAATATGGAAGTAAGAAAATTAGACAAAAACATCCATCCAATCAAAGAATAGTCATAATTTCTTGGCTAAATTACAGAAAACTCTCCTGCAAATACCTGCTTTTTCACTTTTCCCCATGACTCACAAAAATCTACATTTTACCCCATCAAAAATTCAAGTTAATGCATTTAGCCGCCCTCCGTCAGGGTTCTATCACTATTTCGTCCATTTCTTATAATTTATACTGAAAATACCCTCGAAATGACAAAAATAGATTAAAAATTATTTTTTTTTCTTATAGAACAAGTAAAGGCAATTTGGTCATTTCACCCTCTCCATTAATGATGTAACCCCCTAAAAACATTTCTGAAATTTTAAAGGGGCAAAATATAGGTTTCTGAAAATCAGGAGGAAAAGTGAAAAAGTGGGTTTTTACAGGGAGGGTTTCTGCATTTTAGCCTAATTTCTTTTTAAAAGTAAATAAATTTAATAAGTTAACTATGAATGACAACTAGGTGGCTCAAAAGATGTTTAACAGTTTGCTGAAGGAAGGACGCACAAAATTTACGAATAGCACAGCTAACATCCTATAAAAATATAATCAAAGAGTTACTGTGAACTTTTCCAACAACCAATGATGTAAAAACGTATACTGTACCAAATATACAAATCGTGAATACTGAATAATAAGCATAGGCAAAAGGTGGCTCTGCTCTTTTTCCTGTTCAGCAGCAATAGCCTTTTCATAAACAGAAAAGGCAGCTTCTTTCACTCCCTGCAAATTCAGATGAACATTAGAGTAAAACTTGATGCAAAGATATGAGCGGAATTTAAAACTAATATCCAGAGGTACCTGACGATATTCCATGTTTGCATGCTTCACAAGGGCTTCTAACAGCCCAGGAGATACTTCAGAATATAGAAGCTGATATACTTCACGTGCCCCTGAAGCATCTCCACTTAATTCCTTGAATCTGGCAGCAAAAAGGTGAATCTCTGGTTGTTTCTGTTAAGAAAAAGTATATACAAAGTGTTAACATGCCTTGTAATAAAAAATAATAGATTAAAAAAAAAGACACAACGACTAGAACTAAATCATATATACGGTGAAATAACAACAAAGGATAAATATAAGTGACCTGAAACCCACATTCAGTCAAGGGCAGCCATGCAAAGTGAAAACTACGGGTTATCACAAGAAAAGCAAATTGCCGTACTTAGTAATATTTACCAAGAACAAAGCTTAGGGTTTTAGAGCTATGGAGATTGAATTTTGTATTCATTGATATTTCCAACTTAATCTTTTCTCATTTAACGTGTACAAGCACCACTATGTGGATGCCTATAGTAACAAATTCTCCATTATGTTATTTTTTCACACGTGTCATGATCCGTTTTCCATAGACAAACTATACAATTACAAATAAAGAGAGTTGGCACACAATCTAGAGAAAATGATAAAAGTTTGTTTTTCCATATTATTCTTTTCTAGATCCTTCTTTTTCTTGACAAGCTTAAGACCCTCTAAATTTTCCTCTGCTGGAAGCTTTCTTTTCATACAGATCCTCCAATCACCAAGTCAGTATGTTTGATACAGAGCCCTCTCTCTTTGATTTGTCAAAGATGGGAGAGCGGTGGTTGGTTCTTCAGTGCTAGTAGTGTATGCGCGCACGTGTTTTACGAGCACACATGGATATGAAAATAAACCACCAAGGATAACACAATGTTTGTTAGCAAACTAAATAACAAGCCATGTACAAGAAACAAAGACTTCACGTTAAGGACGTAACAATAAGGAAGATACCAATGAAAACCTACTCCTGCTGTTGCTAGAGCAAATACAGGTATTTCATGTCTTATTTTTCAGAAAAACCAGAAAATGTTGGATATCACCATGCATGCGTGTTTCTAGGTCTAATTCATACCTTCACAAAAACTTGAGTGGCACGAGCAAGAGCATTATTAGCAAGCTCCATGCTTCCACTAGCTTCCATACATAACACATAGCGGATCCAAAATTCCGGATAATTTGCACATGCAATTAGACATCTTTCATACAATTTGACAACCTGAAACAGTCACAATGTTAAGAAGTAGAAAAAGGAAAAAGACGAAAAGAATCAAGCAAGTAAACAAATTATATTCCAACAAAGAGAAGTTCACAAGAAGTACTCCATTAGCTGATTAGGGAGGCCCCTCAATATGAAAGGAGGGACCATCCTTGCCTGATAGATAGATGGTTAACTGGTTAAGTGGTAAGCAATAAGCAAACACCTGCATATATGAGATTCGAATTTCAAAAACCACAGATATTGGCACAACATTTATTAGGAACCCAGAATGTCCATTGACAAATGAGGGTTTGAAATACTTAGCCTCATAGAAACCAAACAACATGCCCACGCTCTATCGTCAGTTCATTATCCCATTTTACAATGTAGCGTCATCGAACATACTAGCCATTAAAGCATAGAATGCAGCCAACATAAACAGGAAGACATTAACAAAAAGTCTCAAAGCGATATAAGAAAATTAAAAAATAAAGTCAACCGTGTACCTTATTAAAGTCATCTCCCCTCTCAATAAAATCAAGATAGTTGTGCCAGTTTTCATGCTCTGAGTCGTCAAGTGGCCTAACATGGAAGTATGGCCTTCTTATAGCTGTTTCAAAACCAACGATCTTAAAATCGTACTCTTTAGCTTTCTTATACATCTCTTCCCTAATTGCAATATACTTCTCCAACTCCTCTGCTTCTGTTAAACCTGCACTTACGGGTTTAGGAGACTGTTCTACACCATCAGAACGAACCTCACCCTCGAGACCTTGCCGGTCATCATTCTCTGTTGTTGCGGACAACATAGCAGCTTCTTCGGCAGTTCTTATTTCTGATAAAGTTCGAGTAGCAGCCAAGTCCTTGAAACTGATATGTGAAGAACAAAAATGAATGAAACAATAAGATTTCAAAGGTTTACCAGGAAAGCTCCAAAAAGTCTGCTATTACATATGCACACGCAATTGAGCCTACCACTGCTTTATTATTCGTGTCCATTACCACCTTATCACTAAAAGGTGCATTCACCACCTTATCACTAAGGTGCATATGGTAACATGAAGTACAAGAATAAGACCTCCCAAATAAATGGAGATAGACACAACAAAATGAGAACAGTAATAGGCATGAGAAGTAACAGATAGCTTGATAATTTGGGATACACTTCGCCTTTATGTCAAACTTGATTCATGCTCCTTCAACTACTTAAATGCTTCGATTCAAGCGATAAAAGAAGTCAAATTACCATTAGGGCCGGTGGGAGACGATTATAGTATACACCTTGTAGTGCTTGCTACAGTAAATAATACAACATACACAACATGGCAGATGACCTTACAATGATCAATTGACCATAATAGCATCATGTATAAGTAAAGCACCTTCTACAGGAGCCCAGCTATTTTCCACGACCAATTCAAAATGAAATCACAAATTAGTATCATTGTGGAAAAATAGTAGTACAGTTAGCTAATAGCAGATATGCTTACGGAAGTGTGTAAGGTAACGAATAATAGATCACTGATGCCAGCATAGCTGAAACAATAATCTGAAAAGAAAAGTTCAGCCTGAACATGTTGTCCCAGATAAAACACAGGAAAAGCATTTCTCAAGCACATAACAAGACACCTAGGGTCATGACTCCAAGCCAGGCACCTTGGTCCTAGGTGTACACCTCGGCCTAGGCACAAGACGCTGATTAGGCATGCCTACCTGGATACAGATTTTGGATTTTGCGGAGGGGTTTTGAATGTTTATGAACAACGTTTTAGAAACCTTAAATGGAAGTTTCAGATGTTTGCATACATACCTACAATAAGGGTTTTGGACTATCTTTTAGCACTTATAGCAAATTGCATAACTAGACTGATTTGTTAATTGTTAATTGTTAATTGTTATGATTCAATTTAAGACGATATTATTCTTCTGAATCTTACTAGTTGTTTCTTTATAGTGGTTATATAGGTCTTCTAGCGAGTATTTCAACAAAAATAAAAAGTAAATGCGTCCCTCTTTTTCCTCAGGCGTCCCTCTTTTTCCTCAGGCATGTACGTAGCACACCTTGTGCCTTGTGCAGAGACTCCAAGAGTCCTAGTGCCTGGGTTTGCCTTACAACTTCTAAAGCCAAGAACATCTAGACAAGCAAAGCTTAAAAAGTACGATGTCAGAGAGCTACAGCTTAAGTAATTCTCCATTGATTGCTCTACTAGAATTCTAATGGATGCAAAGAAAGAAAAAGCAAACGAAAAGAATGCTTACCAATTAAAATAGCGATCAAGCTGTTGTATAGGATGCTCCAGTATTCTTGTATAAATCATCGCAAGATGACTCCATGCCTGATGTGACTCTTCATATCTAATGTACTCGTCCCACAACAGATCTGATCGATAATCTGTCCCTACATATGCCAAACCTCGTTCAAACAGCCTGAAGGATTAAAAAGCATGTAAAGAAGTTATTGTGCATGCCCAGCACTCACAAGCAGTGTTGCAAATCGAGTATTAAGATAACAACAAGTCTTAATTTTTTTCTAATAGCAGATGACACTTCCAAAGTTGGCACAAATACACTGCATTTACCTTCCAGATAAAATCATACTATGCCCTTGGAATGGAGGAGGAAAAGGGCCATCTTAGCCCATAATTCAGCGTAGTCTCCTGAGCAGCATTTTGATTAACGATGTATCCATGATAGCCTCAAAGTAGAGGTAGCAGTAACTCATGGACTACAAGTTTTCTACTGGACCTTTCGGAGATAAGAAAAGGAGGGCATACACAGAGGCCAAAATGATGAAAGAAAAAAACTAAAAGAATTGAATAGAGCTACACAATATAGACGAAAACCAGGGTAGGCACATTAGAAAAGATTTTTTTCTAAAGTGCATCCCCATCAAACCTTTTCTCCATGCATATGGTTATCGCTGTTCATTCATGCAAAATGTGGTTAGAATATGTAAAAACCATGACTAACCTATCATTACAAAAGAAGATCAATGGGAAGTATAGCAGAAAATGAACCGAATATGTGTTACCTTCTAATGATATCTGGATCCTCGTATGTTGATATTGCAAACTGACAATAGTTAACCCAGATTTCCACAGAGTAGGTCACCGCCAGAACAGCCCTTTCATAAACCTCCACAACCTTTTCCATGCTATCAAGCCGGCCTTCATGATCAGCATATTTTTTCCAGTAGCCAAAACATAGAGGGAACTCAAGTAAAAATGCATCGTAGACTTTTCTAATCTTTATAATGTTATTCTGCAAGGAAAATATTAAGACAGACATGTTAGCACAAACCAAGACGTGAATAACAAATATTTCATAAAGAAAAAAAATGATTAAGTGATATAAGTATTAAAAACCACTATATGGGCAAATAAATTTGATAGCGACTCAGTCATATTATTCATGCCCTCCAGAAGATTGATGCTTTAGTGTCATCAACTATACTGCCTTCTTCAGAAAGCAGCCCCACATTCATTGGATTCATGTAGGAAGAAGCCAGGTGAATTTTAAAGACATGTTTTATCTTCCTCTTCCAAACAGAGATACGTCCAGACTACAGACTTGCATCACGATTGATTAACAAAGGGATGAGAACTAGGTATAGAGATTCACAGTTATCACTAGCACTTGTTTTAACTATTGGATAGACAGTACAGGCAAACTTTATAATAACGGAATAAGTGAGAATTTAAAGAACAAATCCAAATAGTACATCAATTAGATGCTTCAGATAATAACGAGGGTGAATTTTTAGGGGTTTAAAGGTTAAGGGGTAAAAGAAGAAAAAATCCACAAATTAGAAAATGAAGGAGAATAAACATACTAAAGTATCTGCAGGACCAAATGATTTAGTCTATAAATGTTTCAAAGACACATATTCAACCTCCAGTAGTTAAATATAAGTGAACGATATTAGGCTGAGACGCTGAATACTAACGTATCTGCCGGTCCAATGACGTGATCAGTACGTTCGTTCAAGAAAACTCTAAACATTCAGAAAATAACATTTAGAAGTTGAAGATAAATACAATAAGATCAACAAACAAAGAAAACCAGATCATACCTCTGCAACTTTCTCTGTTTCATCAATAAGGGCTGTCCAAGCATTGAAGTCCAAACAATTTACTCTAACCATATTCCACAACCTCTCCTCTTCAGGAGAATATGCCGCTGCAAAAAGAAAAAAGGAAAATTACATCAACATGAAAACAATAATCATGAAGAATAAGCAGACAAGAACGAATAATGGTTCATTAGAAAATAGCATAAAATTCCAATACCATCATCGTATGGTTGCCCAAGAACTTGACCACCTGCATCATTTGGCAAATCTCCATTCTCCGTAACTCCAGCAGATTGATAACTTGCCATATTAACAGCACTTCCATTCAAAGAACTGTACTCAACTGGATACGTACCAGCAGTGGTGTCTTGGCTTGCAATATTTTGACTAGCTCCAGATGCCTCATTATCATTTTCAGACTCCGTAGCCATACTATATGTGGCTTCCTCAACAACAGAGCCTGAATTTTGAGTTTGAATTTTTGCTTCAGGATTTGTGTTATCCGCTGAAGTATAAACAGCAGCTGCAGAAGATGCAGGATCAGCTTCTCCATCAGCAGTAGTAATGTCTGGATTGGAGGCTGCATATTCAGCAGTCAATTGACCAGTAGATAGATAATCTGAAGAAGCTACTGCTGGAGGAACCACGAATTGACTATCTTCCATTGTACCCAAGTAACCTAATAAAGCAAAAGAAAGAGCAGCAACATACAAAGAATTTAGTAGTAGAAGTGGAAAAGAACTTAATAAGAGATATAGTAATCATTTCATAGCACAAGAGATGCAAAGTACAGTCCTTGGCTATCAGACTTGAATTATCAACAAACACGAGACCTTCTTCAGTTATACTCAGACAGCACAGCTAAGGAAATGGCACAACAAAAGGGTAATAAAGATTATATAATTTTACTGATTGAAGTAGAGAGGATGCAGATAACAACAAAGATAAATTATTTTCTGACAATCAGAGAATATGAGCATGATTTAAGCTGGGTTTTAAGTACCGCCCCATGCCGCTCGGCACGGAGCTGCACATACCATGCCCCTCAAATGGGGGCACAATACAGGGGGGAGGGGGCGGGGGGAGGGGGGGTGTGCTGTGCACCCCCCATGCCGCGATACCCTCGCGGGTATCGCGTTGCCTAGCGCGATACCCGCGTGGTTATCGGGCGGCACGGGCCGCCAGTGCCGCTCTTTTCTTTTTTCTTTTTTTTTTGTGCCACTTTTTTTTTCTTTTTTTATTGCTGCCCCTCTCTCTCTCTCTCTCTCTCTCTCTCTCTCTCTCTCTCTCTCTCTCTCTTTCTCTCTTTCAGTTTTGAATATTTTTTTTAAAAAAAATTATTTATTTATTTATTTGGTGGGTTTTTGTGTTTTTTATCTGTTTTTTTTTTCTTTTGGTAGATTTTTTTTTATAGGTCCTTATGTCCTTCATTCGATTTTTTTTTAAATTTTTTTTTTTTGGGAGGATTGGCCTTTGTATCCGTAATTTTTTTTTATTTGAATATTTCTAATTTGTAAATTTTTTAAAAAATTTATATAAAATTACATAATTTTTTATCTGTAGTTTATAAAATGTTGAAAATAGATATATTTGATTTAATTATTATATAATTAAATTTTTAATTATTTTGGATAGATCTAGTATTTTATATAAGATTTGGGATAAAAATAATTTTATTTTTAAATTTAAAAAAATAAAAATACTAATAAAATTAAAAGTTAAATTAAATCAATTGATACTTAAATTTGTTTAATTTATTTGTCATATAATTTATTACTCATATTATTTTTTTTCATCATGTTGTTATTTTTCTAACTTTCTTAAATAAATTTTACTTGTAAAGTTTATTATTATATTTTAATTTCTATTTTCTATGAGGTATAGTTTTTTTTTACATTTAAAAAAGCTTATCACTATACTAATTGATTTGTATAGTAAGTTATATATAGTGAATATTCATAATTATTTGACTAAATCTTTCAAAATAACATTTTAAAAGCTTATTGGGAACAAAAAAACTATAAAAAAAGCGTGACAGAGAGTGCCACTGGAAGGTCATGCGTACCCATCGGTACGCAAGCGTGCCACGTGTCGGTACGGAAGCGTGCCACATATCGGCACGGAAGCATGTCCATGCCGTACCGTGCCAGGCGGACAACGGCACGCCCACATACCATGGCACTTTATTCCTTGGATTTGAGACAGCCAGACTATAGAGGCCATAAACAATTGAAATAGCTTTTATTAGCAATAACATAATGCATCTTCCATCATTCTCAGCTAGACCGCCTAAGCAGAACATTTAATCGACCACTTGCCAGATAATTTTACATGGTACAGGCATGGCGAAAGCAGCAGAAACAATTTAGCTAATTATCACTTCACTTTGAACTGATTCCAAGAGCAGGCGGCAGAAGAAAAAGAATATCAGCATAGCTCTTTCATAATGTCAAAAAACAACGGACAGAGTACAACTACACAGATGAAAGAAAGATCCTAGTACAGTTCATGAGAACTTTACAATATAATAATTCAAAATTGATAATCAAAATTCAAGTTCGCACCAATTTGAGCTTTAAAACTAATGTTAGTCATAAGAAATTGATAACTAGACATCAGATTTGAGCAATATGTGTACCAACAAAAATACAAATACAGTAATGTGATAAGAGATGAACAAGCGACCAAAAAATTTGCAGATCAAGTGAATCCAAATTTTGTAAATCAAGTGAATCCACGTGAAAAAGAGCAAATAAAACAAGAATATGTGATCAAATAAACATAGGCCTCCTTTGGCACCATTTACAATTTTCTTAGTCTTTAACTCAAATTTTATGCAATCAGATCATAGAAACAGTATAGTTCAATACATCTATATGGTTTTTTTCGCAAAAAGATAAGCCCCAAAAAAAATCCACAGTTTTTTTTTTCCAGAAAAGAAGACTTGTAGCTTTGTAGGTAGCCAACAAAAGCAAGGAAAAACCACCAGCCATAATATTATGAATTTGAATTTGAAAAAAATAAATAAATAAAAGGCGTGTTACCTAACATGGCTTAATATAACAAAAGACTATATAAATATTTTATGTAACCTATAAAACCTGAATGAGTAGGAAGAAAAAAGATAACATAATATACAAAGAACAAGTCAAGTATATTAACATGCAACCATAAAAAATGTACAACTAAATCAATCAAAATATGAGTTTCAAATTTGCTGATTTGAGAAAAAACAAGTTGATTGGCACAACTACTAAAATAATTTTGGAATTTCTGGGTGAATTAACAACACTCACCGGATATATATAAATGTCAGTAGCCTATTTTCCAAAGAATTGGTGGATCAAAGAATATGACAGATAGGCAGACCCATAGAAGTTAAATATTATCATTAATTCTAAGATCCGTTCATTCATCTTAGGCAATGTAAACTGAAGACACAAAAACCTAGCATCCAAAATATTCCATATTCATTCATTATTATAAAAAATGCCAATTGTATTTAAGTTTCAATTCAGCACATGAAGTAGATACATGGTCCAACTTTGGATTCCCAGAATTTAACCTATAACCTCTTCCCAACAGGAACAAAACTTATTGCGAGATCACATATTAAGCTTTATATCTATAAGCCAGTAAGACGTAGCCACCATACCGCATTGTTTCATCACCTCAACACTGCAAAAATAATCCAAATCTCTGTACTTAGCCTAAGTCCACAATTGATCAAAGTAGCAAACATCCAAAAAAATTGTAGAACACCGAAACACCAATCACAAGCATCCCCCCGATCAAAGCCCAAAAAGGCGCAACATGGACATCCAATTCAGCCAAAAGAACACTAAAACCGCCATACACTCCAAAAAGGCGAAACCTTTTCGTCAATTTCAGCGACAAGAACACAAAAAATCGCCATAAAACGATCAAAATCATAATAATTTCTGTATGAGATTTATCCACTCCAATTTCAAGCCAAATACAAGCATATAAACACAAAAACTCCTAAAAATTTCGCATACCTTCGTACTACGGAGAAAAGGATCTCGCAGAGGACGCCGATCTCGCCCTCGTCGTACAATTCGACACCCGCGGTGGAGAGAGAAACCCTAGCTCCAAAAGTGTCGCTAGAGTGGTTCGTAGGAATCGATTTAGGAGAGGAGAGGGAAAAGGAAAGTGCTAGGAAAAGGAGCGTCGATGGAGAGAGCGAGAGGTTCGAGGAGGAGGAGGAGGAGGAGAGAAAAAGATCGCGGCGATTTGGAAATTAGGGGTTTAGGGCACAGTAGAAAAGAAAGCAGTTATGACCGTTCAGATCACATCCGACCGATAATATCCGCATCTAGTTGAAACGGCTCGATCGGATTCAGACTTCGGATCATGTAACTTCGACCCGAAACCTTCGGGTGGCTCCGGAGTCCCAAAAAGCATGAAAACATATAGTATTTTAAAAAATAAAAAGTTTTTTTTAAAATAATTTTCTTGAATGAAATATTTAAAAAATGGAAATAATATTTTTTATAAATTTAAAGAATGTAAACAAAATCTATTTTTTTTGAAATAATTTTTGAAAAATCAAACAGATACAACCGTTCAGATCAGATTCGACGGATAATATCCGCATCAAGTCGAAACAGTTTGATCAGGTTCGGACTTCGGATCATGTAACTTCGACTTGAAATCTTCGGGTGGCTTCGGAGTCCGGAAAAACATGAAAACTTATAGTATTTTAAAAAATAAAAAGTTTTTTTCTAAAAACATTTTTTTTGAATGAAATATTTAAAAAATGGAAATAATATTTTTTATAAATTTAAAGAATGTAAACCAAAATTTTCTTTTTGCAATAATTTTTGATAAATCAAATAGATGCGAAACTCAATGTGAAACTCTTGATATATTAAAATTTCATGTATGATCATTTCAATTGTGCCATCCAAATCAAAACTATGCATTTTCATTCCGACACAGATAGTCCCATATAGTTCAGAGATTGCGACTTAATTTTTATACTTCTAACTTTAATATTTAAAAACGTATTTGGACGATGCGAGTTTTGAAGAGGAGTTTGTAACTCTTGGCCTATTTGAAGTCCCACATGCCGTCGAATTCAGAGATATGTGATTTCATAATGACGTTAATAGTTTCTTACCATCTAGAGATTGCGGTTTGATTTTTGTTTTTCTAACTCCAATGTTTAAAGATATGTTTGGACGATGAGAGTCCTAAAGAGCAGGAGTTTGCGAGCTTAAATCACACATCCAAATTTGAATATTAAGCAGTGCCCAACTATAAAAAAAATGATAAACTAAACAGTCTCTAAATCTCCAAATACTCAAACACAGCGTTTGGTTTGAATACAAAAGGGAAATAAACCCCCTTTTCTACCCCCTTAACAGGTTGTCCCGATCAAAACCGGGACAACCCGGTAACAGGGGGATCGATGTTCCCCTCCTCTCCCCCCACGGGACAACCCGGTAACAAGGGGGATCGGTGTTCCCCCCTAACAGGTTGTCCCGATCAAAACCGGGTCAAAATCGGGACAACCCGGTAATAAGGGTTCCCCCCACAACAAGCCCCGAACACGGCCGGGCCCACCCCTCTCTATGCCCTTCACTCAGTTTTTTTTTTTTTTTTCTTTTTCTTTGCATGGTTCCAAGACAATCTTTTTATTTTATTATTTTATTATTTTTTTAAATTAAAAATTTTAAATTTTAAAAAATATTTAAATTTTAAAAAATATTTAAATTTTAAAAAATATTTAAATTTTAAATTTTTTATTTTATAAATTTTAATTTTATTTTTTAATAAATCTAAAGATTTTATTTTATTTTATTTATGTAAAAAATATATTAATTTTAAAATTTATATAATTTTTTAATAATTTTTTAAAAATTTATATAAATTTAAAAATTAAAATTTTTACTCCCACTTAAAATTTAAAAATTAACTTTTGTTTTTGCTCCACTTAAAATTTTTATAAAAATTAAAATTAATAAAAAACAAATTTTGAAACTTTAATTTTTAAGAAAAAAATTAAAAAGACAAGGACATTTTAGTATTTTAATATAAAAATTAATTATCTATTCCTCTTATTCTTCAAATATTTTCAAACACTATTTTTTTTATACATGTTACTAATCTAAACCCAACCAAATACAATGTTCTAGCTTGTTTCAAAAATTATATTTATTCATGATACTACTAATTCTCTCTTATACCTCAACCATCCGAAGCCAAATAGATTTAAAAACATAATTTTTTTAGTTAACAATAAATTATTCACATTTTTCCTCTAAAAAGAAAAAGCTTATCTACACCACTAATTTTCCGTAGAAAAAAAAAAAAAAAAAACTTTTTGTTTTTTAAAATACTATAAGTGTTCATGCTTTTTCGGACTCCGGAGCCACCCGAAGGTTTCGGGTCGAAGTTATATGATCCGAAGTCCGAATCCGATCGAACCGTTTCGACTAGATGCGGATATTATCGGTCGGATCTGATCTGAACGGTCGTAACTGCTTTCTTTTCTACTGTGCCCTAAACCCCAAATTTCCAAATCGCCGCGATCTTTTTCTCTCCTCCTCCTCCTCGAACCTCTCGCTCTCTCCATCGACGCTCCTTTTCCTAGCACTTTCCTTTTCCCTCTCCTCTCCTAAATCGATTCCTACGAACCACTCTAGCGACACTTTTGGAGCTAGGGTTCTCTCTCCATCGCGGGTGTCGAATTGTTCGACGAGGGCGAGATCGGCGTCCTCTGCGAGATCCTTTTCTCCGTTGTACGAAGGTATGGGAACTTTTTAGGAGTTTTTGTGTTTATATGCTTGCATTTGGCTTGAAATTTGAGTGGATAAATCTCAAACATAAATTATTGTGATTTTGATCGTTTTATGGCGATTTTTGTGTTCTTGTCGCTGAAATTGACGAAAAGGTTTCGCCTTTTTGGAGTGTATGGCGGTTTTAGTGTTCTTTTGGCTGAATTGGATGACCATGTTGCACCTTTTTGGGCTTTGATCGGGGGGATGCTTGTGATCGGTGTTTCGGTGTTCTACAATTTTTTTGGATGTTTGCTACTTTGATCAATTGTGGACTTAGGCTAATTACAGAGAGTTGGATTATTTTTGCAGTGTTGAGGTGATGAAACAATGCGGTATGGTGGCTACGTCCACCATTTAAGAAGCATTTCATCGAACACCTTATTTACACCACTAATTTTTCGTAGAAAAAAAAAAAATGGTGGAGAGATTCTTCTCCACAAGCCAGCCTATTGATCTCTCTTCTATCCAACCATTGACCCTCCTCTCGGGGCCTCCATGTTGGTAAATTTCTCCTTTGCTCTTTTTTTTTTTTTTTTTTTTTTTTTTAAAACTGTGTGTGTGCGTATTTTTTGATAGAACAGTGGAAAAAGCTCTCTTTTATTCCAATTCGCAATCAACTGTGTGTTGGGTAGTGATCGTGATGTGGTCTTCATCTGCAGCAAGCGAAAATTCGAGAGCAAGCCCCCATTTTTATCACAAGTTGGCCCCAAAACACCTCTTTTTCTTGTTTTTCTCCATTGATTACTATTATTGTTATTATTTCCTCTTTTTCCGAATGTTGGTCCATCTTCGGATGCGCTTCGGCGAACCAAGGCCTTCCCAACTTCGGGGCTTCACAGGGAAAGTCCCACGATGTCAGAAGAAGAGTGGGGAGGGTCCTAGTGCAAGAAAACTCGAAGAATAAAGGTTTCGGGTTACCTTGGTCCAAGAAAGAAAGAGGAAAAATATGATGGCTCCCACAGCGGCGTATGACGAAGCCAGGCAACGGGACTCCTCGGGTTGGGTCTCGAGAGGAAGAAGAACGTCCCAGAAGGTTTCGGGTGCAATCCCAAGGGTTTTGGTTGCACCACTTCTTCCCGAGCCCGAGATCTTTATGGAAGTTTGCTTCTTCTCCTTCTTCGGCGAGGGGAGGCGATGGCCGGCGTCATAACAGTTGTAGAGGAAGTAGAAGGAGATGAAGGGTTTCGTGGTGGCTGCTGGGTGCAAGAGTTCTAGGGCTAGGGTTGTAAAGAGCAACCCTTTGCATACCTTTTATAGCTCTAGCAACAAGATGCTAGTTAGTCCCTTATCTCTCAGTATTTTGAGTTGGGTCCTTCACAGTAGAAGAATATCGCACTAAGGTCACTCTCCAGAAAGTTGAACGCACTTCGGTGCATAAAATAGTCTTTTGCATAAATATGCTATTTTTCACTATTTTTTACGTTTCTCGAGGTGTTAGAGCTATCAAACTAAAAAACGGACTTCGTCACGACGTTCAGCTCGACGAGACCTATTGAGTAGCGATTTTGGTTCGTTGAGTTTAGGTCCCGATAAATTCTAAATCCATATTATATAGTGCATTCTGCTGTTTGGCATGCTTTTCGATGATTTAGGCTCATCAAACATAAATTCGAACTGCGCCATCGCGCTCAGATCGTTGAGACCGTTAGAATCGAGTATTTGAATCATCAGAACCGGATTCATATCGGCCAAGTTAACCGACTTCATTCGAAAATCCGAAACTTTTAGAACTTACTATTCACAACTTATATAAGTCAAGCCACTATTCACTTATATATATATATATATATTTGAGCTTATATATTTTTAAAAACACAAGCCCAACCATGCTTGTGAATTATTTACCATTGAATTTGCATTGAGATTTGAGCAATTGTAAAGTCAACTAAAGAGAGAGAAAGAGAAAGTACAAATGCACAAACCTCAATGCAAATCTAATGATTAAAAATTCACAAGCATAATTTATCTTGTGCTTTTAAAAGTATATAAGCTCTATTATATATATATATATATATATATATATATATATATATATATAGAGAGAGAGAGAGAGAGAGAGAGAGTCCGACTACTATACTATTACTAGTATCAAGTCATTGGTACTATCAAGCTTTCTA
Source organism: Tillandsia leiboldiana (assembly GCA_029204045.2). Taxonomy (NCBI): domain Eukaryota; kingdom Viridiplantae; phylum Streptophyta; class Magnoliopsida; order Poales; family Bromeliaceae; genus Tillandsia; species Tillandsia leiboldiana. Next base: position 45,170,510 of record CM055069.1, on the reverse strand, counting down.
CCCTTAGATCAATCCTTTGATCATTTTCACCCGTTATATTTTACTATTTTTCCAACTATCTATTAAACCCAAGGGGCCCACTATCATTTCAACAACATATTTTTTAATCCAAGAGTTAAAAACTTAATAGCACTAATGACTTGTACTATTAATAGTATTTCAGCCTAACTCTATAGAGTACGGCTACTATACTATTAATAGTACCAAGTCATTGGTACTATCAAGTTTTCTACCCTTAGATCAACCCCTTTGATCATTTTCACCCGTTAGATTTTACTATTTTTCCAACTACCTATTAAACCCAAGGGGCCCACTATCATCTCAATCACACATTTTTTAATCCAAGAGTTAAAAACTTAATAGCACCAATAATTTGGTACTATTAATAGTATTCCAGCCTAACTTTATAGAGTTCGGCTACTATACTATTAATAGTACCAAGTCATTGGTACTATCAAATTTTCTACCCCTAGATCAACTCCTTTGATCATTTTCACCCGTTAGATTTTACTATTTTTCCAACTACCTATTAAACCCAAGGGACCCACTATCATCTCAACCACACATTTTTTAATCCAAGGGTTAAAAACTTAATAGCACCAATGACTTGATATTATTAATAGTATTCCAGCCTAACTCTATAGAGTCCAGCTACTATACTATTAATAGTACCAAGTCATTAGTACTATCAAGTTTTCTACCCTTAAATCAACCCCTTTGATCATTTTCACCCGTTAGTTGTTACTATTTTTCCAACTACCTATTAAACCCAAGGGGCCCATTATTATTTCAACCGCACATTTTTTAATCCAAGGGTTAAAAATTTAATAGCACCAATGACTTGGTACTATTAATAGTATTCATACTATTAATAGTACCAAGCCATTGGCACTATCAAGTTTTCTACCCTTAGATCAACCTCTATACACACACACACACACACACACACACACATATATATATATATATATATATATATATATATATAGAGTTGGGCTGGAATGCTATTGATAGCACCAACCCAACTTTGCCACCCATTTTTTAGCCTTTAGATCGCATTGAGATTTGTGCATGCTCTTTAATGAAAAAGAAAAGCTTTTTACTTTTTACTTTTTCTTTTTACTTTTTCTTTTTTCTTTTTTTCATTAAAGAGCATGCACAAATCTCAATGCGATCTAAAGGCTAAAAAATGGGTGGCAAAGTTGGGTTGGTGCTATCAATAGCATTCCAGCCCAACTCTATATATATATATATATATATATATGTATATATATATATATATATATATAAGAGTAAAATTCTTTTGTACTCATAAGTTTTCATCCCTTGGATGAAGGAATGTGTGGTTAGAATTATAGTAGTCCTTAGAATTTATACTATTTTCCCAACAACCTAGTAAACCCTAGAGGGACCACTATCATCCTAACTGCACATTCCTTCATCCAAGGGTGAAAAAGTTATGAGTATAGAGGAGTTTATACTCATAAGAGTATAGTAGCCCTACGCTATAATCCTAACCACACATTCCTTCATCTAAGAGATGAAAACTTATGAGTACAAAAGGATTTTACTCATAAGAGTATAGTAGCCGGGCCCTATATAGCGTAGGGCTACTATACTCTTATGAGTATAAAATCCTTTATACTCATAACTTTTTCACCCTTGGATGAAGGAATGTGCGGTTAGAATGATAGTGGTCTCCCTATGATTTACTAGGTTGTTGGGGGAAATAGTATAAATCTTAGGAACTACTATAATCCTAACCGCGCATTTCTTCATCCAAGTGATGAAAACTTATGAATACAAAATGATTTTACTCATAAAAGTATAGTAGCCGGATCCTATATATATATATATATATATATATATAGGCTAAATTACAGAAAACCCCCCTCTAATATTCCGCTTTTTCACTTTACCCTCCTGTCTTTTAAAAGTCGACAACCTGTCCCCTCGTAATTACCGAAATATGCATTTACCCCCCTGCCAGATATGAAAGTTCATCCATGAGCCTCTAATGAGCCAATTGCTTGTAACAAATTGGTAAGAAACCAATTCATATTTGGCAGGGGGGGAAAGGGTAAATGCATCCATTAGAGGCTCATGGATGGACTTTTATATCTGGCAGGGGGGTAAATGCATATTTCGGTAATTACGAGGGGGCAAGTTGTCGACTTTTAAAAGACAGGGGGGTAAAGTGGAAAAGCGGGATATTAGAGGGGGGTTTTCTGTAATTTAGCCATATATATATATATATATATATATATATATATATATATATATATATATATATATATATATATATATATATATATATATATATATATATATATAGGGCTTATTGCACACATATATATATAGAATTCAGAATTTTTATTGAATTTTAAACTCGAATCTCTCGAGTATTACAACTATCGAGTTAAACAGTCATATGGTTTCATGCTCGCCGGTGGCGAGTTTGTTGTTACAATAATGTGAAGTACTCCTCAGATTTGAGACATCACGGTTGCTTTACATATAAGTTACTACCATTTAATAATATTAATACTTAGACTCTAATCACAAGCCTACGTTCTGTACTGATTGGTTGTAGTTATTTATATGGGAAGGCATATGAATGTGCAATAAGGAATCCAACATTCTCAATGATGAGGAAGAACGTCTTATGCAATCTATATAACTCGACTCGAAAATCTCTTAGTCATATTATTGAATGATTACAGTTGGCAAGTTACCGCAACAATGGTTCGACCAAGTGTTAGATGTGACTCTGAAATTATAAATCGCTTCGATATTATGATTTTGGTTCGCTGACAGTTTTGCGGTGCGACGACAAAATTTGATAAAATTTTGGAAAAAAAAAAATGAATGTCTGTGGTGGAAGTAGAAAAATTTAAACTTTAAAATTTGAAGCGCGATTTATCATTACAAATTTATTTAATATATATTTTATACAATTCATCTATCTATAAATAAATAAATTTATTTAGCTAAGTAATTATTATAGTTTAAATTTTATATCCAAAGTGTCATTAAATTATTTAAATCAAATCAATTGAGAGGTTCGGCAGTAAAATCAAAATTTGAAAGGTTGGATAGTCAAATTAAAATACTCTATAATTTAAATAAATTTACTATATATATATAGTAGAGTTTAAAAGCACAATCATATTCATACTTGTGCTTTTTTTATCATTGAATTTGTATTGTGTGAATTTTTTATCATTGAATTTGTATTGAGATTTGTATTTTTTTTTATTTTATCTTTCTCTCTCTTTAGTTGTTATATATATATATATATATAGTAGAGCTTATATACTCTCAAAAGTATAAGTCTAAATATGTTTGTAAATTTTTTACCATTGGATTTATATTGGAATTTGTGCTATTTATTTTTTCTTTCTCTCTCTTTAGTTGACTTTACAAAAACACAAATCCCAATGCAAATCCAATGGTAAAAAAATTCACAAGCACAATTAGACTTGTGCTTTTAAGAGTATATAAGCTCTACTATATCTATCTATCTATCTATCTATCTATCTATATATATATATATATATATATATATATATATATATATATATATATATATATATATATATATATATATATATATATTGTTTTGATTTTTTTTTTTCAAGAAGTATTTGTTGATAAAACAAGATTTTCTTGATTGGATATTTGGTTTTTGTTATGCTGGAAATGTTTAGTTGTTAAATATGTTTTTATATTATTTTTGTTTAATCATATTAATTTTTTTCAATTCTATATCTTTTCGGCTTTAATTTTTACCATAATATCTGGATTCTATTCATTTAAATTATTTAGTAAAAGATAAAAATAATTTTAAGATAATCATATTTTCCATTCTATTCTTCATTGTATAGTGGTGATATTTTAGAATTATCAATAAAGTATAATTAATAGTAAATGAATTCTCACTAAATTCAAGCAAAGATAGGCATAAATTTTGAAGCAGTTTTTTATGTTACTATTATTTACAAAATTAAAATAAAATAAAACAAAACCTAGAAACAAAATGTGATTGGTTCAAGACACATCACTATCACATTTTAGATTTTTTTATAGATTATATAATCTCTCCATCCAGAGAATCCCTCCACTCAGGTGTTGCCACGTGGACTTTTCTCCTCCATTTTTTTTTTTTTTTTTTTTTTTTTTTTGGTTTGAACGGGGTTTTTCCTATTTTTAATTGTAGAGATATTTATTGGAGATATTTATTGGAGAGTCAACAAAATTTATGTGTTTCTGCTTGTGTTGAAATTAGAAGAGAAAAATAGAGACAGAAGAGAATTAGTAGGATTTATTAGAACTTACAATTTTTTACTAACTAAATATTATGCTGATTTATAAAATATTATAAAATTTATGTGTAAATATAATATTGCTCTGTTGTGAGATATGTTCATGATGCATGCATTTTGTTGCCCAAATAAGTGGAAAATTGTGTAAATTTTCTGGGTTCATATATTAAGTAGTTGATTGGTGGGTTTTGCCATAACAAAATTTTATAACAAAATTTTATAGAATCTTGATATGTTCATGTTTGTGATTTTTTAGTGAGTTTGGTTACAGATTCAGTAACCCAGAACTGTGTAGTCTTGAACTTTTTGGATGAAAGAAATCATCACCATTCAGATCTGGTTAAATCGGATGTGTTTGCGCTTTGTCATCTCTTCCAATAAAATCAAACAACAAGAGTCACTTAAAGTGAATTTAATTACTACTAATGTTCTTTCAGTTGCATCACCTCTCCAATCTGCTACCATCTTAGTAGTAGCATCAAGGCATTGGTACCATATTTGATGTAAACTCTGGTGATCAAAGGTGATAGTGATAAAGTAGTCTGAGGAATTGAATCTTTACATGCTAAAATAAGATTACTAAAACATAGTTCATTATTAGACAAAACAAATTGGAGGGGAAGAAAAGAAACAAGGAGACGACAACAACAAGAGTGGTTCCTTATAAACGAAAGGTAGTTTCCACAAAATTTTCCATTAAGTCAGTGATAAATAACCCATATGTGGCTCTTTTTCTTTTTGTTTCTCGGATCATAAAATGCCTATATTAAAGGGATATTAATTGAAGGGGCGAGGAGGGTGAGAAGACAAACATGAACCTACTCAGATTAAATTTTCATAGTTTTACTAGGAACCTTCATGTTTCCATAACACCCCAGCCTCACTAGGAACCTTCATGTTTCCATAACACCCCAGCTAAATTTAATAGGGATGCACAATGAGATTATGAACAAAGATTGCAAATGTAAATAAAATTGCATGAGAAGTCCTTACTTGGTTGAAGAAAAGGTTTTGTTCAGCGCCTCTTTATCCCAAAAATCAACCTGCAGTATCCCAAAGATCAACCTGCAGAAAGCAAGAAACACAAAAACAACCACTTCGGTCAAATTCTTAGACTTGAAATGTAATAAACAATAAGGTAAAGTAAGTCAAAGCTTTAAAAGTCGTACAACTTACTTAAAAATAACAAAAAATTTCTAGTGCCATGCATTATTACTAAAAATAAATAAATTATTCTATATAAAATTAATATTTTAACTCTCATAGTAAATGAACAAAGGTTGTGCGCTAATTATAATTAGGTCAATCCATGTGCCTCCTAAGTGCCTGAACCTATTCAGATTTTTGATAGTGTGATGTGATATATATATGACTCTTAACTGTCAATCTTATATATATATGACTCTTAACCTCTTGGATTTTTGATAGCGTGATGTGATTTATAATAGTGGATAGACACAACTACACACTATTATAAGTGTAAATCTTATGCTTTTCTCATCCAATAATTCATAAAACTCTCTTAACATATGGCAAGTCGTATTCGAGTCACGGTGAGAATACGATCTTTTACTTGTTCTCACATGCGAAAAAGTTTGAAATAATTGAGCAGCTTAAAAGCTGCGGTCAATGGCTGGAAGCCTATAAGAATTGCAGAAACCAGAAAAGTAAACCCAATCTAAGGAATTCACAAGCTAAGTTCTGAATAGTCAATGACCCTTTCAGCCTAAACATGCTTTTGGCATGTCTGAATAGTTAATATTATAGTTAATTTAAGAGTTATAATGCTGCTACTTAGAATTTAATTTGTTTTGTTTCTAAATTTTAGTAACAACAAATCAGAAGATGATAAGATCAGTTGAGACATTTGAACCCTCAGATAATATAATTGTAGAATTATAATCGAAAAGGAGATAGCTTTTGGTAGAATGGACATAAAAACAAAACAAAAAAGCATGACATTTAAGTAGAGTTCAGAGGCAATGTATCCGATTCAACAGGAAGAGGAGCTAACATACAATCTCAAAGGACTTGACTTTTTTGAACCTCTTTTTGCAGCATAACATGGAATCTTTTCAATTGCGTAAACTCCAAGAGGTTCTCTTTATTTTGCAAAATTCTTATTCTCTACATTTTATACTTTCTTTTCTAAATCTCCACACGCAAGCAAACAGATGTGTCTAAGACAAAATTCTAAGCCATTTTCTACTAAACACTTGCGACAGCGCGCATTTGCACTGCCAAATAGATACCAAATTAGGCAATTAATAAGAGAGACGTTTAGAATCTCGATACTAAGGTATAAATCCAGGCAATTAATAAGAGAGACGTTTAGAATTTCGATTGCGCCAATGGACATGGTTCATACAACCGACAAAACTTGCAAAAATATTCTGCTATCATGTTCCACAAACATCAAGAATAAATAGAAAAACAAACACAAGCATCTAGAGATGCAGCTCGATGTCAACTGCTTCCACAGAAGCAAAGTTTCTTTTATCTAACTGCTTAATTCGTGAGATCTTGTTTTGAAAGATCATATCACAACAGCAGTTTTGAAAGATCTTAGTTTTATAATATTACTACGTTTTGTTATGTGATATTGTTAGTAGTATGCTCTGTACAGGAGAATATCACATAATTTTCTAAAACTTACTTTTAATTTATTTTTTTTCTAACTTAACTGTTTAATACTTTGAAAGCCGCCAATAAAGTGGTTAAATTATACCTCTCTTTCCTGATTATTTTATGCACTAGTATGCTACAATTTGACTACTTGTTATGTATTAGCACAGTAACAACGCAAACCCAAACACGGAATGCAAAAGATATTTATAGATGCAGATGCATCAAAACAAAATTTCGGAGAAAAGTGTTACTGAAAAGTAATACTGAAACATGAACTATAAGGGAAAAATTAAATGGCAAAGAAACCCAAAGGAAAGGACAATTATGGCAAAATTTCATTTGCATTAGATGTAGTAAATACCTCTTAAGTTACCTGTTCTTCTTAGCTTTTATTTCTGTTGCAGCAGCTTTTAACGCTGATTTCGTTTTTCTTGAAACACATTTTTCTTGAAAGCAAACACGATTAGATGTCTCTAACATATAACATGATTAGATATCATCACTAGAAGAATATCTACGCATTTCATTTTCTGCCAATAATTGTTAGTGATCTAGTTAGTTCTTCACCTTCTTAAAGTAGATTCATTATCCTAAACTTTAGCAATGACAATTGCTAGATCTCTAATAAGTAAAAATCAGGTCATGTGCATCTGGTGAAAATCGAGGCGACCATCCAAATAAAAAATCTAGAGCTTAGTTCAAGTGTCGCTACTTGAAATAATGAAAGGCTTTGGAATAATCGAGATGTCAATATGAAGCAATCGAGATGAATCGAGAGAATACGATCGAGATTTCACCCTAAATGGCCTTGAGCGCGGCCTCCTGCGGCGAGCCCTGCTCGTCGGGGTTGGGCACCAGCGACGACGAGCAGCGCAAGGGAGCGGCCGTGGCAGCGGAGTGGGAGCGCGGAACACTAACCCTAGATCGTCGGAGGAAGAGGAGGAGGAGGAGGAGGAGGCGAGCTCGGGTGGGGGGGAGATCGCCAGGGGAGGGGGGAGAGGGGGCGAGCTCGGGATGGGATCGGGGGGGAGAGGGGGCGAGCTCGCGTGGGGTTGGGGGGGGCGGGGGGGGGGAAATCGCCAGGGGAGGGTTGGGGGGTTGGGTTTAGGTTAGGATTAGAATTGATAATTGGAGATTTGGTTGGTGGGTTGGGTTTAGGTTAGGATTAGAATTGATAATGGGAGATTTAAAATTTAAATAAATTATAATTTAAAAATTAAACATATAACTTTAATTTTAAAATTTTAAATTTTAAGAAGTTTAAATTTTAGGTTAGGTACTGAATTTTAAAAATATGCTTAATTTTTAATATGATATAAAATTTTAATAAAAATATAATTAAATTTATTGATAAATTATTATTTAAAATTAGAATAAGTTTGATATTAATAAATTTATATGGAATAGAATTTATGTTTACATTCGTTCTTTTTATATATATTTAGATTCAACAAGCTATTTTGGTAAAATTATTTTTTTTTATTTTAAAATTTTTATTTTTTAAATTAAAATAATATTTTTTTGGCGAACTCTATTATTTATGATGGGTAGAGATGAAGTGGTGTGTCGTAGGTTGGATTTAAATTTATGTCTTGATGGATTATTTTTAAAAAATTTTATATATAAATATAACACTTGTATAAAAATGTCTCAACAATATGTCGCTATAATCTTATTGTGTTGTAGTGATATATATATATATATATATATATATATATATATATATATATATATATATATATATATATATATATATATATATATATATATATATATATATATATATATATATATGGGATAATTGCCTGTGTACCCCTGAAATATGAAGAAATATCTGATTTATCCCTCTTATTTTTTTCTTTCCAATATACCCTTCATACGTTCCACCGTTATTAAAAATACCCCTACCGTTTCCCTTTGTTAAGTTAACTAGGGTTAAACTAGAGTTAAATAATAATCGGAGTTGAAAACTATCAGATATACCTATTTTGCCCGGATTTAAGATTTAGGATTTAAAATTTTTTAGGGTTTTAGGGTTTAGGATTTAGGGTTTTAGGGTTTAGGATTTAGGGTTTTTTAGGGTTCTAAGGTTTAGGGTTTAGAGTTTTAGGGTTTAGAATTTTTTAGGATTTTAGGGTTTTAAGGTTTAGGGTTTAAGGTTTAGGGTTTTAGGGTTTAGGATTTTAAGATTTAGGATATATTTAAAAGCGCAAAATAATAATTACACATAAATAACGGCAGTTCCAAACGGTACACTAACAGAGTTTAACTTCAGGGGTAAATCTGAAAACAGAAAAATTTTTAGGAGTACGTAGAAAATTGTCCACATATATATATATATATATACTTTTAAAAGTATAAGTCTAAATATGTTTGTAAATTTTTTACCATCAAATTTATATTAAAATTTGTGCTATTTATTTTGAGGAAAGAAAAAATATAAGACCCCGGAATATTTTCCTATTCCATTCCTAACCAGAATCTCCAATTTTCAATTTATCCAAATGCTAAAAAATAGATCAATTTTTTTTACAATATTCACAATTTCATACCAACCTATAACAACAAAAAATAAAACTCTTTAAAAGAACACAAAAAGACCGAATATATTTGCCAACACATTAGCGGCCCATAAGCACAACAATAAATAAATCGGAATACGTTTTCAAAATTTTTGTCAAACACTGCAAACTAACCACTGATAGTGCAAGGGATACACGACCCAATTCAAATCCCACTTGATGCATTTAGTGGGGCAGAACTAGGAGCATCATGAAAAAGAATTCAGAGAAACTTCACATTCACCATGTGATCTACTGCAGCATTTGCACTTCACCAGTAAATTAACTAACCCATAAATTAAGACGGAAACTTCCACAAGATAGTATTATTCACCAACCTACATCCTGCTGCAAGGTTTTACCAAAAAATGAAGAGGAATTAAGAACCAGCTCGGCCCGGCGGGAGCTTCTTCACAAATGCTGTCGGAGCAGATTGTTCGAAACTGTTTTGTACCGAAAGCTAACAATCAGACCACAAGAAATTAAGTTCATAAGGGGCCTGCCCTTCGTTAATGCATCAACTTGAAAATCCGATTAAAGAGACACCAACCAGGTAACAGATTACATGATCATCTTCACTGTGTCGACCAGTTACCCCGCCGCCCGCTACATGAAAAGGCTTAGAAGCAAGTTTTGAGCCCTAATATCCTAAATTAGTCAAACTGTGACGTTGATCGAGTGAAAATACAACAGAGACGAGAGAAAAGGAAAGGGCCTAATCTAGTATACAGAAAGCCAGGATGTGTTATATAAAAACGCACGGAGAATAAATCTAATAATATGTGTTATAATACGGCTGAGCCGCCGCTGATGACGCCACTGGCTGCTGAGGGTAAGCTGCAGCCCCTGTTGCTGCTGCTGTTGCTGTTGCTGTTGCTGTTGCTGTTGTTGTTGTGATAACTGCTGTGGCTGCTGCTGCTGGTTGTGGTGCATAAGTCTAACAAACCCAGAAAGAAGCAAACAAAGACGAATTAGAAATAAACACAAGATGGACAATACAGCTCGAACACGCCATATAGGATAAGCAAAATTCTGATTCCATTTTTAAGCAATAAATAAGTACATATTAAAGAATAAAAAAAAACACTTCTCTTCCAGTTGCTGCTAACAAGGTCTTAGGGCATTCAGTCACCTTTTATAATGTTTTTACTATAAGAAACGAGTTGCCAAATTTGAAGAAGAAATATATATAGTAATTAAGTAAGATGCAAAACAAAGGCCACAGTTATTAAGAGTTCACATGCGAATAGTCCCACATTGAATAATTAATAAACAAGTTAAGGATGGATATATATACTTATGGGCCTAGACCTAATAGGCTTAAGCTTTTAGGCTGAACAAGTTCTTCATTAGATGTGTCACATCTTTGGACTCATGAGCCTAACTGGGCCAGAACTCTCTAACAAGTGGTATCGAAACCGATGGTTTGAAGATCCTGGGCTACTCATCTAAGTGGTTTAATGCGATCGAGTTAGTAGCTCTAACAAAACATGACAGGTTCGTGGAGAGAAAGTCATGGTACCGCGATACAATAGTTCGGTACACAAAAAAAAAATGGGACCCCAGAGGCACAGATTAGGTGCATGGGTTCAAATGGTTAGTGCATTTAAAACAGTCAGGCTCGACAAGAGCCAGCCAGCTGCATGGGCTTGGATGAATTCCCGAGCGGCGCAGATTAAAGCATATGTCCTCAGATAAGCGGGTTTGCAGTGACTCATAAAAAGAGCTTGAAAGTTATGTCTTAGAGAAGAGCTGAAAAGCGACTCAGTGCATTGCTCAGAGAGTTAAAGATTTGAGTTCAAAGAGGAGTTGAAGGTGAGTTCTAGTGGGCCTAGATCTAATAGGCTGAAGCTTTTGAGTTGAATGGATTCCATTTAGATATATCGCATCCTTGGGCTTATGTGGGCCTGGGCTGGGTGGGCCTAGAACTCCCTAACAACACTCGACAATAAGCCAACTAGATCAAAGAGCCAAAAGCAAATGTGATGGATACATAGGCACAATAGAAATTTAAACAGCTTATCCATATATAAGGCTATAGAGTTTCCATCGATGGGGCTGATACAATCGTTGACCACAAAAATGCATCCCCCACTCGTTTACCAAAAATATTGAAAGACTTTTTTACCTGGGTAGGGTATGTTGCAGGATAAGCACTGTAAGCGGCAGCCTGAGGAGCTGACTGAGGCACTGGTTGACCATAATTAGCATAGCCTCCATATGCAGCATAACCAGCCTGCATAATTGTGTCACAAATGAGAAATGTCAATGCATGTAAAATGAGTAAGAAATCAAATGTGAACTCCTAACATTATTTGTATAAGCCTGATTAAACCTACACATAACTATGCTAATACAGCAAAAAATATAATGAAAAACAGGTGCTCTAGCAAATTATTCATCAATATTTTGTTTCATAATTACGGTTAAAAGAGTAATGCTAAAATGAAGTAAAGAGTTTTTTACAGTATATCCAACAAAAAAGTACACGAAAAGAAGGACCATAATTTTACCATATTTCTCATTTCATTGGCAGAAGATAACAAGATCAACTGAATTCGAACAACAATTGTACCTGTGGCGCATATGCAGTACTCCATTGCTGCCCTTGTGCTTGGGAAGTTGGGGGCCAGGCTGGAGCCTTTTGGCCATAACCACCAGGCCACTGGCTCTGTGCATTTGGGTAGGCTCCCATAATTGATTGTCCTGCATCTCCAGTCTTAGCCATTTTAGCCCTGTCCGAGGAAAAGGTATCGTCGGCGGTTCGTTTCCTTGATACTAATGCAGGCCTATGACGCAAGAAAAGCATAGAATGCCGATTCTCAGACTTCTTGATAGATTGAGCATCTCCAAACAGATCCAAGAACTGCGAGACAGTTGCAAGTTGAATTACTGAACAGGTTCTAAAAGAGCTAGAGCATTAATTCAAATCATGTGATTCTCTAATAAAGAACATGGAATCTTTTCCCTTTAAATTGCAACAGACGTCATGGAATAAATCGGGATGAAGTAACACCACTGTATAGTTTATACAACAAAGGAAACTACATTAAATAAAACCAAACAAAATTAGCAGCTTATTTAGTCCATTGAATTTTCCTCCTCTGCAAAGTACTTCGGAAACTCAATAGAGATCGTCAAAAGCAGAAATCTACTACAATAATTTTCTCAAAGTCAAAAATTATGGCACCTAAAAATTATAAATCGTATTTATAGAATTTCAATAAACCTAAATGCTAGCATTGATGCCAGAAACTAAAAGTCATATTTCTTCAGAATCACAATGAATTTTATGTGAAAATGATATATTAACACCGATTTTCAACAGTGACTGTTCTGCAAGCCAAATCAAAGATCATGATAATCCAATAATATCACCGCATGTTAAATCCTTGAGACCATCCGCCTCATATTGTCCTCTCAATACTAACTAGATTCAGTTATATTTGGGTGGAACCAAGAGAAAAACAAATAATGTCCCTCAGCTTCAACCATTATTTCTGCTATTTGACCATGAGAAGAAATTATAGAAGCCGCAAAAACTTCCTGCGAAAAGCTATTGTGAAATTGAACATAAAGACATTTCAGGGATTCCATACTATACTACACCAAGAAGATAACAGGAAACAGAAAATTCAGAATTTCTTACATTTTCCATGACACAAACAGATGGTAGAGAGTATTCACTAGATATCATGACAACCAATGAAAAATAACAGATATATGTAACAGATTTTCAAACTTATTACCTCCAGAAATATTGAAGATATCTCTTCTCTGTCACTCGTGCTTGCAGTCACATTGGGATTTTCAGCATCAGGCGTAATGAACTTCTCCACCAATGAATCTAAAGACTCGACATGCTTAGGAGATGGGTGGATTGACTCTAAATGGATCACAGCCTACAAACAACAAATGGCTAGGTTAAAAATGGACAACCAGAGAATCACAAAAGGAAAAAAAATGGAAATTATCAACTGAATTTCGAAACAAACCTCAAGAACAGGTCTTGACAGCTGCATTTGACCCAAAGATCCAGATAATATTTCCCTTGCCTTTTCCACATCACCAGCAACCTAGAGGAGAGTAGCAAAAAAGAGCAGAGCCATAAATTTCATTAAACAGTACAATCGAGAAGACATCCTAAATAAACTCGGATTAAAAGACACCGTGAATAAAAAAGCTTTATTTGCTTCAAGTGGTATGTTTTTGAGTAAAATTTTGTAGACAAGCCAATTCCTTATAAACAAAAATAATATGGAAGTAAGAAAATTAGACAAAAACATCCATCCAATCAAAGAATAGTCATAATTTCTTGGCTAAATTACAGAAAACTCTCCTGCAAATACCTGCTTTTTCACTTTTCCCCATGACTTACAAAAATCTACATTTTACCCCATCAAAAATTCAAGTTAATGCATTTAGCCGCCCTCCGTCAGGGTTCTGTCACTATTTCGTCCATTTCTTATAATTTATACTGAAAATACCCTCGAAATGACAAAAATAGATTAAAAATTATTTTTTTTTCTTATAGAACAAGTAAAGGCAATTTGGTCATTTCACCCTCTCCATTAATGATGTAACCCCCTAAAAACATTTCTGAATTTTTTTTTTTTTTTTTTTTTTTTTTTTTTTTTTTTTTTTTTGAGGAGAAGGTAGCATGCTACATTTCTGAAATTTTAAAGGGGCAAAATATAGGTTTCTGAAAATCAGGAGGAAAAGTGAAGAAGTGGGTTTTTACAGGGAGGGTTTCTGCATTTTAGCCTAATTTCTTTTTAAAAGTAAATAAATTTAAGAAGTTAACTATGAATGACAACTAGGTGGCTCAAAAGATGTTTAACAGTTTGCTGAAGGAAGGACGCACAAAATTTACGAATAGCACAGCTAACATCCTATAAAAATATAATCAAAGAGTTACTGTGAACTTTTCCAACAACCAATGATGTAAAAACGTATACTGTACCAAATATACAAATCGTGAATACTGAATAATAAGCATAGGCAAAAGGTGGCTCTGCTCTTTTTCCTGTTCAGCAGCAATAGCCTTTTCATAAACAGAAAAGGCAGCTTCTTTCACTCCCTGCAAATTCAGATGAACATTAGAGTAAAACTTGATGCAAAGATATGAGCGGAATTTAAAACTAATATCCAGAGGTACCTGACGATATTCCATGTTTGCATGCTTCACAAGGGCTTCTAACAGCCCAGGAGATACTTCAGAATATAGAAGCTGATATACTTCACGTGCCCCTGAAGCATCTCCACTTAATTCCTTGAATCTGGCAGCAAAAAGGTGAATCTCTGGTTGTTTCTGTTAAGAAAAAGTATATACAAAGTGTTAACATGCCTTGTAATAAAAATAATAGATTAAAAAAAAAAGACACAACGACTAGAACTAAATCATATATACGGTGAAATAACAACAAAGGATAAATATAAGTGACCTGAAACCCACATTCAGTCAAGGGCAGCAATGCAAAGTGAAAACTACGGGTTATCACAAGAAAAGCAAATTGCCGTACTTAGTAATATTTACCAAGAACAAAGCTTAGGGTTTTAGAGCTATGGAGATTGAATTTTGTATTCAGTGATATTTCCAACTTAATCTTTTCTCATTTAACGTGTACAAGCACCACTATGTGGATGCCTATAGTAACAAATTCTCCATTATGTTATTTTTTCACACGTGTCATGATCCGTTTTCCATAGACAAACTATACAATTACAAATAAAGAGAGTTGGCACACAATCTGGAGAAAATGATAAAAGTTTGTTTTTCCATGTTATTCTTTTCTAGATCCTTCTTTTTCTTGACAAGCTTAAGACCCTCTAAATTTTCCTCTGCTGGAAGCTTTCTTTTCATACAGATCCTCCAATCACCAAGTCAGTATGTTTGATATAGAGCCCTCTCTCTTTGATTTGTCAAAGATGGGAGAGCGGTGGTTGGTTCTTCAGTGCTAGTAGTGTATGCGCGCACGTGTTTTACGATCACACATGGATATGAAAATAAACCACCAAGGATAACACAATGTTTGTTAGCAAACTAAATAACAAGCCATGTACAAGAAACAAAGACTTCACGTTAAGGACGTAACAATAAGGAGGATACCAATGAAAACCTACTCCTGCTGTTGCTAGAGCAACTACAGGTACTTCATGTCTTATTTTTCAGAAAAACCAGAAAATGTTGGATACCACCATGCATGCGTGTTTCTAGGTCTAATTCATACCTTCACAAAAACTTGAGTGGCACGAGCAAGAGCATTATTAGCAAGCTCCATGCTTCCACTAGCTTCCATACATAACACATAGCGGATCCAAAATTCCGGATAATTTGCACATGCAATTAGACATCTTTCATACAATTTGACAACCTGAAACAGTCACAATGTTAAGAAGTAGAAAAAGGAAAAAGACGAAAAGAATCAAGCAAGTAAACAAATTATATTCCAACAAAGAGAAGTTCACAAGAAGTACTCCATTAGCTGATTAGGGAGGCCCCTCAATATGAAAGGAGGGACCATCCTTGCCTGATAGATAGATGGTTAACTGGTTAAGTGGTAAGCAATAAGCAAACACCTGCATATATGAGATTCGAATTTCAAAAACCACAGATATTGGCACAACATTTATTAGGAACCCAGAATGTCCATTGACAAATGAGGGTTTGAAATACTTAGCCTCATAGAAACCAAACAACATGCCCACGCTCTATCGTCAGTTCATTATCCCATTTTACAATGTAGCGTCATCGAACATACTAGCCATTAAAGCATAGAATGCAGCCAACATAAACAGGAAGAAATTAACAAAAAGTCTCAAAGCGATATAAGAAAATTAAAAAATAAAGTCAACCGTGTACCTTATTAAAGTCATCTCCCCTCTCAATAAAATCAAGATAGTTGTGCCAGTTTTCAAGCTCTGAGTCGTCAAGTGGCCTAACATGGAAGTATGGCCTTCTTATAGCTGTTTCAAAACCAACGATCTTAAAATCGTACTCTTTAGCTTTCTTATACATCTCTTCCCTAATTGCAATATACTTCTCCAACTCCTCTGCTTCTGTTAAACCTGCACTTACGGGTTTAGGAGACTGTTCTACACCATCAGAACGAACCTCACCCTCGAGACCTTGCCGGTCATCATTCTCTGTTGTTGCGGACAACATAGCAGCTTCTTCGGCAGTTCTTATTTCTGATAAAGTTCGAGTAGCAGCCAAGTCCTTGAAACTGATATGTGAAGAACAAAAATGAATGAAACAATAAGATTTCAAAGGTTTACCAGGAAAGCTCCAAAAAGTCTGCTATTACATATGCACACGCAATTGAGCCTACCACTGCTTTATTATTCGTGTCCATTACCACCTTATCACTAAAAGGTGCATTCACCACCTTATCACTAAGGTGCATATGGTAACATGAAGTACAAGAATAAGACCTCCCAAATAAATGGAGATAGACACAACAAAATGAGAACAGTAATAGGCATGAGAAGTAACAGATAGCTTGATAATTTGGGATACACTTCGCCTTTATGTCAAACTTGATTCATGCTCCTTCAACTACTTAAATGCTTCGATTCAAGCGATAAAAGAAGTCAAATTACCATTAGGGCCGGTGGGAGACGATTATAGTATACACCTTGTAGTGCTTGCTACAGTAAATAATACAACATACACAACATGGCAGATGACCTTACAATGATCAATTGACCATAATAGCATCATGTATAAGTAAAGCACCTTCTACAGGAGCCCAGCTGTTTTCCACGACCAATTCAAAATGAAATCACAAATTAGTATCATTGTGGAAAAATAGTAGTACAGTTAGCTAATAGCAGATATGCTTACGGAAGTGTGTAAGGTAACGAATAATAGATCACTGATGCCAGCATAGCTGAAACAATAATCTGAAAAGAAAAGTTCAGCCTGAACATGTTGTCCCAGATAAAACACAGGAAAAGCATTTCTCAAGCACATAACAAGACACCTAGGGTCATGGCTCCAAGCCAGGCACCTTGGTCCTAGGTGTACACCTCGGCCTAGGCACAAGACGCTGATTAGGCATGCCTACCTGGATACAGATTTTGGATTTTGCGGAGGGGTTTTGAATGTTTATGAACAACGTTTTAGAAACCTTAAATGGAAGTTTCAGATGTTTGCATACATACCTACAATAAGGGTTTTGGACTATCTTTTAGCACTTATAGCAAATTGCATCACTAGACTGATTTGTTAATTGTTAATTGTTAATTGTTAATTGTTATGATTCAATTTAAGACGATATTATTCTTCTGAATCTTACTAGTTGTTTCTTTATAGTGGTTATATAGGTCTTCTAGCGAGTATTTCAACAAAAATAAAAAGTAAATGCGTCCCTCTTTTTCCTCAGGCATGTACGTAGCACACCTTGTGCCTTGTGCAGAGACTCCAAGAGTCCTAGTGCCTGGGTTTGCCTTACAACTTCTAAAGCCAAGAACATCTAGACAAGCAAAGCTTAAAAAGTACAATGTCAGAGAGCTACAGCTTAAGTAATTCTCCATTGATTGCTCTACTAGAATTCTAATGGATGCAAAGAAAGAAAAAGCAAACGAAAAGAATGCTTACCAATTAAAATAGCGATCAAGCTGTTGTATAGGATGCTCCAGTATTCTTGTATAAATCATCGCAAGATGACTCCACGCCTGATGTGACTCTTCATATCTAATGTACTCGTCCCACAACAGATCTGATCGATAATCTGTCCCTACATATGCCAAACCTCGTTCAAACAGCCTGAAGGATTAAAAAGCATGTAAAGAAGTTATTGTGCATGCCCAGCACTCACAAGCAGTGTTGCAAATCGAGTATTAAGATAACAACAAGTCTTAATTTTTTTCTAATAGCAGATGACACTTCCAAAGTTGGCACAAATACACTGCATTTACCTTCCAGATAAAATCATACTATGCCCTTGGAATGGAGGAGGAAAAGGGCCATCTTAGCCCATAATTCAGCGTAGTCTCCTGAGCAGCATTTTGATTAACGATGTATCCATGATAGCCTCAAAGTAGAGGTAGCAGTAACTCATGGACTACAAGTTTTCTACTGGACCTTTCGGAGATAAGAAAAGGAGGGCATACACAGAGGCCAAAATGATGAAAGAAAAAAACTAAAAGAATTGAATAGAGCTACAAAATATAGACGAAAACCAGGGTAGGCACATTAGAAAAGATTTTTTTCTAAAGTGCATTCCCATCAAACCTTTTCTCCATGCATATGGTTATCGCTGTTCATTCATGCAAAATGTGGTTAGAATATGTAAAAACCATGACTAACCTATCATTACAAAAGAAGATCAATGGGAAGTATAGCAGAAAATGAACCGAATATGTGTTACCTTCTAATGATATCTGGATCCTCGTATGTTGATATTGCAAACTGACAATAGTTAACCCAGATTTCCACAGAGTAGGTCACCGCCAGAACAGCCCTTTCATAAACCTCCACAACCTTTTCCATGCTATCAAGCCGGCCTTCATGATCAGCATACTTTTTCCAGTAGCCAAAACATAGAGGGAACTCAACTAAAAATGCATCGTAGACTTTTCTAATCTTTATAATGTTATTCTGCAAGGAAAATATTAAGACACACATGTTAGCACAAACCAAGACGTGAATAACAAATATTTCATAAAGAAAAAAAATGATTAAGTGATATAAGTATTAAAAACCACTATATGGGCAAATAAATTTGATAGCGACTCAGTCATATTATTCATGCCCTCCAGAAGATTGATGCTTTAGTGTCATCAACTATACTGCCTTCTTCAGAAAGCAGCCCCAGATTCATTGGATTCATGTAGGAAGAAGCCAAGTGAATTTTAAAGACATGTTTTATCTTCCTCTTCCAAACAGAGATACGTCCAGACTACAGATTTGCATCACGATTGATTAACAAAGGGATGAGAACTAGGTATAGAGATTCACAGTTATCACTAGCACTTGTTTTAACTATTGGATAGACATTACAGGCAAACTTTATAATAACAGAATAAGTGAGAATTTAAAGAACAAATCCAAATAGTACATCAATTAGATGCTTCAGATAATAACGAGGGTGAATTTTTAGGGGTTTAAAGGTTAGGGGGTAAAAGAAGAAAAAATCCACAAATTAGAAAATGAAGGAGAATAAACATACTAAAGTATCTGCAGGACCAAATGATTTAGTCTATAAATGTTTCAAAGACACATATTCAACCTCCAGTAGTTAAAGATAAGTGAAAGATATTAGGCTGAGACGCTGAATACTAACGTATCTGCTGGTCCAATGACGTGATCAGTACGTTCGTTCAAGAAAACTCTAAACATTCAGAAAATAACATTTAGAAGTTGAAGATAAATACAATAAGATCAACAAACAAAGAAAACCAGATCATACCTCTGCAACTTTCTCTGTTTCATCAATAAGGGCTGTCCAAGCATTGAAGTCCAAACAATTTACTCTAACCATATTCCACAACCTCTCCTCTTCAGGAGAATATGCCGCTGCAAAAAGAAAAAAGGAAAATTACATCAACATGAAAACAATAATCATGAAGAATAAGCAGACAAGAACGAATAATGGTTCATTGGAAAATAGCATAAAATTCCAATACCATCATCGTATGGTTGCCCAAGAACTTGACCACCTGCATCATTTGGCAAATCTCCATTCTCCGTAACTCCAGCAGATTGATAACTTGCCATATTAACAGCACTTCCATTCAAAGAACTGTACTCAACTGGATACGTACCAGCAGTGGTGTCTTGGCTTGCAATATTTTGACTAGCTCCAGATGCCTCATTATCATTTTCAGACTCCGTAGTCATACTATATGTGGCTTCCTCAACAACAGAGCCTGAATTTTGAGTTTGAATTTTTGCTTCAGGATTTGTGTTATCCGCTGAAGTATAAACAGCAGCTGCAGAAGATGCAGGATCAGCTTCTCCGTCAGCAGTAGTAATGTCTGGATTGGAGGCTGCATATTCAGCAGTCAATTGACCAGTAGATAGATAATCTGAAGAAGCTACTGCTGGAGGAACCACGAATTGAGTATCTTCCATTGTACCCAAGTAACCTAATAAAGCAAAAGAAAGAGCAGCAACATACAAAGAATTTAGTAGTAGAAGTGGAAAAGAACTTAATAAGAGATATAGTAATCATTTCATAGCACAAGAGATGCAAAGTACAGTCCTTGGCTATCAGACTTGAATTATCAACAAACACGAGACCCTCTTCAGTTATACTCAGACAGCACAGCTAAGGAAATGGCACAACAAAAGGCTAATAAAGATTATATAATTTTACTGATTGAAGTAGAAAGGATGCAGATAACAACAAAGATAAATTATTTTCTGACAATCAGAGAATATGAGCATGATTTAAGCTGGGTTTTAAGTACCGCCCCATGCCGCTCGGCACGGAGCTGCACATACCATGCCCCTCAAATGGGGGCACAGTACGGGGGGAGGGGGCGGGGGGAGGGGGGGTGTGCTGTGCACCCCCCATGCCGCGATACCCTCGCGGGTATCGCGTTGTCTAGCGCGATACCCGCGTGGTTATCGGGCGGCACGGGCCGCCAGTGCCGCTCTTTTTTTTTTTTTTTTTTTTTTTTGTGCCACTTTTTTTTTTTCTTTTTTTATTGCTGCCCCCCCCCCCCCCCCCCCCCCCCCCCCCCCCTCTCTCTTTCTCTCTCTCTCTCTCTCTCTTTCAGTTTTGAATATTTTTTTTAAAAAAATTATTTATTTATTTATTTGGTGGGTTTTTGTGTTTTTTATCTGTTTTTTTTTCCTTTTGGTAGATTTTTTTTTATAGGTCCTTATGTCCTTCATTCGATTTTCTTTAAAAAAAAAATTTTTGGGGAGGATTGGCCTTTGTATCCGTAATTTTTTTTTATTTGAATATTTCTAATTTGTAAATTTTTTAAAAAAATTATATAAAATTACATAATTTTTTATCTGTAGTTTATAAAAAGTTGAAAATAGATATACTTGATTTAATTATTATATAATTATATTGGATAGATCTAGTATTTTATATAAGATTTGCGATAAAAATAATTTTATTTTTAAATTTAAAAAATTAAAAATACTAATAAAATTAAAAGTTAAATTAAATCAATTGATACTTAAATTTGTTTAATTTATTTGTCATATAATTTATTACTCATGTTATTTTTTTTCATCATGTTATTATTTTTCTAACTTTCTTAAATAAATTTTACTTGTAAAGTTTATTATTATATTTTAATTTCTATTTTCTATGAGGTATAGTTTTTTTTTACATTTAAAAAAGCTTATCACTATACTAATTGATTTGTATAGTAAGTTATATATAGTGAATATTCATAATTATTTGACTAAATCTTTCAAAATAACATTTTAAAAGCTTATTGGGAACAAAAAAACTATAAAAAAAGCGTGACAGAGAGTGCCACTGGAAGGTCATGCGTACCCATCGGTACGCAAGCGTGCCACGTGTCGGTACGGAAGCGTGCCACATATCGGCACGGAAGCATGTCCATGCCGTACCGTGCCAGGCGAACAACGGCACGCCCCCATACCATGGCACTTTATTCCTTGGATTTGAGACAGCCAGACTATAGAGGCCATAAACAATTGAAATAGCTTTTATTAGCAATAACATAATGCATCTTCCATCATTCTCAGCTAGACCGCCTAAGCAGAACATTTAATCGACCACTTGCCAGATAATTTTACATGGTACAGGCATGGCGAAAGCAGCAGAAACAATTTAGCTAATTATCACTTCACTTTGAACTGATTCCAAGAGCAGGCGGCAGAAGAAAAAGAATATCAGCATAGCTCTTTCATAATGTCAAAAAACAATGGACAGAGTACAACTACACAGATGAAAGAAAGATCCTAGTACAGTTCATGAGAACTTTACAATATAATAATTCAAAATTGATAATCAAAATTCAAGTTCGCACCAATTTGAGCTTTAAAACTAATGTTAGTCATAAGAAATTGATAACTAGACATCAGATTTGAGCAATATGTGTACCAACAAAAATACAAATACAGTAATGTGAGAAGAGATGAACAAGCGACCAAAAAATTTGCAGATCAAGTGAATCCAAATTTTGTAAATCAAGTGAATCCACGTGAAAAAGAGCAAATAAAACAAGAATATGTGATAAAATAAACATAGGCCTCCTTTGGCACCATTTACAATTTTCTTAGTCTTTAACTCAAATTTTATGCAATCAGATCATAGAAACAGTATAGTTCAATACATCTATATGGTTTTTTTCGCAAAAAGATAAGCCCCAAAAAAAATCCACAGTTTTTTTTTCCAGAAAAGAAGACTTGTAGCTTTGAAGGTAGCCAACAAAAGCAAGGAAAAACCACCAGCCATAATATTATGAATTTGAATTTGAAAAAAATAAATAAATAAAAGGCGTGTTACCTAACATGGCTTAATATAACAAAAGACTATATAAATCTCCTTCTTCGGCGAGGGGAGGCGATGGCCGGCGTCATAACAGTTGTAGAGGAAGTAGAAGGAGATGAAGGGTTTCGTGGTGGCTGCTGGGTGCAAGAGTTCTAGGGCTAGGGTTGTAAAGAGCAACCCTTTGCATACCTTTTATAGCTCTAGCAACAAGATGCTAGTTAGTCCCTCATCTCTCAGTATTTTGAGTTGGGTCCTTCACAGTAGAAGAATATCGCACTAAGGTCACTCTCCGGAAAGTTGAACGCACTTCGGTGCATAAAATATAGTCTTTTGCATAAATATGCTATTTTTCACTATTTTTTACGTTTCTCGAGGTGTTAGAGCTGTCAAACTAAAAAACGGACTTCGTCACGACGTTCGGCTCGACGAGACCTATTGAGTAGCGATTTTGGTTCGTTGAGTTTAGGTCCCGATAAATTCTAAATCCATATTATATAGTGCATTCTGCTGTTTGGCATGCTTTTCGATGATTTAGGCTCATCAAACATAAATTCGAACTGCGCCATCGCGCTAAGATCGTTGAGACCGTTAGAATCGAGTATTTGAATCATCGGAATCGGATTCATATCGGTCAAGTTAACCGACTTCATTCGAAAATCCGAAACTTTTAGAAGTTACTATTCACAACTTATATAAGTCAAGCCACTATTCACTTATATATATATATATATATATATATATATATATATATATATATATATATATATATATATATATATTAGAGCTTATATATTTTTAAAAACACAAGCCCAACCATGCTTGTGAATTATTTACCATTGGATTTGCATTGAGATTTGGGCAATTGTAAAGTCAACTAAAGAAAGAGAAAGAGAAAGTACAAATGCACAAATCTCAATGCAAATCTAATGATTAAAAATTCACAAGCATAATTTATCTTGTGCTTTTAAAAGTATATAAGCTCTATTATATATATATATATATATATATATATATATATATATATATATATAGAGAGAGAGAGAGAGAGAGAGAGAGAGAGAGAGAGAGTCCGACTACTATACTATTACTAGTATCAAGTCATTGGTACTATCAAGTTTTCTACCCTTAGATCAATCCTTTGATCATTTTCACCCATTATATTTTACTATTTTTCCAACTATCTATTAAACCCAAGGGGCCCTATCATTTCAACAACACATTTTTTAATCCAAGAGTTAAAAACTTAATAGCACTAATGACTTGTACTATTAATAGTATTCCAGCCTAACTCTATAGAGTCCGGCTACTATACTATTAATAGTACCAAGTCATTGGTACTATCAAGTTTTCTACCCTTAGATCAACCCCTTTGATCATTTTCACCCGTTAGATTTTACTATTTTTCCAACTACCTATTAAACCCAAGGGGCCCACTATCATCTCAACCACACATTTTTTAATCCAAGAGTTAAAAACTTAATAGCACCAATAATTTGGTACTATTAATAGTATTCCAGCCTAACTTTATAGAGTTCGGCTACTATACTATTAATAGTACCCAGTCATTGGTACTATCAAGTTTTCTACCCCTAGATCAACCCCTTTGATCATTTTCACCCGTTAGATTTTACTATTTTTCCAACTACCTATTAAACCCAAGGGGCCCACTATCATCTCAACCACACATTTTTTAATCCAAGGGTTAAAAACTTAATAGCACCAATGACTTGATATTATTAATAGTATTCCAGCCTAACTCTATAGAGTCCGGCTACTATACTATTAATAGTACCAAGTCATTGGTACTATCAAGTTTTCTACCCTTAAATCAACCCCTTTGATCATTTTCACCCGTTAGTTGTTACTATTTTTCCAACTACCTATTAAACCCAAGAGGCCTATTATTATTTCAACCGCAAATTTTTTAATCCAAGGGTTAAAAATTTAATAGCACCAATGACTTGGTACTATTAATAGTATTCATACTATTAATAGTACCAAGCCATTGGCACTACCAAGTTTTCTACCCTTAGATCAACCTCTATACACACACACACACACACACACACACACATATATATATATATATATATATGGGGTCCGGCTACTATACTCTTATGAGTAAAATTCTTTTGTACAGATAAGTTTTCATCCCTTGGATGAAGGAATGTGTGGTTAGAATTATAGTAGTCCCTAGAATTTATACTATTTTCCCAACAACCTAGTAAACCCTAGAGGGACCACTATCATCCTAACTGCACATTCCTTCATCCAAGGGTGAAAAAGTTATGAGTATAGAGGAGTTTATACTCATAAGAGTATAGTAGCCCTACGCTATAATCCTAACCACACATTCCTTCATCTAAGAGATGAAAACTTATGAGTACAAAAGGATTTTACTCATAAGAGTATAGTAGCCGGACCCTATATAGCGTAGGGCTACTATACTCTTATTAGTATAAAATCCTTTATACTCATAACTTTTTCACCCTTGGATGAAGGAATGTGCGGTTAGGATGATAGTGGTCTCCCTATGATTTACTAGGTTGTTGGGGGAAATAGTATAAATCTTAGGAACTACTATAATCCTAACCGCGCATTTCTTCATCCAAGGGATGAAAACTTATGAGTACAAAATGATTTTACTCATAAGAGTATAGTAGCCGGATCCTATATATATATATATATATATATATATATATATATATATATATATATATATATATATATATATATATATATATAGGGCTTATTGCACACATATATATATATAGAATTCAGAATTTTTATTGAATTTTAAACTCGAATTTCTCGAGTATTACAACTATCGAGTTAAACAGTCATATGGTTTCATGCTCGCCGGTGGCGAGTTTGTTGTTACAATAATGTGAAGTACTCCTCAGACTTGAGACATCACGGTTGCTTTACATATAAGTTACTACCATTTAATAATATTAATACTTAGACTCTAATCACAAGCCTACGTTCTGTACTGATTGGTTGTAGTTATTTATATGGGAAGGCATATGAATGTGCAATAAGGAATCCAACATTCTCAATGATGAGGAAGAACGTCTTATGCAATCTATATAACTCGACTCGAAAATCTCTTAGTCATATTATTGAATGATTACAGTTGGCAAGTTACCGTAACAATGGTTCGACCAAGTGTTAGATGTGACTCTGAAATTATAAATCGCTTCGATATTATGATTTTGGTTCGCTGACGGTTTTGCGGTGCGACGACAAAATTTGATAAAACTTTGGAAAAAGAAAAATGAATGTCTGTGGTGGAAGTAGAAAAATTTAAACTTTAAAATTTGAAGCGCGATTTATCATTACAAATTTATTTAATATATATTTTATACAATTCATCTATCTATAAATAAATAAATTTATTTAGCTAAGTAATTATTATAGTTTAAATTTTATATCCAAAGTGTCATTAAATTATTTAAATCAAATCAATTGAGAGGTTCGGCAGTAAAATCAAAATTTGAAAGGTTGGATAGTCAAATTAAAATACTCTATAATTTAAATAAAATTACTATATATATATAGTAGAGTTTAAAAGCACAATCATATTCATACTTGTGATTTTTTTATCATTGAATTTGTATTGAGATTTGTATTTTTTTTTATTTTATCTTTCTCTCTCTTTAGTTGTTATATATATATATATATATATATATATATATATATATATATATATATATATATATATATAGTAGAGCTTATATACTCTCAAAAGTATAAGTCTAAATATGTTTGTAAATTTTTTACCATTGGATTTATATTGGAATTTGTGCTTTTTTTCTTTCTCTCTCTTTAGTTGACTTTACAAAAACACAAATCCCAATGCAAATCCAATGGTAAAAAATTCACAAGCACAATTAGACTTGTGCTTTTAAGAGTATATAAGCTCTACTATATCTATCTATCTATCTATCTATATATATATATATATATATATATATATATATATATTGTTTTGATTTTTTTTATTTTTTTTTCAAGAAGTATTTGTTAATAAAACAAGATTTTCTTGATTGGATATTTGGTTTTTGTTATGCTGGAAATGTTTAGTTGTTAAATATGTTTTTATATTATGTTTGTTTAATCATATTAATTTTTTTCAATTCTATATCTTTTCGGCTTTAATTTTTACCATAATATCTGGATTCTATTCATTTAAATTATTTAGTAAAAGATAAAAATAATTTTAAGATAATCATATTTTCCATTCTATTCTTCATTGTATAGTGGTGATATTTTAGAATTATCAATAAAGTATAATTAATAGTAAATGAATTCTCACTAAATTCAAGCAAAGATAGGCATAAATTTTGAAGCAGTTTTTTATGTTACTATTATTTACAAAATTAAAATAAAATAAAACAAAACCTAGAAACAAAATGTGATTGGTTCAAGACACATCACTATCACATTTTAGATTTTTTTATAGATTATATAATCTCTCCATCCAGAGAATCCCTCCACTCAGGTGTTGCCACGTGGACTTTTCTCACCGCGTACATGTGATATAATCTTTCTACAATAGTTTCAAATTTTAGCAAATCTTAATACAAAGCTTCTCAATGATGAATGGTCTAAAAGAGTTAATAAATATCAAACTGGATCATGTACATGGCACCAAAACAGTGAGAGTACTGTACAACTCTCATGCAGATATGTAGATATGTACACTTAACGATTATTAATTTCAAATCTTCGATCTCAAATAAAGTCGACACTCAGATACCTGATTGTACATTAAGCTTGGAGTGATTTGGTTGTGAGATTGTAGGTATATGTTACTATCTATAGTTGTATATATTTAGAAAGCAAACTAAGATGGGCGTGATCAATCAAAGTATATATTAATGCATTTGATATGTAGATCATGAGTACCAAGCACACAAACACTAACAATAAATGCTTCTTTTATCCAGTTCAATCAATTAATAAGAGGAAGTGCAAATAAATCTAAACAGATCATCTGATCAGATCTGTTTGGGGTCCCAACACATGTTAGAATTTATATCCAAGAGTACTACTGCACATGATGGTGGTGCAGCAACAACTATCAGGTGAGAGCAGTGAGCTGCTTGTTTTAGGAAAAAATAAGTTAATTAATAATATGTTGGACCCTAATTCTAAGATGCATCATCAGAAGTAATTGTTTTGTGCAAGCACCTAATTAAGCACCTAAGATGTTCCTGTTCTAACCAGCATTTAATAAATCTGTCTAATCACTTTCTATTGTAAAAGCACTAGCAAGGATAAAAAGCATAAAATAAAAGCCCTTTATAAAGCAAGCATGAAGAAGGGGATGATACAAGAAAAGAAAAAAAAAAAATTTACACTACTGTAACAATTTGTCATAGATCAACCAAAGTTAGTACTGTAACAATTTACACTACTACAAGTTGATCTTTCTGCTTGTAAACACCAGAGACATAATACATTATGTACTCCCACAAGATATATAGGTAATTGAGGAAGGAATAAAATTTGGTAAACTCAAAACTTAAATGGTGAAATTTACAACAAAACTTTTTCATGTTCCAGATTAAGAACAAAAGTAAAACTTATTTCATGTAGAGAACCAAGCTATTATCAGAGAATTTCCATCCAAACTCTATGCGGGACAAAAACTTTTTAAAATAAATAAAAGCAATTCAAGACCTATTAGCAATTCAAGAGATGGCCATCAGTAATTGGAATCCTGAAGAGAGCATTCCTACTAGTTGAATAGTTTATTTGTAATATGATCATGCTGGATTTAGTAGTTCTTCTGAATTTCTATGGAAGTTTTCATCTCTTGCATTCAGTGGCTTTACATCAAAGCACATTAGAGTGATGAATTGTTTTCTACAGTTTTAGAATTCGTCACTATTGGATAACAAAGAGACCTTCTCATTTGTTCCTCTCTTCAAAGTCCAACAATTGATAGATGCTAGTAGATTATACATCTTCTGTCATAACTAATTGCCTCTTCCAATCCATTCAAAGAACGATACCAGCCATTGCTGGAAAGGTATTAGAAGATGGGGATAATAATGAAAATCTATATTCTACTTCTTGCTTACTGCTTTTCCAGAAGATTTCACACTAGGACCGTACTTAATTGTCAATAGAGGTTTTTCCGCTAAATCTGTTATTCTGTCAGCATTATGATGCTTCTTACATATTTATCTGGCTAGTTATACTATGTTGGGATGACTTAAACATCAAATTGTGGAACTTAAATTGTTAGCATTAATTTGAATCTGAACAAAGGCCTTTCTCTTGAACCAGTGTTCAAGTGATAACATTAGATCTTGCTCTCTTTTTGCGACTCTTGGTAAACCTTCATAGGCTAGAACAATTTGCCTATTTGGTGACACAAACGATCTGTTTCGAATGTTTCTTACAGCTTGTTGAACTTTGTTGAAAGGTATAGTGCTGGCTGACGAAGTGTTGTCTAAGTAATACTAAAGAAGGAGTATTTACTGTGCCCAACATAATCTTTGTGCAACAGAATCAGCTGTGAGCCAATTTGGTGCTTTTGCTTTTTTGACTCAATATTTCGTTTCTGTTTTTCACAGTAGTAAAAGCTCCAAGATTATCCTCTTTGTCAAATGCTTTTCAAGAGCCTACTGTAGCTGAAAGCAGAAACATAAGCAGGATCAAACCGGACCTTCTCGCGCCTTCTAGTTTCAAAAACTCCGCTCCTAGCTTTGCTCGAAAGCCAAGAGAATTTTTTTGTGAATAATTGGTTAGGGCTTTTATGAGCGGTTCTACTCAAATAACATTTTAGAAGATGCTTCCTCCGTTCCAAATGGTTAAGTTAAACCACCAAATCAAAAGGCAGCTTTAAGTTTTAGTTCATTAAGGTTGCCTAAAGAACCTAAGTTTTAGTTCATTAAGCTTTAAGTTTTAGCCTTGTGATTGGTCTTTCCTTTCCACTGGCTGCATGAATTTGGTAGTAAGAATTATTACAATCAGCATGAACAAAAACTGCAATTATTCGGTCATTACCATGAACAGAATGTCTTCCTTCCATCACTCATAAACCATCCACCTAACAATCGATCACCTTATTCTACAATAAGAAAACGAATTAAACTAGTAATTAAACTAGTATTGATGAAATTAATAATTTACTATAGGTGAAGAGAAGAAAGACAAAGTTCAGTTTCAAAGAGTGAATATAGGATGAATTCACCTGTCAGAAAGGGCAGCACCAATAGCAAGCTTCCGAAATTCTTGAGCGCGGCCTTGAGCGAGATGAATCGAGATGTCAATATGAAGCAATCGAGATGAATCGAGAGAATACGATCGAGATTTCACCCTAAATGGCCTTGAGCGCGGCCTCCTGCGGCGAGCCCTGCTCGTCGGGGTTGGGCACCAGCGACGACGAGCAGCGCAAGGGAGAGGCCGTGGCAGCGAAGTGGGAGCGCGGAACACTAACCCTAGATCGTCGTCGTCGGAGGAGGAGGAGGAGGAGGCGAGCTCGGGTGGGGGGGAGATCGCCAGGGGAGGGGGGAGAGGGGGCGAGAGGGGGCGAGCTCGGGATGGGATCGGGGGGAGAGGGGAGAGGGGAGAGGGGAGAGGGGGGAGAGGGGGCGAGCTCGGGTGTGGTGGGGGTGGGGGGGAGATCGCCAGGGGAGGGTTGGGTTTAGGTTAGGATTAGAATTAATAATTGGAGATTTAAAATTTAAATTATAATTTAAAAATTAAACATATAACTTTAATTTTTGAATTTTAAATTTTAAGAAGTTTAAATTTTAAAAAGTTTAAATTTTAGGTTAGGTACCGAATTTTAAAAGTATGCTTAATTTTTTATATGATATAAAATTTTAATTAAAATATAATTAAATTTATTGATAAATTATTATTTAAAACTAGAATAAGTTTGATATTAATAAATTTATATGGAATAGAATTTATGTTTATATTCGTTTTTTTTATATATATTTAGATTCAACAAGCTATTTTGGTAAAATTATTTTTCTTTTTATTTTAAAATTTTTATTTTTAAAATTAAAATAATATTTTTTGGGCCAACTCTATTATTTATGATGGGTAGAGGTGGAGTGGTGTGTGGTAGGTTGGATTTAAATTTAGATCTTGATGGATTATTTAAAAATAAATTTATATATAAATGGGACATTTTTATAAAAGTGTTCCAACAATGTGTCGCTATAACCTTATTGTGTTGTAGTGTCATATGGTTTCATGCTCGCCGGTGGCGAGTTTGTTGTTACAATAATGTGAAGTACTCCTCAGACTTGAGACATCACGGTTGCTTTACATATAAGTTACTACCATTTAATAATATTAATACTTAGACTCTAATCACAAGCCTACGTTCTGTACTGAGTGGCTGTAGTTATTTATATGGGAAGGCATATGAATGTGCAATAAGGAATCCAACATTCTCAATGATGAGGAAGAACGTCTTATGCAATCTATATAACTCGACTCGAAAATCTCTTAGTCATATTATTGAATGATTACAGTTGGCAAGTTACCGTAACAATGGTTCGACCAAGTGTTAGATGTGACTCTGAAATTATAAATCGCTTCGATATTATGATTTTGGTTCGCTGACGGTTTTGCGGTGCGACGACAAAATTTGATAAAATTTTAGAAAAAGAAAAATGAATGTCTGTGGTGGAAGTAGATGGCTCAGGCCACTAAGATTAGTGTTCCCCTTTCTTTTACCCTAGAGAGATCAAACGATTATACGATCATCTGAACTTTGTATTACTTTTTTCGACATAGTGAAACTCTCCTTTTTTGCCCGTGGTTTTTTTCCTACAAAGAATTTTTTACTTAAATCTATGTGCTTATTGTTCTGTCGTGCATTTGAGATCTACTTTTTTGTGATGTTTGCCTTTAATTTTGTTTGGTTTGTGTGCTCGTTGCTAACACCAAGACATCATATGTTGTAAAGAATTAATCATATGACAACTGCATGAATAAGGGTTCATTCTTCATCACCACTATGAATTATCGTAATATATTGTTAAGTGTATTTCACGAACGGTGAGAAAATTTGAATGATTAAGATTGAATTGTTCTTACTTGTCCATTAGAAGTGTTCTAATTCAACATCAAGGGTTTAATGTTGAGCTTCACTACGGAATGTTAATAAACTTATGCGGCCACACACATTGGAAATTGCATGTATCTGAATTGTATGGATGAGAATCGTTCACTAAAGAATTTAGTACAAGTGATGAAAATAAGAGAAAGCTGATTAATTAAATTAAATTTAATTATTTAAGTCAGTTATTACTGATAGTCCTAAATGGATTAGGATTCCAAAATTAATTTGAGAATGATATTAGAGATTTAAATTTATTGCCAATTGCATTAGTAGATAATATTAAATCATCAAAAATATTTATATAAGATTTAAATATTTATGAAATAATTTTATTAGATGAGATTAAAATTAGATAAAATTAAATTAAATATGGAGATATTAATATTTATCTCTAATTGGATTAGAGAATAATTAAATATGACCAATTTGCATAGAAAATTCATTAGCGTTCGGGCAAAAATGGGCCGTATTTTTTATTTTTACAGATTCGATCCGATTTTTTAAGAAACTAATTAAAATACCTTTAATTTTTTCTCTTTCCTTTTTTTTTTCTCCACTGGAGATTAGTCTTCCTTATCTTCTACTTCTGAATATCATCACCTCGCTCCAACCTCCGCCACACTCACCCTACGCGACGTCTAAGCCGCTGCCACCCCCGTCGCCAGGAACGAAGCCAGAATTTTAGTTTTATGAGGACCAAAAATATATTATAAGAAATATATTAATTTTTAAAAATTATTAATAAAAAATTATATATAAGTAATTTTTTTATTCATTAGTTTTTGAGTTTTAATATATATTTTTTTAGAAAAAGAATAGAGTATAGTTATCTTTATCATTAAAATAATAATATTTTAGATATCTATAAAAAAATTATTTAAAAAATTAAATATTAAAATTTAGTATAATTTGCAAATCAAGTATTACGGTATATCAAAAAATTAAGTATTAAGATTTTTCATAATTTTCAAATCCAGTATTATGATACGTTTGAGTCAATTAAATTTATATTTCGTAGCCCACAAAATAACATTATTTTTTTTAAAAAAAATCATTTTTGCCCCTAAAATTTATATTATTTTTATTTTTATTAATAACTTAATAATAGACTGATATATAATTTTAAAAATGTTGGGGGGGTCATGGCCACTGTGGGTCTCCACATAGCTTCGTCCTTGCCCGCCGCTGCCATGGACCTCGTTGAAGCGCCACCCCTCGATGCCATACTCACTCCTACCGTGCCCGTGCCCGCACCCACACCTACGTGTATCTGATGGGCACAACGTTGCTGGCGTGGGCACAGCAGGAGCGAGCGTGACTTCAAGGGGCTACACTCCGGCAGAGTCCATAACGGCCGCGAGGGCGGCAGTAGAGGAAAAAGATGTAAAAGATAGAAAAAAGGAGTAATAAAGAATAAAATGAAAAATATATATATTTTTTCTCCTGCGAACATCATTATGTATCGTCGCTGCTACAAGAGAGGCCAAAAAAAAAAAATAATAAATAAATAAATAAAATGAAATTGCATTGTTTAAATAAAGTTACACTATTTCATTATAACATTACACTATTCGAGACAAAAGTTATCTCTTTTGAGACAAAAATCGCACTCTTTAAGATGAAAGTTATATTATTTGGGTGAAAATTTTACTATTTGAGCGAAAGTTAGTGTGGTGTCCCGATTTTTCCGTACGACCTGTCTGGATGGTCGGCGGTGAGAAAATACCTATTATTGGTGTATCGAGCCCGTTGTGCATCAAACGGATGCCAAAAACGGACTCAGCGCGCGAAAACGTTGAAAATCGGCTATTTTCGAGCTAAATGGGCCAAACGGGCCGATTTTTCGAGTGGGCCATTCCACGGCCCACTTTGCGTGCACCGGGAGCAACAACAGAAGGCTTCGCCACGTGGCAGGCCCCGATTCGCAGGTCAACGCATGCGCGACCGCGCGTGGACCGGGCGCGGCGCACGGTGGACCCCGCCGGGCCACGTGTCGCCCGCTCATTGGCGGGCGCAACAACCCAGGCGGCCCGCCGTGAACCACGGCCCATGGTCCCTGCCGTGGACCGCGCGGCCACGCGGCGCGCCGCGATTGGCGAGCGCGCGTGCGCCGGGCGCGGGGAGCGCGGAGGGAACACGTGGCGCCCTCTCAGTAATTCGGGCGCGCACAGTGTTGGGCCGGGCCCAACACTGTAGCTGCCCGAAATCAGCGGGCGCCCGGAAATTGGGCCCAAAAGCCCAATACTTGGATTTTTTTCGGGCTTTTTGGGTGAGGCCTATAAATAGGCCTCCTCCCCCTTCCTGTTTGGAGTTTTGCCCGAGCCCAAATCCACCTGAGCCCTCTAGTAAAATTCTTCATCTTCCTGTGTTGCATTGTTTGAAGGAAGCTCGGAATTTTTGGAGGCCGCGGCGTCGACGACTTCGGCATCGTAGCACGAAGCGACGTTCTTTCATCGGAGGCCCGTTATCGTCACATTTTGGTCCGCGAGA
Source organism: Tillandsia leiboldiana (assembly GCA_029204045.2). NCBI lineage: Eukaryota > Viridiplantae > Streptophyta > Magnoliopsida > Poales > Bromeliaceae > Tillandsia > Tillandsia leiboldiana. The sequence continues at coordinate 45,135,973 of CM055069.1, read as the reverse complement.
TCCACAGAGCCACTCCGATAGTATTTTTGGACGATTTTTACGGCGTCGGATTCATAAGAGGTAGATCTACGATTTTTGTATTGTCCGCTCTCCTCAGATTTGAGCTTTTACTGGGGTTTTTGGTACGTTTTTGACCCCCTTTGTTGCTGGTGGATCTTTTTGGACAGGAGCACCTTGTCAGATTTTTATCTCCTCACCCGGGTATCGGAATTCGACATTTAAGAGCTCGATTGACATCTACACTTCGCGAGGATCACCATCGTATTTTTATTAGAATTTTTGGAGTTTAGCTTACAGGTGGAAATTTTGCATTTTTGGGACTAAAATTTTAGCAGATTTCTGTACACTTGGAATTTGAGTTATTTGTAACATTGGACTGTATTTTTGTACCCAGGAGGAGTTGTTCAGTGTTTTTGGATCGTGGGAACTGTGGGAATTGGAGGTTTATTTCCTGGTATTTTTAGTTTGTTGGACAGTTTAGCACTTTCAGGTGGGTTGCCTCGCCTTCAAGATTGATGGACTGAACATTAACTCTATATTGTAGAATCATGCATGATTATGAATGTATTATGAAGCATGCTAGAAAGTGAGAATTGATGTTCCTAGTGTTAATTGATGATCATGTGATTTACTGCTTCCTAAATCTGTTAAATTATTGTTATCTTTGGAACTTGACCTAGCACCCCGTCATATGCTTCATGTTTAACCAGACTAGTAGAAAACTCCAACTTGGGCTAGGTTATTTATGTTTTAGACATTCCCACACTGCTATTCTTATTTCACCTGGACTTAGAGTTTTCTCGCCCGGATAGTGGACCGAGTGGTCAGGTTGTCGTGGAATACATGTTACGCTCGTGCCTGGGGGCCGAGTGGAGTCTGGTAGCAGTGTTAGATCGGTGTTTTATTTTTGGGAGCCGTCTGAGTTGATGGTGGGTCCCGGCTGTGTGGTTTTCCAGCCTGTGAGAGAGAGTTAGTGTTGTTGGTTACTGTCGATCTTGCTGATCGTGGATTTGGACTATAGCCTGCATGAGCCACATTTGAGCTCTACAGAGATGCGCGGATACTTTCCTCGGTGGGGTCGTGCCCCTCGAGTGCCACTCCGGAGCTGGGCTTGTTACTTGCTATCGCGACTTGTCGACGCAGTCCCTCTGGCTGGACCAGTTTTGGCAGTCACGGACGCCCTACGTAAGTCCGGTCCTCCTTGGATGTAACGGCAGTAGGTAGGCGCAGGTTTGACTGGACCCCATGTGGCAGTCAGTGTAGATTGGGTGACTATGTTTGAGAGTTCGTAGATGCATCATGTTTCCATTTGTTCTATTTCTTGAGCATTTAGATAGAGGCATAGTAGCTATTAAGTTATTCTTTTCCAGCCTTTACTTTCAGCACTGTATTTATTACTTTATGCCTCTAGTAGACTTAGTGGGCAGACCGTCGGGCTTGTTGGCGGTACCCACTGAGAACTACTGTGGAATGTAGTTCTCACACCCGCCGTGGTGATTTTTCTCCAGGGACCTCTACTCCAGTTCCTGCTGCTCTAGTTGCTGATGCTGCTGATCGAGGTAAGGGAGTCGCAAGCTAGATCCCTACCAGTCGTCTTCCAGAGAGAGTAGATGTACCCCTTTTTTGGTGATGTTTTAGTACTGTCAGTGTTTTGGGACTTATCTTGTATATTTCTTTTACTACTTGAGAGACTTTTGTATTTGTGAGAACCTGGCATGTACTATTCGAGGACTTGTATTTATTTTATTTCAGTAGTTTACTTTCAGCTCTGATATCTGTATAGTGTAGTTGATCTTTTGCAGGCTAGTCGCTTCATCTATACGGGGCTTCCCGTATGGGCGGCGGATCTATTGACGAGCCCGGGTCGCAGTTTCGACGCCGGGGCGTGACAGTTACACTATTTAAGACGAAAATTGCTCTCTATAAAAATTACTCTATTCGATAGCTCAATTTTTTCGAGTTCGCCACTTCGCTCCCACATCCCGCTACGCTCACCCGGTACGACTTCCAATCCGCCACCGCCGCCACCTTCGACACCGTCATGGACCCCGTTGGAGCACCGCCCATCCACGCCGGAGACGAAGACGAAAACGGAGGGGGTAAAAGGTAGTGGCGGTGGTGCCGGCAGAGTTTTCCTATGGTGGACTTGAGGAGGAGCTGCATACATCCGGGGACGAAGACCGCTTGGCTCTAGCGTGACTGGTAACGGGCGGTGAGGGCGAGGGCAGAGTTGGCGGTCTGCTTGACTGCGGGAGCGCTAAGCGGGGCGGCGGCAGTACGGTCGCGAGCGAGACGAGGCGTGGTAAGAAGACAAAGGCCATAGGCGCATTGCTAAGTATCGGTGCACCACTTGGTCTTGGCTGGGCATGCAGAATGGGAAGAGATCGGACTGGAAGTGACTAATTTTTTTCTAGACTACGGTGTGGAGAATGAAGAGGATAATAGTTCGGATGAGGAAGAAGAGGAGATAGAGAGCAAGATAATGGTGATGACGATGATTCAATAGGGTTAAAGAGATAGATAGATAAAGAGAAGGGGCGACGACAACATCCACCTCGGGCTCCAAAGAGTGCAACCAATTTTTGCTCAAATAGTACAACTTTTATCTAAATAGTACAACTTTCATTTCAAACAGTATAATTTCGCCTAAATAGTGAAACATTTGTCTTAAAGAGTGCAATTTTTATATCAAAAAGTATAACTTTCATCTCAAATAGTGAAACATTCTTCTGAAACAGTGTAATTTTATTTTAATAGTTCAACTTTATCTTCTTCTTCTTTCTTCTTCGACTTTTGGTTTTTTTTTATAACAACGATGATACATAATGATCTTCCCTCCAAGCCGCACCCACTCCACTATCATCAGGTTGGAGCCCTCGGCGCAGAATATTGGCGGATTGAACTTCTTGAAGTTAGCGATGCTCTCCATCGCCCTCTCCTGATCCGCCTTATGGGCTCCGTACTCGACTTCATATATGCCCGAGTCAGCACGTCTTTGCATCTTACTAGTGGCCCCAACGGTGCAAGGCGCATCGACGTAGGCTTGGCCGCCACCACAACGCCCTCAGTCGTCGCCCCCAAATGCAGCGACTCTGCGCACTACTGCGTCATTTACGCAACCTTAGCTTACTGCGCAATCATCTCTTGGAGTCTTTGAATTTGTTCCACCTAGCACTTCGATGCCTCTTCTTGACGCCGAGCAACTTCCTTCTAACTGCGGGAAGCCTCCTCCTATCGACAAGAGGCCTCCGCCTACTTTTAGACCACACTGATGAGCACAGCCACCTGCTCGCGCACCTCGCTAAACGCCGAGCCCAATGACTGCTCCACTCGCGTCAATCCTGTCTCCTTGTGTGGTACCATAGATTTTTGCTCACCATAACGAAAACATTAGTCCAAATCCAATAGTTCAAACCAAACGCAATTTAAAGCCAAATACTGTAGTGCACCGGCTTTCGCAAAATAGTAAAGTGCGGTTAAATTGCTATGAACATGTCTAAAATGTTATTAAGAATGAGTTTGGAGTGTGTTGATTAGAAACAAAGGGCCTTTGGATCAAAGCTGAGTCGAGAAGTGAGGTTGAGAAGATCAAAATATGTAAATTTCAGATTTTTGAGTTGCGTACTAGAACCCCAAGCTGGTACTTGAACCATGTAGAAAGCTCGAGAATCCAACTCTCGGGTTGGAAGGATTCAGAAAATTTTCTAAGTGTTGGTGTACCAGTACCCCATGTAAAACAGGAGATTCCAGCTCTCGGGTTGGAAAATCTTTTAGTTGGCGTTCCGGAACTGGAGCCCGAGTACCGAAACCTCAGCCTGCATACCGGTATCCCAACCCGTGTATCGATACTCCAAGCCCTGACAGCCCAAGTAAACTGGGTTAACTATGGTTCCCAATTAGGGATGTCAACGGGTCGGATTCGGGGCGGATTTTCAAAAACCCGAACCCGAACTCGAATCCGACGGAATTTAAAAATCCATATCCAAATCCGAACCCGACCAAAAATCCAAAATCCGAACCCGAACCCGAACCCGAACCCGAAAATCCAAACCTGAAACAATTATTTTTCATTTTCTCTTACAATATTTCAAAATATATTATATTTAATTTAAATTTTTAAAATATAAATTTAAATATAATATCAAATATTTATATACGCATATATTATATAACATAAAATTAATTCGGGTTCGGGTCGGGTACAATCAAAATCCATATCCAAATTCAAATCCGTCGGGTTTTTATTTTTTATATCCATATCCAAATTCATATCCGTTTAATATCAGGTAAATCCATTCCGTTCGGATTCAGGTTCGGATAAAATTTCGGATATTCGTACCCATTGATATCCCTATTCCCAATTCAGTCTTTTGTACACCATGAGTCTGTGGGGTGGGTATTAGAGAGTTGTTTATTAACAGTTAGTTATGATTCAGGCCTGAGCAATCAGAAGCCTCCTCGCCCGTTAAGCAGCAGATTCCAGGACCGCTTGAGTTGAGGTGGGTACTCCGATCTGGGTATTGGCATAGTGTAATCTTTTGGGTACCGTGGTTGATTGGATCCTTTGGTTATCTTGCTAGCCCTTTTTCAGTTTTTCTGCTCTATGATCTATATTGCTTATTGTGACATACCGTAATGTTTAGTATAGTTGACACTCTTAGCATCCTTGTGATTCATACCTGTTTTGCATGTATATGCCACGATTAGTTTTAGTAGACACTCATATTCATTCTAACTATATATCCTCTACTGCTATATTTGGTCACATGTCGTATGTCTGGATTTCTATGCATGTTAGCGTGGGAGGATATTGTTGTCATTATGACATTGTTTGGCCCCGAGAATATAGATGATCTAGTTTGGTAGTCTACGATTTTCTAGATCGTGACTCTTTTCTGTTTCATGAGTTGGTTATGACTTACTAGTCGCTTAGTGATATATCTCCTACTGCTGCATTCGTATATTGTCATTATCTTTGAATTACCATGCATGATAGAGTAGGAGGATATTATTGTCACTATGGTATTTGTTGGCATTGAGATGTATTCTAGTTCTCGTTTGGGAGTTCTCGGCTATTTGTCGTCGTTTTCGGTCTTCTGACCGTGAGCTTGAGCATTCGCATTGTGATCGCCATGCACCAGCAATACATTTCACGTACACCAGTGGACTGATCCCCCACAATGGTGTTCTTTACCGGTAAAGTGGTCTATGAGATAGTGAGCTCGTTTTATATGGCTACACCTGTGGGACCGGATGATACTGAGCCTATTTTTTTTTTATTAGTCAGCATATCAGACTTGGTTTGGCACTAGCCTGAGATCCTCGTGACCAACAGTGGCACATGATTGGGTATCTTTGCGTAAACTATAATGTTGATGCATGTTTACAACTTTTAGTTATTGCTTCCATGATAGTTTACTATTTCAGCATTTATATCATTACACTTATTTGCTTTCATACCAGCTTTCCTTATCGTTTGCAATTGCCTATTACTTGCTTACTGCCTTTCAATTATAGTATGCCAGTAGGTATGACTTGCTCATCTCCGACTTGTTGTACCCACTGGGATACATTCAGTTGTGTCTCACACCCTTTGGGTGACACATTTTTCAGGTTAGTCGGGTGGTGAGCAGTCGGGACGCTGATGAGAGATTCCGCACTAGATCTGTCCCGAGATATCTGTTATTTAGATTTATCTTCAGTTCTTTCGTATTTATGATCGTGACTTATTTGTCTAATTTCGTAGATATTATCTAATTGATAGTGTACTTGGATTCAGTTGTGTTAGGTGTGTCTTTCTTTTCCTCTATGCTGACGACATCTTGATCTTTGCTCATGATCTTGATATGATTAACCAAGTTAAATCCTTTTTATCGGACCATTTTAATATGAAGGATTTTGGTGAAGCAAATGTGATTTTAGGAATGAAGATTCTTAGATCAGATTTTATTATTCTAACCCAATCTCATTATACCAAAATGGTAAATGATAAATTTGGATATTCTTATGTTCTCATATTTCTATTTCTTTTGATCTTAGTGTTCAACTTGTAAAGAATACAGGTAATTCAGTAAATCAGGAGAAATATGTTCATAACATCAGTTTTCTTAAGTACCAAACCAATAGAACTAGACCGAATATTGCCTATGCCATATCAAGATTGAGTAGATATACTTGTAGTTCTAATATGCTTCACTGAATTGCTCTAGAGAGAGTATTTTGTTATCTTAATGGTACTTTTTCTTATACTCTCATATTTGTTGGTTATCCTGCTGTAATTGAGGGATACAGTAATGTCAGGCCCCGGGGTCGAAACTGCGCCCTGGGCTCGCCAACAGATCCGCCGCCCATACGGGAAGCCCCGTATAGACGAAGCGACTAACCTGCAAAGAAACATCTATACTAGCAGATATCAGAGCTGAAATAGTAAAAGCTGAAATATAGACATAAAATAAAACTACCTCTCAGAATAAATACAATCCATCCTCACCACAAAATACAAAAGTCTCTCAGAACAGTAGGAAATAAAAGTACAACTCGAAACCTCACTACATAAGTCTCTCGACATGACACACTCCCAAAATAATACAGGGGTACATCTACTCACACACGCTGAAGAAGACGGAAAGGGATCTATCTCGCGACTCCCTTACCTCGGTCAGAAGGAGCTCGATCAGCAACTGGAGCAGCAGGAACCGGAGTAGAAGTCCCTGAGAAAAAAGACACCACGACGGGTGTGAGAACTACATCCCACAGTAGTTCTCAGTGGGTGCCGCTAACAAGCCCGACGGTCTGCCAACTAAGTCTACTAGAGGCATAAAGTAACATATGCAGTACTGTACAGAAGAGCTGGAAAGGTAAAATCTACATCTACTATGCCTCTATCTAGATGCTCAAGGAGTAGGACGGAAAGAACAATATGCCACAACTAATACTCATCTCAGATCACCCAATCTAAACTGACTGCCGCATCGGGTCCAGTCAAACCTGCGCCTACCTACTGCCGTCACATCCCGGAGGACCGGACTTACGTAGGACGTCAATGACTGCCAAAACTGGCTCAGCCAGAGGGACGGTGTCCGTGACTGATAAAACTGGCTCAGCCAGAGGGAAACATGCATCGACAAGCCGCGATAGAAGTATCAGGCCCAACTCCGGAGTGGCGCTCGAGGGGCGCGACCCCACCGAGCAAAGTATCCACGCATCTCTGTCGAGCTCAAATGTGGCTCCTGCAGGCTATGATCCAAATCATCGATCAACAAGATCGGCTATGACCAACAAATCACTGTCTCACTCACTGGCTGGAATCTACACTGCTGAAACTCACTGTCACTCTGACAGCCCCCATGAACCCAGATCTACCATCACTATCACTCTCCCAAAGAAAACTGATCTACAGACTGCTATCAACTCCACTCGGTCCCAGGACACGAGTGCAAATGCATCCCACAACTACCCGACCTCCCAGCCCACAACCCGGACGAGAAAACTAAGTCCAGAATGACAAATATAAATAAGTGATGTGGGAAAGTCTAGAGCAATAAAGAACCTAGCCCAAGTTGAAGTTTTTCTACAGTCTGGCTGAACATGATACATATGACAGGGGTGCTAGGTCAAGTTCCAAGAGTTCGATAATTAACATGATGTAGGAATCACAATGAGATCACAAAATTCAACAACTGATATACAAGAGTATTCACATACAGTTTTCACATACTATTTAATTTATTTACTAGCATGCATGATCCTACAAACATAGAATTAGCATGCAGTCCATAGATTTTGAAAGCAAGGTCACCCACCTGAACTCGCTAACTGTCCGGGGTCGTACAGCCAAGAAGGCCCAGAAACAGCCAAATCACAAAATCCACCAAGCCAACAACACGGTAGCTGTCACGCCCCGAGACCGTCAATTTGAGCAGTTCGGACGCGCCAACAGACCCGCCAATCGGGCATGACCTTTCAAGACCCGAAAGGAACGGTTTATTTCAACAATTTCAATTCAATGTAGCGAAAGAGTAAGCAATCAGAGAAGATATCTATGAATTTAAAACTTTCAGTCATTCAAACAAATAGTTAGATGAAATGAAAGTACATCACTTGAGCGAAAACAAATACTTTTGTTTATAATACAACTCTCTTTTAACATGCAACTACAATACAATTTACATCCATATTTTTTTTTTCTCTTTTTCCAACATGAAGCTTAAACATTTAAAGATTACATTGTTCCTCACATACAAAAGTTCGCTCAAGAAGACAAAAACTCCAAAATGGTACTGGCGACTCTAGACTGCTAGGTCGCTACTCTGCTGGGCCCTTACCTCTGTCGCATGCTTCGCTCGATGTACCTGGACCTGTGGGGATGTCACCCAAAGGGTTTGAGAACTACAATGAAGTTCCCAGTGGGTTCAACCACCGAGAGAAAATGCCCTGCACCGCTTAGTCTAATGGAAGCAATATAATAGAGAATGAAATACAGTAATAAAAGCTGTAAATCCTAGCTAGCATGCTTAACACTTTTACCTTTGCCATAACCTGACTTGATGCCGTTGTAAGGTGCCATTCTAACCAACCACTTACTTGACCAACCACTTTCTTTATTTTTCTTTGTGTTTTAATTAAAGTTGCTAACCCTCGGAGAATCTTGCCCAACGGGCCCTAGCCCGGCAGACATGCTGCCATAAGACAAGTCCTCTAAGGTTGCCGATAACACCCGCAAGTGTTACCCCGTCCTACGGGAGAAACGTCCCGAACGGGTCTCTGCCCGGGAGAGGGACACTGCCTGCTACTCCAACATGGGCCGCGTTTCACCCCGTAGGTACGCCCGTTTTATTATCTCTTTTATTACTTTTGCACTTAGCCTCTTTGCCCTTTAAGCCTTTGCCTTTTTCTTTGCTCTTTAGCACTCAGCTTCCTTTTCATTCGAGCTTGTAGCTCACATTGCCTCTTGGCCATTTTCTCTCTTTTCAATTAAGCTTTTAGCTTATCTTTTCATGTACTCAATACCTTTACCCTAGGTCCATGCCTCAAGGTAACATAAGTCCCTTGGACTTAATTCTTTACTTTCATTATACTCAAGTTGAAGTTAAAGTGTAGGTGTATTAACCCAACTCCCTATGACAACTCTAGGGATTCCATTCACTTTGGATTTTAACCTCAACTATACTATGATTCCCTTAGAAACATAACTCTAAATTAAGCCCTAATTCCATGTACACACATAATTGACTCAAGCAAAAATGCCACTCGTGAAGTCCTATAGTGAATGCCACACATTAGAGCCTAATCTAAGTTTTCTCCTAAGTCGAGATTTCCATATGCCACAATCACTTCTACATAAGCATGAAAATACAATCCTAGCCACTCTATTAACATGCTTCTAAGGAAAAGCAAAAGATAAGGGGAGAGGTCACCCTCGCTCGATAGAATCCCCCACCTCGGTGTGCTTTCTTGGTTCCTGGATGAGCCAATTCTAGCTCTTTTTGCCTCTGAGGATTCCCTTCTTCTCTTCTTTCTTCTTTCCTTCCTCCTTTCTTCCTTCTCCATTCTCCTTCCTTCTCCTTTCTCCCTTCGTTTCTTGTTTCAGCTGAGAGAGGGAGAGAGAGAGAGAGAGATTCAAGTGGGAGAGAGAGAGCATTTAATTTCTGCAGAGGGTGGTTGGGGAAAAGGGTGAATTTACTTGTTTGCCCTTAAATTTCAAAAAAATTCCAAAACTGTCCATTTCCCTGCAGTTTTTCCTGCAGTGGGCCAGAATCGGATACCCCTCTTTCACCACATTTTGCTGTCAACAGGTAACTCGAAACAGCAATTTTTCTTCTCCCCTTTAATCTACAAATTTTTCTTAAACTCTCCACGATTTTGTTTAAATTTTTGGGCTACTCTAAGCCCTCGAAAGTGAGCCCCGAAAAAGCTTTGCGACCAACTGCACTGTGAAAAACTGCAGTTTCAGAATTCACGAAGCATTTTTCTTCGCTTCGTTCTCCTATTTTCCTCCAACTTCTCACCTCGGCATTTCACCCCTTTTAATCAGGAAACTTTTCTGAGACACCCCACGATTTCTTTTGAATTTTTTGATTAACCTACGCCTTCGAAATAGGGCTCCGAAAATGCTTCGTGATCACAATTTCAGAAATCTCAGAATTTTTGCTAAGTCCTCGGGGTTCAAGTCACTTTTCGACCCGATGCCCTTCGCGTCAGCCCGAAACGCACCGAACTCGACTGTAATCATATTTAAAGCATGTTACAAGTCTTCTCGCCGAATTTCACCATTTTGCAAACTCGGCGAACGCGGGTCTAAATTTTGCAAGCTTGAACTCCGCTTTTCAACTACAACTCCCTTTTCGACTCAACACCTTTGCGTTGATTCGAAACGCTTCTAACCCACTTGTAATCACATTTGGAATGTGTTACAAGTATTTTTACCGAGTTTTGCTATTTCGCAGAAATCGGTGCACTACAGTAGCAGTGCTCAAAATATCCTGGGTATAAACATATTCCAAAATTACACTTAATTCCACACAATTTCCCAAGTTACAAAAATCTGTGGTGAACAGTCCCATTCATGTGAAAATTTTACCTGTAAAACATCCTCCAAAAATTCCAATAAAAATATGACGGCGATCCTCGCGAAGAGTAGATGTCGATAGAGTCCAAAAATGTTGAATTCGGATGTCCAGAAGCGGAGATAAAAATCCGACAAGAAGGTGCTCTCCCAGAATTCCATCTGTCAAAAAGGGGGTTAAAAATGTATCCAAAACCCCAAGAAAAGCTCAGTTCCAAAAAAAGTGCTCAACAGTAAAGTCGTAGATTTACCTCTTGTGAAACCGCCGCCGTAGAAATCGTCCAAAAATATCGTCGGGGTAGCTCTGTAGACCTCCCAGACTGAAATACGACGAAAATGGGCCTCCAACAGGAAATCGTCGCTCTGCACCACGATGCAGAAATCGCTGTCGTCGCGGCCTCCAAAAATTCTGAGCTTCCACCAAAAGATGCAAAAGAGGATAAGCTTCAACTTTGTTGAAGGGCACTATGGCTAAAAAGCTCGGCAAAACCCCAAAACAGAAGAGAAAGAGGGGTATAAATAGGCTCCAAAAGAAAAAGATCAAAAAAAATTAAAAATTGGGCCAATTGGGCCCAATTCGGGCGCCCGGGCGATTCGGGCGCCTACAGTGTTGGGCCCGGCCCAACACTGTGCGCGCCCGGATTCGCCAGGGGCCGCCACGTGTCCATGGAGCCCCTCCCCGCGCCCGGCGCAAGCGCGCCCGCGAATCGCGGAGCGCCACGTGTCCCGACCGAGGAGCATGGGGCGGTTGCGCCCGGCCAACCGCGGGGCGCCACGTGGCGCCCCCACGTCGCGGGCAACCTGCCCCAACAGCCCCGACCTGCTCCCCTGGTGCGTGGACCGCGCGCGCGTGAGCCGGCCACTCACAGGCCGCCACGTGGCGTGCCCTGGTCCATGCGCCAGGCCGCCAGTACCCGTGGACCGCGCACACAGCGCCCGCCAATCGCGAGCGGCCACGTGTCCCCCGCACTCGGCCCATGCACCAGCGCCAACGCTCTGTGGACCGCGCCGTGTGAGCCGGCCAATTCGGTGATGCCACGTGGCACCAGGCCGGTCCACGGCTTCCCCCATGCACCAAAATGCGCGAAAAACTTCCGGGAGCCCGTTTTTGGGCATCCGGACCCAGAATCAAACAAGCAAATAGCCGTTTTCAAGCGTTTTTCCGTGCTGAATCCATTTTCGACCTATGTTTGGCCTAATTCTTTTCAGAAATTTTGGCAAACCTAGCCGAAGGCCAACACAGCAAGTGATAACTCACAGGGTCCATCTGTGGCATCCAATTGATGCACCATGGGCCAGATACACCAATACTAGGTGTTCTAACGGTGGATTCATCGGAAGAACGTTGCATGGGAACCAGGGTCACTACAAGTAATGCCAATTGGATTTCTAATTTTTTGGATATCAAATTCACTTCTGGCTATATTTTTATTATTGGTAGTAATATAGTTTCTTGACAATTCACTAAATAGACTATAATAGCCAGAAGCACTATAGAGGTTGAGTTGGTTGCCCTGAACACTACTTGTCTTGAAGCCAAATGGCTCAAGAATCTATTGTCATCGATTTCTTTGATTTCTACTCATATTCAACATATTTCTATTCTGTGCGATTCTTAACATGTAACTGATTTTTATGAAAAGAAATTGATAAATTTTAAGACTAGCTGACATATTAAATTAAGACAGAAATCTAGATCTGTTAGATGGCTAACCACATTCCCTCGTTCCACATGAAGGGCCTGCTCCATCGAGGTGTCCAAAGTCTGTAGTCTGCGTAACCGAACAAACTGATAGATATCTCGGCGCAATCCCTGCTTGAACAAGTAAATCCTATGTGCCTCATCCCTGGCCGCATGCAGTACACTGTTCAGTAGCCGATTGGAATCAATAATGTACTTCTGCACATAACGACCTCCCTGTTGGTGGTTCTTCGGATCCTCTTCCAGCTTCTGTCTGACACTCTCGGAGAAGAAAGCTTCAAGAAGAAGGCTACGGACTCCGCCCAAGTAAGTAGCTGAGTCCCAGGCGGACCGACAGGTCACACTTGGCGCCACTAAGCCTCGGCATTGTGCCCCAAAAAGTTTGTCGCCAAAAGCATCTGAAACCGCTCCTCAATGAAAGGGCTCTTAAAAAGTCGCTCCATAGCCATGATCCAAGACTCTGCCTCCCACGGCTCCAAACTTCGCCCAGAGAAACGAGTCAAGTCAAACTGGCAGAATTTCATCAAGCGATCTACAACCTCCCTCTACTCCACTAGTGTCAACTGTCCATCGTGCCTGGATCTCTATCTACTGGTAGTCGGTACAGTAGGGGCTGTCGGTGCCACCGGTACAACTGGGGGTGCCACTGTAGGGGAAGAAGGTGCAGGAGAACGCTCCGGCTGTGCTGTAACTGGCTGTGCCCTATGCTCCAACAGGCGTATCAAACGTTCCATGGCCTCCTCTTGGCGTCGGATAGCCTCTGACAACTGTGCTGCCTGGGCTTATAACTCTTGAACCTCTCTCTGGTAATCCTGCCCTGACTCTTCCTGCTCATGCTCATCGGAGGAAGAAGGGTGAGAACGCGTCAGCATCCTGCGTCGGGGAGGCATCGTGCTCACCTGCGTCAAAATCCACACATCTGGACAAAACAAACGCTCGACCCAATCCAGCGAAAGTTTAGGACATGTCACCTTTTCTTGAGCATTATGTTGTCTGCAGCCAACATAATCGCTTAGGAGAATAAACATGCCAATCACTCATCCCATCCTCCGGGGAGAAGTATAAAACTTAATCATGACTCTCGTTACAAATCACGACTCTCACGTAGTCATCCTAGGGTCCAACCACAAGCCTAGAGTTTCTAAGTCCATAATGACCTACATCCTAGGCTCTGATACCACTCTAATGTCACGCCCGCCAATAGATCCGCCGCCTATACGGAAAGCCCCATATAGATGAAGCGTCTAACCTGCAAAAGATAATACTACAGCTATACAGATATCAGCGCCGAAAAGTAAACTACTGAAATATAAAAAATACTACTCCAAAAAGGTACAAATCTGGTCCTCACAACATAAGTCTCTCGAAAATAAAGCTCTCAACAGTAACTATCTACAATAATCCAGCAGACTGTACTACAAAGCTCCAAAAAGGGATACTATCATGCACCGGCGTCGAAACTGCGACCCGGGCCCGCCAACAGATCCGCCGCCCATACGGAAAGCCCCGTATAGACGAAGCGACAACCTGCAAAAGATCATACCAACCATTATACATATATTAGAGCGAGAAAGTAAACTACAAAAATAAATACATACAACTCCAAATAGTACATACCAAGTCCTCACAATACAAAGTCTCTCCAAAATAAAACTCACAAAAAGTAAAAGTAAAAGTACAAGAGACCTTCAAACCACTGACAATACTAGTACATCACCAAAAAGGGGTACGTCTACTCTCTCGCTAGAGACGGGTAGGGATCTAGCTCGCGACTTCCTTACCTCGGTCAGATGGATCAACAACAGGAGCAACAGGAACTGGAGAAGAGGTCCATAGAAAAAGTCACCAACAATGGGTGTGAGAACTACACCGTCACGTAGTTCTTAGTGGGTACCGCCACCAAGCCCGACAGTTTGCCCACTAAGTCTATTAGAGGCATAAAGTAACAAATGTAATACTATGCCTCTATCTAAATGCGCAAGGGGTGATACAGATGAAACATGATGCATCTACTATCTCTCGATAAAATAATCGTCCAATCTACATTGACTGCCACATAGGGTCCAGTCAAACCTGCGCCCACCTACTGCCATTACATCCACGGAGGACTGGACTTACGTAGGGCGTCCGTGACTGCCCAAAAAGGGCCCAACCAGAAGAACTGCGTCGACAAGTCGCGATAGCAAAGTAACAGGCCTAGCTTCGGAGCGGCACTCGAGAGGCGCGACCCCACCTAGAAAAGTATTTACGCATCTCTTTCGAAATCAATACGGCTCATGCAGGCTATAATCCAAATCCACGATCAACAAGATCGACAGTACTCAAATTACATCTCTCACTCACTGGCTGGAAATCCTCGACAGCTGGAACCCACCGTCGACTCAGACGACTCTCAAGACTAGTAATGATCTAAACACAGCTACCAGACTCCATTCGGCCCCCAGGCACGAGTGTAACATGCATCCTACAACAACCCGACCACTCGGCCCACTACCCGGGCGAGGAACACTCTATGTCCAGATGAAAAGAATAAATGTGTGGGAGTGTCTAAAGCATAAATAAACTAGCCCAAGTTGGAGTTTTCTACTAGTCTGGTTGATACATGCAACATATGACAGGGTGCTAGGTCAAAGTTTCAATAATAGCATTAAATTTAACTGAAAATAAATGGGGAACATGATCCAACATGATCTCAAATCATCAAATAGGAATTATCATCGATTACTAACATGCTCCCTAGCACATCTCACAAACATGCTTGTTCACTATGACATAGAATTAGAGAACCGTCTACCGATTTTGGAGACGAAAGCAACCCACCCGAATGCGCGAGTCGATCCAAGGTCCAAATAATCCGACACTGAACGTGGATAATCCTCAGGTTCCCATGATTCCAACGAGCCCAAAAACACCTGAAAATTTCTCCCTGACACAAAGATACAATCCAAACATCGCGGTAAGCAAAAATCCCCACGATCACAAATCTACGAAAAAGTCAGTCTAAAAGAAGCCAAAATATAATCCACGAGATGATCTCCAAAATTTCAATAAAAATATAGCTGTGATCCTTGCGAAGCGTAGATGTTGATCGAGACCTCACGGGCTAAAATCCGATAAACGAGCACCGAGATAAAAATTAGACAAGCTTCGCTGTCCAGAAAAACCAGCAACAAGAAAGGGGTTCAAAGATGCTCTGAATACCCTAATAAAAACCTAAAACTGAGAGGAGCGATAAACACAGAAAACGAAGATATACCTCTCATGGAACCGATGCCATAGAAATTGGCCAAAAACTCCCTCGGATCAGCCCAGGGGAGCCCGCGGATGAAACGTCGACGAAAAAGTCCGGTATCGAAGGCGCATTGAAGCTCACGATGTCGAGGAGGAGACTGAGGAAACGACTTTCAAAAAATCTCCGGAATCCCAAATCTTGAAGAAAAGGCGAGGAACACTGCTGTGAGAAAAAAACCATAGGTGAAAAACTTGAGAAGAGAGTGGAGGAGCTGCCACAAGAAGGAGAAGAAGAAAAAAGGAAAAAAAAAAAGAAAGAAAAGAGAAATAAATGAGAGAGAGAAATGTGTGGCCGGGCTACAGTAGTAACCCGGCCCACGTTCTGCCTCCACCCAAAAAGGGGGCAGCGCGACGTGCGCCCATTCCCGCGCACATCGCCCCATGTGGCCCGGGGCATCCAACGAGGCACCGACACGCATCCCCAAGCCCCCCCCCCCCGCTGCGCTCGTTGCACCGCTCATAAGTGTAGACTAGCGTACTACAAAAATTGCCCGATAAGCCAAAAAAAAAATTCCAGAAATAATAATTTTTGACTGTTTTCGCGCGCTGAGCCCGTTTTTGGCATCCGTTTAACACACAACGGGCTCGATACACCAATAATAGGTATTTTCTCACCGCTGACTACCTAGCCAAGTCGCACGGAAAAATCGGGACACCACAGGTACAGCTACACTCCAAGGACGAGTAGGGAACTAGCTCGCGACTCCCTTACCTCGATCAGCAGGTGCAACAACAGGAGTAGGAACAGGGGTAGATGCCTCTGAAAAATCTGTCACCAACAGAGGGTGTGAGAACTACACCGTCACGCAGTTCTCAGTGGGTACCATCTCCAAGACCAACGGTCTACCCACCAAGTCTACTAGAGGCATAAGATAACAGAAAAATTGTAATAGTGTAAAGATAAGTTGGGAAAGTATCTACATCTATCATGCCTCTGTTTATAATGCTCAATGGGTGGTACAAATGAAAATGATGCATCGACTCTAACTCAAGATACTCGATCAACCCAATCACACTGACTGCCACATAGGGTCCAGTCAAACATGCGCCTACCTACTACCACACATCCCCACAGGGACGGGAATTACGTAAGCGGTCCCACTCGGACTGCATCGACAAGTTGCGAAAGATAAGTAACAGGCCTGGCTCCAGAGCGACACTCGAGAGGCGCGACCCCACCTAGGAAAGTATTCGTGCATCTCTGTCGAGCTCAATATGGCTCATGCAGGCTATAATCCAATTCATGATCAATCAAATCGACAATGTCCAACACACAACACTAACCACATCTGTCGGAATCACTCAATGGCTCGGGACCACCGTCCCCAAACGGGTCCCAAAACAGAACACCCAACTCACAGATGAGAAGGAACTAACTGACACAATAAGGGTCCGAGAATCCCGACAGGCCGCTGCCTAGAACCCCAGTCAAACAAGAACATGTTCCAAGTTCAACCTTTCGAAATTCCCGATCCCCGGAGAAATCAGCTCTCTTATGTAAAACATTCGAAAGGAAACAATCAGGGTCCGAAAGTTCCGGAACACTAGCACCTACAACTTTATCAAACAAGAGCAGGTTCTAGGCACAACCCTCGTGACTTTCGTCCCAAAATAAGGAAATGGCCCCAAGAACCCAGATCATTCAAACCCTTTCGAGCGAGAAAGTTTGTAAAAAAAAATGACAATTATTTTCGAAAACCATTTTGATTTGGGAAGCCCAATTTACTGAATTTTAGTTCTTTAAGAAAATCAGTTAAAATATGTTTTATTTTTTAAACCCCGAAGGGCTAATGCCTTCACCCTATTAAACAAGAACAGGCTCCGGCTGTCACGCCCCGGGGTCGAAACTGCGACCCGGGCTCGCTAACAGATCCGCCATCTGTACGGAAACTGCCGTACAGACGAAGCGTCTAGCCTACAAAAGACAAAACTACAGCTACACAGATATCAGAGCGGATAAAAAGTTGTACTATAAAATTTCACAATTACAAAGTCGCAACAACACATAGCCTATCTCCCCAAAATCAGATGATACAAATAGAAGTCCGCCTATACAACATCTACGAATCCAAATGGGAGATAGCTAAACAGGAAAAATAACCAACTCCCACAATCCGGGATGGTACATCTACCTCTCTCTAAAGTAACAATGCTGGTAGGGAACTATCACGCGACTCCCTATCCTCTGCTCCAGCATGCGCATCATGCGCTCCATATTTTCCTCCTGGCGCCTGGCCGCCACCTCCTGGCGCCGCAACGCCTCTGACATCTGGGCCACCTGAGCCCGCAGCTCCTGTACCTCGCTCCGCCCGGCCTGCTCGGCCTCCTCACTCAAGGTCGAACGCCCTCTCGTCGCTACACGACGTCTCGGCGGCATCGCAGGTAACTGAAACAAAAATGAATGTCAGGACATAACAACCATACGACCCAATCCAGCGAGAGTCTAAAATTTATTATCCTTCCTAAAGTATTATGTTGTCTGCAGCCAACATAATCACTTTGAGAGAATAACATATCAAATCACTCATCCCAACCCGAGGGAGAGGTAAAAACTCAATCTGGACTCTCGCTAAAAGTCACGACTCTCACGTAGTCATCCTAATGTCCAACCACAAGCCTAGGGTCTCTAAGTCCTCAATGACCTACATCCTAGGCTCTGATACCACTCTAATCTGTCACGCCCCGGGGTCGAAACTGCGACCCGGGCTCGCTAACAGATCCGCCATCTGTACGGAAACTGACGTACAGACGAAGCGTCTAGCCTGCAAAAAACAAAACTACAGCTACACAGATATCAGAGCGGATAAAAAGCTGTACTATAAAATTTCACAATTACAAAGTCGCAACAACACATAGCCTATCTCCCCAAAATTAGATGATACAAATAGAAGTCCGCCTATACAACATCTACGAATCCAAATGGGAGATAGCTAAACAGGAAAAATAACCAACTCCCACAATCCGGGATGGTACATCTACCTCTCTCTAAAGTAACAATGCTGGTAGGGAACTATCACGCGACTCCCTGTCCTCGGTCCGTCCAGTCAAGCCCAGCAGGAACGGAAGAAAGCCTCAGCAACCTGTCACCGACAGAGGGTGTGAGAACTACATCCTATAGTAGTTCTCAGTGGGTACCGTCTCCAAGAACCACGGTCTGCCCACTAAGTCTACTAGAGGCATAAGATAACAGAAAATACTGTGATAATGTAAATAAGCTGGAAAAGAATCTACAGCTATCATGCCTCTATCTACTATGCCCAAAAGGAAGAGACTATGGATGATGGTATGCAGCCACTCACTGCTGACAATATGTCACAAGTACTAAGCCCAAGACGCTCTACTATGACACATGCTATGCCAACACTCTCCCTGTGTATCCCAAATCTCATCGACTGCCCCACAGGGTCCAGTCAAGTCAAGCCTGCGCCCCCTGGTGTATCAACCAGGGTGTCCAATCGGACAAACTCGATATCTCACACAGTGACCCATGGTAGCTCGGCCAGGGGTATCAAGCGACCTCTAGTATATGAACTAGGCGCATCATCGCAGCCTCATCAGGCTCGGTATCATCATCGCAGCCTCATCAGGCTCGGAATCATCAACGCACCCGGGGCGTAGCTCGAGGGGTGCGACCCCACCGAACTCAAGTATCTCATCAGTAACACTGTCTCACAAGCGGCTCCTGCAGGCTATAGTCCTCGATCAAACAGATCGGTATCTCGATGCTCAAGGCACAACTCAGTCGGAGAACCCTCCACGACTCAATCTCACAACACTGACCCGCTCAACGAAAGTACCTCACAGCTAGGACCACCGTCTCTCCCAACGGCTCCCACAAGAACACCCCACTCAACTCAACACAGAAACACCCGGCCGGAGATGCTCCACAGCCAAATCTACGAAGGGTCCGAAACCCCAGGAGACTAACACCTACGTCCCCAAGAAAGAGAACAGCCCTTAGAACCCAGATCACTCGAATCCGCTCGGGTGGATAAGTTTATAAGAAACCATGTCATTTATTTCAGAAAACCACTCAATCTGAGAGAAATCCATCTTTTAATGATTTTTAGTCCTTTTTAGAAAAACCCCTTGAAAATAAGTTTTATGCCCAAACCTCGAAGAGCTAATGCCCTCGTCCTATCAAACAAGAACAGACTCAGGCGACTTGCGAGGCTTGGAAGAAAACACTGCCTGACCAAAATCATGTATTCGTCCAAAAAGGTTCTGGGTTCAAGGTCCTGCTAACACACGTGCACCACGATCACAACACGGTGGTGACGAGAAAAACAGCGGAAAGTAAAACCCCGGGACCACCGTTTATCTGAAACGGTTCCCCACGCACTAACACTGGCCTAACCCAGCCACCAGACCCCACTCGGCCCCCCGGCCCGAGTGCAACACCCGTCCCACAACACTCTGACCACTCAGCCCACTACCCGGGCGAGGAACACTATGTCCAGAAGGATATGCACGGTGTGGGATGTCTAAAACATAAAAGAACCTAGCCCAGATTAAGGTTCTCTATTGGTCTGGTCAAACACATGCACATATGACGGGGGTGCTAGTTAAGTTCCAAGAAAACACTTAAACTAGCATGCAATCCTATCACAATAGAATTAGAAGGAAGTCCGTAGACTTGGAGAGAAAATCAACCCACCTCAGAAAGCCACCAATTGCTTGTCGACACTTGCAATTGGGCCCAGCGGGACTTACCTTGCCTCCACGAGGTCCGCACGCAAAACGGAGCACGCTGCGTCCAACCACACGACCGCGCGCTCCGCGGATGTCCAGAAACAAGCCGGCGGGTCCACGCGACGGAAAACCAGCAACCACCCCCGGCGGAAGCTAAAAACAGCACCGCAAGCTGCCAGAAGCGAAGAAATCGCAAAATCAATCAACACAGTCAAAACCGAGCATCCGACGGCGAAAAACAGCCTCCGTCGGCGAAAACAGCCTCCGTCAGCGAAAACCAGCGCCCGACGGCGAAAAACAGCACGCGGCGGCGAAAAACTGCTCCGTCGGCGAAAAACCAGCGCCCGACGGCGAAAACAGCTCCGTCGGCGAAAAAACTGCTCAAAACAGCTTGCGAAAACAGCTCGCGAAAACCCTGCGAAAACTGCGCAAAACTGCGCGGAAACCATACGCGAAAAATGCGAAAACCGCTCGCAAACTCTGCTCGAAAGCCACGCGAAACCGCTCGCAAACTGCTCGCGAAAAATAGCGAAAACCAACGCGAAAACAGCGAGCGAAAACTGCGAAAACCGCGCAAAACTGCGCGGAAACCATGCGCGAAAAATGCGAAAACTGCTCGCGCACGCGCCCGCCAAGCCGTGGCCAGCCAAAACCGACCGCGCGGCGCCTCACTGCGCCACGCGCGTCCGCCCGGCACGCGGCGCTGCGCGCTGCCAGCACAGGGCTCGCGGCACCGCGCACGGCCCGCCCGGCCCCGAGAGGTGCGCGCCCTGCGCGCGGCCCGGAGGCACCGCGCGCGGTCCGCGGGGCTGCGCGCGGCCCGCGCAGCGCCCTGCGCGCGGCCCGCGCAGGGCATGCGGCACCGCGCGCGGCCCGCAAGGGCCCGCGCGGTGCGCGCCCTGCGCGCGGCCCTGCGGCACCGCGCGCACCATGCGCGCGGTCCGCAGGGTGCGCGCGGCCCGCGCAGCGCCCACGGCGCTGCGCGCGGCCCGCGCAGGGCCCGCGGCACCGCGCGCAGCCCGCTCGGGCCCGCGCGGTGCGCGCCCTGCGCGCGGCCCTGCGGCTCCGCGCGCACCATGCGCGCGGTCCGCAGGGTGCGCGCGGCCCGCGCAGCGCCCACGGCGCTGCGCGCGGCCCGCGCAGCGCCCACGGCGCTGCGCGCGGCCCGCGCAGCGCCCGCGGCACCGCGCGCAGCCCGCTCGGGCCCGCGCGGTGCGCGCCCTGCGCGCGGCCCTGCGGCACCGCGCGCGCCTTGCGCGCGGTCCGCAGGGTGCGCGCGGCCCGCGCAGGGCCCGCGGCACCGCGCGCGACCCGCTCGGGCCCGCGTGGTGCGCGCCCTGCGCGCGGCCCTGCGGCACCGCGCGGGCCTTGCGCGCGGTCTACAGGGCGCGCGCGCCCGCCGCGCGCGCACTTGCGCGCGGCCAGCAGCGCCCACGCGGCGCTGCACCAGGGCGCAGCGCCCTGGTGCTGCCCACGCACACAGGTGGCCCGCAGGGTGCTGCCAGCCCTGCAGCACCCATGCGGCAGCTGCCACACGCGCAGCAGCCGCGCCGGCCGCGCGTGCGCCATTGCGCGCGCGCGGCTCCCACGGCTGCGACCCCCGCGCAAAAGAAAAGAAAAGAAAAGAAAACTCCAATAAATCTGAAAAAATCCCAAAAATCCAAATTCTTCATTAAAACCAAAATAAAACACAATTAACAAAACCAAACTCCAATAAGCAAAAATCTGCATTTTTGCTTACCTCGACGACGCTCGCCGCACGCCCACGAGCTCCTCGCGGCCTCCAACGGCGAGTCCAAAAATCCAAGAATGCCTCGAAACCCCTTTCCTTCCTCTTCTTCTTCTTCCTTTTCCTTTCTTTTCTTTTCCTTTCTTTCTTTCTTCCTTTTCTTTCTTTCTCTGCTGCAGAGGGAGGGTTGGAGCCTTTATATAAAGCAAAAGCTTTATTAAATTAATTAACTAATTAACTAATTCCAAAAATCCAACTCCAACTCACTTTTTGCCTTCGGGCTCTCCGCCGCTGCCCGGAACCTCCCGAACTCCGCTGTAAATCAAAAGTACACGCGCTCACAGCTTTTTCTCTTCAAAAAGCTCATCCGTTGAGTCGGGGTGCTCAAATCAATTACCGGCTCCAAAATTGCCAGTTCCGACTCACTTTTTGCCTCCGGGTCCTCCGCGTCAGTCCGGAACCTCCCGAACCTCGCTGTAAATCAAAAGTACACGTGTCCATAGCTTTTTCTCTTCAAAAAGCTCATCCGTTGAGTCGGGGTGCTCAAATCAATTACCGGCTCCAAAATTGCCAGTTCCGACTCACTTTTTGCCTCCGGGTCCTCCGCGTCAGTCCGGAACCTCCCGAACCTCACTGTAAATCAAAAGTACACGTGTCCACAGCTTTTTTTTCTCTTCAAAAAGCTCATCCGTTGAGTCGGGGTGCTCAAATCAATTACCGGCTCCAAAATTACCAGTTCCGACTCACTTTTTGCCTCCGGGTCCTCCGCGTCAGTCCGGAACCTCCCGAACCTAGCTGTAAACTGAAAGTACACCTGTTCCAAGTGTTCGGGAATTTCCAGCACTCCACGGTGAAGTCGGAAATTCCCAATCTCATCCTCAATCGACCTACAAAGCCCGGAAAAACCCCGAATCGAGCTGGAGCTTCCGCGTTGATCCGAATCAACCCGGCATCAACTGTAAACTCAGATGCAACGTGCCCAAGGCAACTCTCTGCTCCAAGCCATCTGTGTGGTCGGCGCGCTATCCAAAGACCCGGTACTCTACACCGGCGACCCTTCGAAGTTCGGAAGGAAAACCTTTGTTTACCGAAATTATGTGTGTCAAAAAAAAACAGTCCGGGTTCAAGGTCCTACTAGCATCAACTCAACACTACTACAAACACAGTGCTAATGACACTGGTCGGAAAATACACGACAACTCGGGACCACCGTTTACCCAACGGCTCCCAACATTAGCACAACACTAGCCACATCTAACAGACTACACTCGGCCCTCAGACACGAGTGCAACTTGCATCCCACACTTTCCCGACTACTCGGCCCACTACCCGGGCGATGAAACACTCTATGTCTAGGAAACAAAGAAATGTAAGAGGTGAAAACTAGAATATAAAAGAACCTAGCCCAAGTGAAAGTTTTCTAGCAGTCTGGTTGAATACATGCAATTATATGTCAGGGTGCTAGTCAAAGTCCAATAACCCTATAACATCAATAGTAGCACCTATTCTAACATGTTGAAATCTACAACACTAGAATTAGAAGGAAGTCCGCAGACTTGGAGAAAAATTCAACCCACCTCGGTTTGCCACCAATTGCTTGTAGACACTTGCAATTGGGCTCCCGCAGAAACACGCTCTCTTTCGAAACAGAAAGCGCAACGGTGCCCGCCACGCGTGAACGGTACACCCCGAAAAGTCCGGAGGTAAATTTGCGCGACAATTGGCACATCCAACAACGGTCCCTGACAAGAACCAGGGCACAGAGTTCAAAAGCAAAAACTCCGAAAGCAAAATCTAAGAATTGTGCAAAAAACAAAGCAAAACACGAGGCGGAACCTACCTTAACATCGGTGCGCCATCAAATTGGCGCCCGCGCGTTCGCCCGGCTCCTTGAAACACCTCGCGCGCGCTCCACGGCACAAACTGCGCACTCGCGACACTCCAAAACTCCGCCATGATTTTTCCCTCACGCTCCTAAAATTTTAGGAGCGAGCAAAAGAGAAAAAAGGGGGAAAAAAGGGCATTTCGGACCCTTAAATAGCCCAAAAAGGGGCTTGCTACAGTGCGGGACCAACTGGGGGCCACCAACTGGCGCCCCCGCATCAGCGTGCCCGCGGTGCGCGCCTCCTCGCGCGGAGCGGGGCCAACAAGGCCCCACCACGTGGCGGTGCCCACGCCCGCCAGCGCCCCAGGCCTCCCACGTCAATGCGCAGGTGTGCCCTCGGGCGGCGCGCCCAACGCGGCGATGTCGCGTGGTGCCGCCCACGCGCGCCCACACTCCCGCCACGCCGCCTCAGTCGCCGCGGCCAGCCAACCCCTGCTCGACACGTGGCACGACGCGGCTTCTCTCCACCCGGTGCATCCGTGTGGGCCGTGAGCCGGCCCACGACCGAAATAAGCCTGTTAGCCCATTAAAGTCCGAAAATAACCAATTTTGACTGTTTTCGCACGCTGAGTTCGTTTTTGGCGTCTATTTGACGCACAATGCACTTGATACACCAAAAATAGGTATTTCTTCACTACCAACCACACGGTCAAGCCGCACGAAAAAAAAAAATGGGACACCACACTACTAGTAAACCAGTAGCACTCAGTGGGTAAATCCTCAAACTCCGACGTACCCACCAAGTTTGCCACAAGCTAGAAATGAGGTAAAGTGGTAAAACTGAATAAGTCCGCTGATAAGAAAAACTACCGCTAATATGCCTCTAATGTAGTACTGAGTAATAACGACTGTATGCATGCATGAGTAAATAGTATCTGCCAAAATAAACCCAATCAAATGGACCGGTAT
>CM055069.1:45010691-45111191 GCA_029204045.2 Tillandsia leiboldiana | reverse complement strand
CGCCGCCACCAAGCTTCGGCGTTATTTTCCAAAAAGTTCGTCGCTATACCACCTGATATCGCTCCTCGATAAACAATGTCTCAAAACGTCGCTCCATCGCCGTGATCCACGACTCTGCCTCCCACGGCTCTGCGTTCTGCCCCGAAAAATAGGGCGGGTCGAACTGGCGGAACCTCATCAACAAGTCCACCACTCCTCGCTGCTCTGCCGGGTCAGAGATCCGTTAACCCAGACGGCTGTCCACCAGTACCCCGAGCAACAGGGGATGCCGGGGTCACTGGTACAGCTGGGGATTCACAGCAGGGGAAGAAAGTACGGGAGAATTCTCCGGGGGTGCAACAACAGGCTGCGCTCTCTGTTCTAACATCTGCGTCAGCCGACCCATCGCCTCCTCCTGACGCGAACAGCCTCGGACATCTGGGCCATCTGAGCTTGTAGCTCTGGCACCTCACTCTGCTGGCCCTGCCCGGACTCCTCCTGATCGGGCTCAGGGGAATCCGGCTGAGAACGCGTCAACATCCTACGTCGCAGAGGCATCCTACCACAAGAAATCACACTTAGTAACATAACCCCACACGACCAAATCTAGCGAAAGTCAAAGACATCCCCCTATTTCTGTGACTTTATGTTGTCTGCAGCCAACATAACCGTGCACCAGAAATTTGGGTATGTCGGTCCCCTCTTCTCTCACTGGAAGAGTCAAACAATAAATTAACGACTTCCGCAAAATGTCTCGTCTCTCGCGCCCTATTATCTTAGGGTCTGTCAAAAGCCTAGGGTTTCCTAAGTCCCAACTGACCTATCCCTAAGCTCTGATACCAACTTAATCTGTCACGCCCCGGAACCTGGGCTCGCCAACAGATCCGCCGTGCACACGGGATTTCCCGAGTACACGAAGCGCTGGTAACCTGCTCAGATATCGGATGTACAATAAAAGAGCATAATACAGAGCTGAAATAGAAGAACCACATAGTATCTCATACTGGAACTAAAAATAAACTGTAATATGTACAATAATCTCCCAGCTCACCAAAATAGTACAACCAGCTGGCGAAAGCCAGACTCAAAATAAAAGACGAATACCACAGTCTGAGTGAAGGGTACAGCATCTATCTACAGCTCTCAGTCTCCCAGGAGATCTATCTATTCAGCGATCCCCTTACCTCGATCAGCTGCCGATGGCCTAGCAGCTCCCGCAGACGACTCTGCAAAATAAAGGAGAAGAAAGGGACAGAAAAATAATGGGGGTGAGAACTACCAGATAAACCAGCAGCCTCCCCTAGTGGGCAAAACCTCAACTCTGACGCACCCACTAGGACTACTAGAGGCAAAAGGGAAAAGGGGAAGTGGTAAGATACATAAGATGCTGAAACAGGTAAACTACCACTACTATGCTGTCAAACTGTATGTATGCATCAGGAATAGTATCTGTCCAAATAACCCAATCTAGATACCAGTAACAACTGGTGTTGCCTGCTCAGCGGAATCTGCTCACAAGGCTCGAAACCGCGGGATCGGCCCGCACGGCTCGCATCCCCAAACAAGTATCAGACCGGCACACAAGGCTGGGTCCGAGAAAGCACACCTCCGGAGTGGCACTCGAGGGGAGCGACCCACACGAGTAAAGTATCTCTGTCATCAGTATCACAAGTATCTCTGTGGCACATATCACAAAATAGCAGGACTGGATCATGACTATGATCAAAGTGGGAAAAACCATCCACTAAAGAAGCCTGATATCCAATCAGATGCGATAGTACTCAATAAGTAGGAAACACCATCCACTACAGGAACCCAATCCCCAGCTGATGCAAAAATAAACCAGACTCCACCCCAATCTGATGCAAGGATAAACATCTGGTCGACCGCCTACTGTCCGCGGTCACCGTAATACCCCACAAGCCCACAATCTAATGCAATCTCGACTATACTATCCCAACCCTTGCTCATACTTGAGCAACCAGCATCTGGATGCAAAGGACAATAATGAAACAGATACAAATCCCAAGATGATAGTGTAGCAATGAAGAGTGGCTGACTAGATGCAATTGTATCATTAAAAAGCTGTACAAAGGTGTCAAATATTTATTTTTAAAAGAAGATTGTTTTACTGGAAAAAGAGTTGTTTGCCTGCGAGATTATAGCCTTTGTTCCAATCACAGTGTCTCAATATAAGTCATCATATAATCTGTGGGGTCATATTAAATTTTAGGAGAGTTAGTCCCAGCGGTTCTCATCAATTGTCCTGTTAGTAGTCCTGTTAGTAGTCCTGTTAGTAGTCCTGTTAGTTGTCCCAATAATTCTCATCAATTGTCATATTAGTTTGTCCCAATTGTTCTCATCAATTGTCATATTAGTTTGTCCCAATTGTTCTCATCAATTGTCATATTAGTTTGTCCCAATTGTTCTCATCAATTAAATTTTAGGGGAGTTCCAGTAATCCCAGTGAGCTTGTCAAAAATGAGGTAAGCAACAACCGCCCACCTCGAGCAGCTCAAACTACACCTCAGGTAGTTTCCTGGTTGTCCACAGTCCTCAAATCCTGCAAATCAACGCTCCCGGTATAAATACAAATCCCAAAAAGCACAATATTTGCTGTTTTTCAAATAGCACGGGAAAAGAGGAATTTTTCACCTCTAAATAGTGCTCAAAAAAATCCAGAAAAATTACGATTGCGTTCCTCGCGAAGAGTAGATCAAAATCGACTCTTTAAACGCCTCGATCTGATGCTCCTACGCCAAGATAAAAATCGGAGAAGTTGACACTGTCCAGAAATTTCCACAGCAAAAAGGGGGGTCAAAGAGACCTCGGGAAACGTGCCAAAAGTGCGAAATAGAGCAAAGTGATCAACACGGAAATCGAAGCCTTACCTCTTAGGAACGCGCTGTCGCAAAAATCGTCCAAAAATTCCTCCTGGTTAGCCCACAGGGAATTTTCGACGGAACTGTGACGGGAAATGGGCTGAAAAAGAAAACCGTCGTAGTGCGCCGCGTCGCAGATAACTCACTAACTGTAACTCCAAAAATTCTAAAATCTGGAGGAGAGAGAGAGGAGAGAGAGAGGAAGAACTTTCCTATAGAGCTCAAATTTGGATTCTCTCTCTAAGGCCCGCAATTCGAGGTGGGAAATGAGGAGAGGTGGGGGGCTTCTTATATAGTGGGCCAAAGGGAATATTCCCACACGGGATTCGGATCCGAACAGGAAACACCAAAATCGGCCATCCATAATGCGCCACGTGTCCACATAACAGCAAACAGCCTGTGCAGGCCCAATGAAAAATCGCCACGTGGCCACGTGGTGCACGTGGCCGGTCCGCGCTCCGGGTCTTCCGGAAGATGTCGGCCAATAGGGGAGCGCCACGTGTCACCTTCCAACGTGCTTCTAGAAGCCGGCCAGCCAATGGGAAGCTGCCACGTGGCAGAAGGAGTCTTCAGTGCACCCGGTGCACGCCAGGCCCATGGACCGCGCACCCGAGCCCCCCGCCCGCGCCTGCGCCGCCGCCCTCAGCCGCCGTGCCGCCGCTGCGCCGCCGCCCGCCGCCGTGCGCCGCCGCCCGCCGCCGTGCGCCGGTCGCCGGAACAGTAATTCCGGCGGCCGGAGTTACTGTTCCGGCGTGAACAGTAATTTTGCGCCGAAAAAATAAAGTAAATATACCGTTTCGATCGTTTTCGCGCGCTGAGTCCAAATACGATGTCCATTTCGCCAAATTCTCATCCGAAATTTTGCCGAAAGCTCCCGGAAAATTCCATTTGCTCCGATTTTCGCGCAGAGTCTATATTAAATGTCCAATTTCGATTCTACAAGCTCTGCTTCACCGAATAAGCTCCCTACAGTCACTGTTTAATGTTGCACAGTTCCTGCGGGAGTCCGGATCATCACATCCTCCCCCACTAAAAAGAGTTTCGTCCTCGAAACGAGACTAAACAATAATCCTCAGTCCGATGTCTCGAATAAGTAGGGGTGAGCATCCCTCATCTCCGACTCGAGCTCCCATGTAGCCTCGCGCTCGTCATGATTGCTCCATTGGATCTTCACATAGGGAATGACCCGACTGCGTAATTCTCTCACCTCTCGATCCAGAACTCGCAGTGGGCGCTCTTCATACCTCAAATCCTCGCTGATCTCAAGCGGTGTGAAGTCGATGACGTGCGATGGGTCGAAGATATACTTTCTTAAAGTAGAAACATGAAATACATCATGGACACCAGCAAGCCTTGGAGGAAGTGCGAGTCGGTAGGCAACTGGCCCGATACGCCCCAATACCTCAAAGGGTCCAATATATCGGGGGCTAAGTTTCCCACGAATGCCGAACCTCCTGATTCCTTTGGACGGCGAGACTTTCAGGAATACATGATCTCCAACCTGAAATTCTAAGTCTCGTCGCCGAACATCGGCATAGCTCCTCTGTCGGCTTTGGGCGGTCTGAAGATGCTTTCGAATCACCCGGACCTTCTCTTCTGCCTCTATCAAGACATCTGGTCCCAAGGTCCGCCTCTCGCCTACGTCACTCCAATAAAGTGGTGATCGACACTTGCGTCCATACAATGCTTCAAACGGAGCCATCTGAATGCTCGCTTGAAAGCTATTGTTGTACGCGAATTCAGCCAAAGATAAATGCCGAATCCACCCTCCGCCGAAATCCAGGACGCAAGCCCTCAACATGTCCTCCAGGATTTGTATCGTCCGCTCCGATTGCCCATCAGTCTGCGGATGAAAAGCTGTACTGAACCTGAGTTCAGTCCCCAAGGCTGTTTGCAAACTCTTCCAGAAATGCGAAACAAACCTCGGGTCTCTATCTGATACTATGGAGGCTGGTACTCCATGTAATCTTACTATCTCATCTAGATATAACTGGGCTAGTCGCTCGAGTGGCCACGTAGTCTGCATGGGCAGAAAGTGCGCCGACTTGGTAAGTCGATCTACAACTACCCAGATAGCATCAGCTCCTCCCTGTGCCCTAGGTAGCCCGACCACGAAATCCATCGTAATATGGTCCCATTTCCACTCGGGGATTGGGAGACTCTGTAACTTGCCAGCTGGCACTCGATGCTCAGCTTTCACCTGCTGACAAGTTAAACACTGGGCCACAAATCTCCCAATATCCCTTTTCATGCCTTTCCACCAGAAGTGTGCCTTGAGGTCTTTATACATCTTAGTCCCACCAGGATGTAGGGTATAAGGTGTATAATGGGCCTCTCGCAATATCTGTTCTCTAATCTCCACATCTATTGGCACACATGCTCGGTTCCTGTACCTCAGTACTCCCGAGGCATCTACCGTAAAGTCCCCAGACTGATCACTCGGAATCTGATCTCTAATCCTGGCCAAGTGGGGGTCCTCACTCTGTTTCTCTTTGATCCTGTCCAGCAGAGTGGGCTGCACGACTAAAGATGTCAGTCTAGCAGAGACCCCAGGGGACACAACCTCTATGTCGAGCCGTCTCATCTCCTCTAATAGCGGCGCCTGGTCTGTGATCAACATAGACAAACTTTGCACCGCTCTCCTACTCAAGGCGTCAGCGACCACATTAGCCTTACCTGGGTGGTAGAGAATATCTACATCATAATCCTTTAATAGCTCTAACCACCTACGTTGCCTCAAATTCAGCTCCTTTTGCGTGAACAGGTACTTTAGGCTCTTGTGGTCGGTGTAGATTTCACAATGCTCCCCATATAGGTAATGGCGCCAAAGCTTTAGTGCAAATACCACAGCCGCAAGCTCCAAGTCATGGGTAGGGTAATTCTTCTCATAATCCTTGAGTTGCCTTGATGCATAAGCAATTACCCTCCCTTCCTGCATCAACACACAACCAAGTCCGCTGTGTGATGCATCACTGTAGATCACATATCCTTTTCCCATAACAGGGAGGGAAAGGATAGGGGCGGTCATTAGTCTATTCTTCAGCTCCTCAAAGCTCTTTTGACAGTCCTCACTCCAGATAAACTTCACTACTTTACGCGTCAAGCGAGTGAGGGGTGTGGAGAGCTTCGCAAAGCCTTCCACAAACCGACGGTAATACCCAGCTAAACCCATAAAGCTACGTACCTCAGAAACCGTCGTCGGTCGGGGCCAATCACGGACTGCCTCAATCTTCGCTGGGTCCACCGCCACACCTGCAGCGGAAATTACATGGCCCAAGAAGACTACCTCCCGAAGCCAAAATTCGCACTTTGCCAGCTTGGCAAACAACTTCTTCTCTCGTAGAAGTTGCAGCACAATCCTCAAGTGCTCCTCATGCTCCGCATCACTTCGGGAGTAGACCAAGATATCATCAATGAACACTACCACGAACCGGTCTAAGTAAGGTCGGAAGATCCGGTTCATTAAATCCATGAATGCGGCAGGGGCATTAGTTAGCCCAAAAGGCATAACTGTGAATTCATAATGCCCATACCGTGATCTAAATGCCGTCTTCGGAATATCCTCGGCCTTCACCTTTAACTGGTGGTAACCGGACTGCAAATCTATCTTAGAGAAGACACAAGACCCTTGCAGCTGATCAAAAAGATCATCGATGCGCGGCAAAGGGTACTTGTTTTTGATGGTCACTTTATTTAATTCCCTATAGTCCACACATAATCGAAGTGACCCATCCTTCTTTTTCACGAATAGCACCGGCGCTCCCCAAGGCGACACACTCGGCCTAATAAAGCCCTTATCCATTAAATCCTGAAGTTG
Organism: Tillandsia leiboldiana; assembly: GCA_029204045.2. Lineage (NCBI taxonomy): Eukaryota > Viridiplantae > Streptophyta > Magnoliopsida > Poales > Bromeliaceae > Tillandsia > Tillandsia leiboldiana. The sequence goes on along the minus strand of CM055069.1, from coordinate 45,104,513 downwards.
CGCCTTAAGCTCTCGCAACTCAGCCGGTGCCATCCGGTAAGGAGCCTTAGAGATTGGCGCAGTTCCTGGGACTACGTCAATCACAAACTCAATTTCCCTATCTGGCGGCATGTTAGTAAGCTCAGGGGGAAAAACATCCGGGAACTCGCGGGCAATAGGGATATCCCCGAGTCCCGGCGCCGCCGTAGGCCCCTCAACAACACTAGCCAAAAAGGCTACACACCCTCGATGGATCATTTGCCTCGCTCGGGAAGTCGAGACCATAGAGGCAAAGAAAGCACTCTGACATCCTTGATATACCAACATCTCCTGGCCTGGCTCTCTAAAAGTGACGGTCCTTGCGGCACAATCAATAGTCGCAAAATACCGAGCCAGCCAGTCCATCCCGAGGACCACATCGAAGTCCTTCAATTGTCTCAGGACCAACAGGTCTGCTGGCATAATCCAGGACTCGATTTGCATCGGGCAGGACCAACAATATTCCTCCACGTGCAAGGTGTGATCGGGAATCTGAACCTTTAGTGCACGTGGCAAAAGTCCTACCCCTAACCCATGTAATGATGCAAATGATTTACTAATAAAAGAATGCGATGCTCCAGTGTCAAATAAAGTACGAGTCCTAATGCCAGAAAGTAAGGTGATACCTGCCACCACATGATCTGCGGCTGAAGAGTCCTCTACCTGTGCAGCATACACTCGCCCACTCTGAGCTGGAGGGCGATAATCCGTGGGATGGGAAGAAGATGGCCTGCCTGCTGGCGCATATGGCCGCTGAGCCGTCGACCGTTGCTGTGATGAAGATGGAGCCGATGCTGAGGAAGGAGTGGCAGGGGCTGAAAAGGGGCACGAAGCTTTAATGTGTCCGGGCTGCCCACATCCATAGCAGCGACCCCACCGCTGGTCGCAGGTGTTGGAAAAATGCTGACCTCTGCAGAAAATACAATTGCCGGGGGCCCGCGGCTGTCGTGATTGCTGTTGAGACTGCCGCTGTCGCTGAGGCTGCCGCTGCGACCCACGCTGCGACGATTGCGACCTCTGCTGCTGCTGCCGCTGCTGGGGCCTCTGGGACCCACCAGGCCCTCGTCGCTCAGACCGTCCTTGGCCGGGGAACTGTGGCTGCGGCGGTCGTGGCGGCCTCCACGAACTAGTTTGTCCCCCAACCTCCGGTGCCGGTCGCTTTGCCCCCGGGATCACTACGGGAGCTGGAGCTACCTCCCCTATCACTACCTCCCCGCACTCAACGTAGAGTGCCTGCTCCATCGAAGCTTCCAAAATCTGCAACCTACGCGAACGAACTAACTGAAAAAGGTCTCGGTGCAACCCTCGCTCGAACATATAGATCCGGTGCGCCTCATCCCTGGCCACGTTCGGTACACTTGCCAACAATTGATTGAAATTGGCAATGTACTCATGTACGGGCCGATCTCCTTGGCGAAGGTTTCTCAACTGTTCCTCCAACCTCTGCCGGACGCTTTCCGGGAAGAAAGCCCCAAGAAGGAGATTGCGGAATTCCGCCCAGGTCAGGAGCTGAGCCCCAGGCGGACCAGCCGGTCGGACTCGCCGCCACCAAGCTTCGGCGTTATGTTCCAAAAAGTTCGTCGCTAATACCACCTGATATCGCTCCTCGATAAACAATGTCTCAAAACGTCGCTCCATCGCCGTGATCCACGACTCTGCCTCCCACGGCTCTGCGTTCTGCCCCGAAAAATAGGGCGGGTCGAACTGGCGGAACCTCATCAACAAGTCCACCACTCCTCGCTGCTCTGCCGGGGTCAGAGATCCCGTTAACCCAGACGGCTGTCCACCAGTACCCCGAGCAACAGGGGATGCCGGGGTCACTGGTACAGCTGGGGGATTCACAGCAGGGGAAGAAAGTACGGGAGAATTCTCCGGGGGTGCAACAACAGGCTGCGCTCTCTGTTCTAACATCTGCGTCAGCCGACCCATCGCCTCCTCCTAACGCCGAACAGCCTCGGACATCTGGGCCATCTGAGCTTGTAGCTCTGGCACCTCACTCTGCTGGCCCTGCCCGGACTCCTCCTGATCGGGCTCAGGGGAATCCGGCTGAGAACGCGTCAACATCCTACGTCGCAGAGGCATCCTACCACAAGAAATCACACTTAGTAACATAACCCCACACGACCAAATCTAGCGAAAGTCAAAGACATCCCCCTATTTCTGTGACTTTATGTTGTCTGCAGCCAACATAACCGTGCACCAGAAATTTGGGTATGTCGGTCCCTCTTCTCTCACTGGAAGAGTCAAACAATAAATTAACGACTTCCGCAAAATGTCTCGTCTCTCGCGCCCTATTATCTTAGGGTCTGTCAAAAGCCTAGGGTTTCCTAAGTCCCAACTGACCTATCCCTAAGCTCTGATACCAACTTAATCTGTCACGCCCCGGAACCTGGGCTCGCCAACAGATCCGCCGTGCACACGGGATTTCCCGAGTACACGAAGCGCTGGTAACCTGCTCAGATATCGGATGTACAATAAAAGAGCATAATACAGAGCTGAAATAGAAGAACCACATAGTATCTCATACTGGAACTAAAAATAAACTGTAATATGTACAATAATCTCCCAGCTCACCAAAATAGTACAACCAGCTGGCGAAAGCCAGACTCAAAATAAAAGACGAATACCACAGTCTGAGTGAAGGGTACAGCATCTATCTACAGCTCTCAGTCTCCCAGGAGATCTATCTATTCAGCGATCCCCTTACCTCGATCAGCTGCCGATGGCCTAGCAGCTCCCGCAGACGACTCTGCAAAATAAAGGAGAAGAAAGGGACAGAAAAATAATGGGGGTGAGAACTACCAGATAAACCAGCAGCCTCCCCTAGTGGGCAAAACCTCAACTCTGACGCACCCACTAGGACTACTAGAGGCAAAAGGGAAAAGGGGAAGTGGTAAGATACATAAGATGCTGAAACAGGTAAACTACCACTACTATGCTGTCAAACTGTATGTATGCATCAGGAATAGTATCTGTCCAAATAACCCAATCTAGATACCAGTAACAACTGGTGTTGCCTGCTCAGCGGAATCTGCTCACAAGGCTCGAAACCGCGGGATCGGCCCGCACGGCTCGCATCCCCAAACAAGTATCAGACCGGCACACAAGGCTGGGTCCGAGAAAGCACACCTCCGGAGTGGCACTCGAGGGGAGCGACCCACACGAGTAAAGTATCTCTGTCATCAGTATCACAAGTATCTCTGTGGCACATATCACAAAATAGCAGGACTGGATCATGACTATGATCAAAGTGGGAAAAACCATCCACTAAAGAAGCCTGATATCCAATCAGATGCGATAGTACTCAATAAGTGGGAAACACCATCCACTACAGGAACCCAATCCCCAGCTGATGCAAAAATAAACCAGACTCCACCCCAATCTGATGCAAGGATAAACATCTGGTCGACCGCCTACTGTCCGCGGTCACCGTAATACCCCACAAGCCCACAATCTAATGCAATCTCGACTATACTATCCCAACCCTTGCTCATACTTGAGCAACCAGCATCTGGATGCAAAGGACAATAATGAAACAGATACAAATCCCAAGATGATAGTGTAGCAATGAAGAGTGGCTGACTAGATGCAATTGTATCATTAAAAAGCTGTACAAAGGTGTCAAATATTTATTTTTAAAAGAAGATTGTTTTACTGGAAAAAGAGTTGTTTGCCTGCGAGATTATAGCCTTTGTTCCAATCACAGTGTCTCAATATAAGTCATCATATAATCTGTGGGGTCATATTAAATTTTAGGAGAGTTAGTCCCAGCGGTTCTCATCAATTGTCCTGTTAGTAGTCCTGTTAGTAGTCCTGTTAGTAGTCCTGTTAGTTGTCCCAATAATTCTCATCAATTGTCATATTAGTTTGTCCCAATTGTTCTCATCAATTGTCATATTAGTTTGTCCCAATTGTTCTCATCAATTGTCATATTAGTTTGTCCCAATTGTTCTCATCAATTAAATTTTAGGGGAGTTCCAGTAATCCCAGTGAGCTTGTCAAAAATGAGGTAAGCAACAACCGCCCACCTCGAGCAGCTCAAACTACACCTCAGGTAGTTTCCTGGTTGTCCACAGTCCTCAAATCCTGCAAATCAACGCTCCCGGTATAAATACAAATCCCAAAAAGCACAATATTTGCTGTTTTTCAAATAGCACGGGAAAAGAGGAATTTTTCACCTCTAAATAGTGCTCAAAAAAAATCCAGAAAAATTACGATTGCGTTCCTCGCGAAGAGTAGATCAAAATCGACTCTTTAAACGCCTCGATCTGATGCTCCTACGCCAAGATAAAAATCGGAGAAGTTGACACTGTCCAGAAATTTCCACAGCAAAAAGGGGGGTCAAAGAGACCTCGGGAAACGTGCCAAAAGTGCTAAATAGAGCAAAGTGATCAACACGGAAATCGAAGCCTTACCTCTTAGGAACGCGCTGTCGCAAAAATCGTCCAAAAATTCCTCCTGGTTAGCCCACAGGGAATTTTCGACGGAACTGTGACGGGAAATGGGCTGAAAAAGAAAACCGTCGTAGTGCGCCGCGTCGCAGATAACTCACTAACTGTAACTCCAAAAATTCTAAAATCTGGAGGAGAGAGAGAGGAGAGAGAGAGGAAGAACTTTCCTATAGAGCTCAAATTTGGATTCTCTCTCTAAGGCCCGCAATTCGAGGTGGGAAATGAGGAGAGGTGGGGGGCTTCTTATATAGTGGGCCAAAGGGAATATTCCCACACGGGATTCGGATCCGAACAGGAAACACCAAAATCGGCCATCCATAATGCGCCACGTGTCCACATAACAGCAAACAGCCTGTGCAGGCCCAATGAAAAATCGCCACGTGGCCACGTGGTGCACGTGGCCGGTCCGCGCTCCGGGTCTTCCGGAAGATGTCGGCCAATAGGGGAGCGCCACGTGTCACCTTCCCACGTGCTTCTAGAAGCCGGCCAGCCAATGGGAAGCTGCCACGTGGCAGAAGGAGTCTTCGGTGCACCCGGTGCACGCCAGGCCCATGGACCGCGCACCCGAGCCCCCCGCCCGCGCCTGCGCCGCCGCCCTCAGCCGCTGTGCCGCCGCTGCGCCGCCGCCCGCCGCCGTGCGCCGCCGCCCGCCGCCGTGCGCCGGTCGCCGGAACAGTAATTCCGGCGGCCGGAGTTACTGTTCCGGCGTGAACAGTAATTTTGCGCCGAAAAAATAAAGTAAATATACCGTTTCGATCGTTTTCGCGCGCTGAGTCCAAATACGACGTCCATTTCGCCAAATTCTCATCCGAAATTTTGCCGAAAGCTCCCGGAAAATTCCATTTGCTCCGATTTTCGCGCAGAGTCTATATTAAATGTCCAATTTCGATTCTACAAGCTCTGCTTCACCGAATAAGCTCCCTACAGTCACTGTTTAATATTGCACAGTTCCTGCGGGAGTCCGGATCATCACAGGTATAAAACTCGGTACTGCCTGCAAACTGCCTGCTCTGTCGTCACCATCGATCACGCCAGCCTACGCATAATGTCGATGTGATATCGAACCCAAGAACTCAGTAACTGACCGGCACCTACCCGGTCCTGCCTCACACTCTGGAGTGGTACTCGATGGGAGCTACACGCACGAGAAAGTAATCCGTCAAACATATCTCAATACAGCAGGACTTAGTCACGACCATGCTCAAAGTGGAAAACTTCGTCCACTAATGAAACCCCGATCCCCAATCCGATGCAAAAAATCAATATCCGGTCAACCGCCCAATATCCGCGGTTGCCGCAACACCCCACAAGTTCACAATCTGGTACAACAATCGACATCCGGTCAATCGCCCAATATCCGCGGTTGCCGCAGCACCCCACAAGTCCACAATCTGGTATAATTTCTTCCAGACTCGATAATCTCGACTACACTATCCCAAGCCCCTGCTCGCAACCCAAGCAACATGATTCACGTGTCTAAGTAAAAAGGAGAAGAAGAAACAATCATCTTTTCTCCTAAGTCAAGTCTCAATATGATAGTAGAGATAAAAGGTGGTCTATCCAATTGTCCATACAAACATGCATCTGTTCTCATGTAGAATAAAAGGAAAGAGCATCACATAGTAATCTCACATAGAATAGATCGTATTGTCCTAACAAATCACCAACTACATATGAAAGGCTAAGTGCTAATAATGCATGTTGACATATCACCACCATAGTATACTAATCCCACATAGATAGGCTAATAATTAATCAGGATAATTTATTCATGCATGATTTCCAATGGGGTGGCGAAACGATAAATAGCAAGTCGGTGGTCACTCTAATAGTCCTAATGAGTAAGCCGTAGAAATAGGTGCTCAACAACCCACCTGGAATTAACGCGCAGATTCGGAATCCGATCGGACAGACAAGTTGACGCGTGCACTCCCGCAGCTCCTACGGTCCCAACGAATCCAAGATCGCCGAAAAACTCCTCCCGGATCAGCAATGGCGAGCGAAACAGTGCAGTGTGGTCCAACAACCGATAAACAAAATTCAGCGAGCGAGTCAGGATTAAATAGGGATTAATCCGCACATTATCTTCAGCCGGGGTCAAAAGAGTAAATGCTCACCGTGATTTGAAATAAAAGTCCCAACTTTCCCTTTCTCCGTGAAACGCCACACGGTCCCCGAAAATTGTGAAAAGAGCCGACCGCAGAACAAAATAACAATCCCAAAATTCAACGTTTGCTGTTTTTCGCATCTGTCCCAAAAAATAGTAATTTTCACCCTCAAAATGACATCAGAAAAATTCAAGAAAAATACGGCTACGTTTCTCGTGAAGCGTAGATGCGAAACGAGTCCTGAAACTCCCAAATCCGATAACCATAGGTTGAGAAAATGCAAGAACAGTCCACCGCTGTCCAAAATATTATCGCAGTAAAAATGGTCAAAAGATGCCTCGAAAACCCCACCAAAAACTCAAAACGGAGCAAAGTGATCAACATGGAAATCGAAGGCCTACCTCTCGTGATCGCGCCAAACCAAAATTCAGCTAAAATCTCCCTCGGATCAGCACAGGGGAGCCTGCGGACGAAGCGTCGACGGAAAGAGTCATAATCGGAGAAGCGTCGAAGCGCGCCGCGTCGAGGAAAACGTCGATGCTGCGGCCTCCAAAAATATCAAGACTCCTTCGAAAGAGGGTGAACAAGTGGAAGAGTGCCTCTACCAAAGGGGGCTCCAAGAGGTTTCAAAAAATCCGAAATGAGAGTAAACCAAGGCCTATTTATAGGCGAAAATTTCAAATAAAAAAACACTAGGCTTTAGGGTACATTTTCGAGCGCCCGAAACCTTCGGGCGGAGAACACGGGACACCATGCGGTGCGCCCGGATTGATCCAGGCGCGCCACGTGTCCTGCCCCATGCTGCAGCGAGGTGCGGCCAACCGGGCCGCCCCACGTGGCCCACCCGTGTGCCCGGGTGGTTGGCGCCCGCCACTCATGCGGCGCCACGTGGCGTCGCAATACCGCCACCCGCATGCCCCCCGCCTACCCCCGCCTGCCCCCGCTACCACGTCCACCTGCCCCACCTGCCCTCCCTGCACCGCACAGTGCGTCGCCCAATCCCCGCGCGCCACGCGTCCCGCGCGCCGGCTCGCTGCACCTGATGCACACGACCTGGGCCATGGACCGGCCCTCAGCTAGATTGGGCCCGTTGAGCCCAGTAAGCCTATTTAAACTATTTTCTCGTGCTGTGTCCGTTTTTTACGTCTGAATTTTCTAGAAAAAAATCCAAATAATCATTTCCGAATGTTTTTCCGCGCTGAATCCAACCGCGATCACCATTTTGCACGAAACCATTTCCATCACTTGAAGAAAACGCCCAAATAGGTATTCTTGATCTATTTTCCACGCTGTTGATCAAGCCGATTTGCGCGCAACCAACTATAACAATCAGCAAGAGCCTCCACAAGCTGTTGATCAAGACGAAACTCCTCCACGGGGATTCGAGTCCTCACAGCGACTATGTGATGTGGGTTGTTTATATAATGCACAGACTCGCGTCGGAGAATTTCGTACTGTGTGTGTGATAGTTGAAGTTAGGGTCAAAGAAATGTAGTTCAAAATTTGATTCACTGTAATTTTTTCTGATAAAAACTACTTACACTAAGTGATGTTAAATCTTTTAAGACGCTTAACCCAGTGTATAGTATAAACATTAGGTAATTTTTTTTATTTTTTATTATTGAGTTTAATTCTTAATTCAAAATTTTAAATTTTGTTAGAAATTATTAGTAAAAATCCTAAAATTTTAAGTTATTATTATTTTTTAAAATTTATTGATTAATTTATTTTTATTTATTATTTTTTAAATACTTAATTATTATTTTTTATGCTTTTATTAACGTACCCACTCGTGGAGTTGGCACCTCCGACTAATTATTGGCCGACATTTTGCTGCACAAATTAGAGGGCCAATTAAGGGATTCCAAAGTTAGTCGGATTCCCAACGTATATCTCTCCTTTTTCTCTCTCTATATATATTACCCACTGTTAAACATACGATATATGAAGGAAAAAAATAAATTAATTAATTAATTGCATACCGTTCCGATAAAGCTATCGAATAATAGATATATTGCTATAAAATTTAACTTTTCATATTTATTCCTTCAAAAATACAACGTTATTCATATAAATTCTTCCGGTTAATTATCGTTAGTTCACGGTTTATCTTTTAACCGATTATATATAAAATGATAATTTTGTCATTTCAAAAATATTTTTTTAAAAAATAATGCAGAAATATCTGCAAGGATAAAAAGATAAATTTATCTCATGGTTAACTAGATTTTTGTAACAGAGATAGACGGTAGAGATATATATGAATAACGTTGGACTTTTGAAAAGATAAATATGAAAAGTTAAACTTTGTATATATATATTTTCTATTCGACAAATTTACAGAGAGCCGTATATAATTAATCCAAAAATAATAATAACAAATAAGGTGGATTGAGAGAAATTTTTATTAAAATTTTATTACATCTTATATTTTTTTTTACTTCGTTTCTCGTCAATCTTTTCCACGATCGTATTCGTAGAAAAAAAAAATTCACTCGTACTTTAGAGTGATATTTCTGATTAATCCTCACGAATAATAAAAATATGTTTTAGGCAGTACCTAGCACGTTTTCGAATTATTTTTGTTTCAATTTTTTTTTTCTATAGCTTTTAAATTTTTTTTAACATTAATATGTTAATTTTATAATTATATTTTAGTTATAAAATTATTAGATAATTTAATACTATTATTTTATTCAACAATATATTAACCCATTATGAAAAATTTTGGATCCGCCACTATTAACTAGTCTGAAACTACAATTTAGTTAGCTAACATTTCTATTTAAAATATACATAAGTACACTATAATGTATTTTATATGGCTTTTTAATTTCTACACTTACTTTTTTTTTTCTTTTTTTTTTTCAAAGACACCATTTGACTATCTTTTTTAATTTCTTCAATCCTTAAACTATAAATAGTAAACAATAAAAGCTTTTAAAAAATATTGTCAAAAAAAGTAGTAGTGTATATTCACTACCGCAATAACAATAAAATATATAATATTAATATAAAAGGTTAAAAAATAACTTAGTAAAATTTTTTAATTAGTCTATCACAGAAATTTATTTTATATTTTTTCGACTATTTAACTAGTGTTTGTGAACAGTTTAGTAGTATTTAAGAAAAATAAAATTGTAGATGATAGAAAAATAAAAATTAAATTTAAAATACAGTGTAAAGATTATTAAAATATAATAATATAATAGTCTTTTAAAAAAACTGTTTAGTATAGCAAATAAAAGTAAGATAAAAATATATAAAAATTATCTCAATTATCATCTATTTAGATTGGACTCTCTAATCTTTAAAAATTTTGATTTTATTGCCTAACCTTATAATTTATTTTATTTCGGTTGATTATTAACTTTTTAATTTAAAAATTGAAATGAGTTGTTTATTTTTACGGATTTAAATGGTATATTTTATTCAATTTACGAAACTATAGATTTATTAATATAAGCAATTAGTTTAAATTTTATATTGAACAAGCTAGCTATCAAATTATTAGATACTCAAATTAAAATAAATTAAAATTTAAATAAATATTATATACTTTTATTTTAGAGATAATATTCAAGAACAATGCAGTAGAAAGTAATTAAGCTTTTAAATCAAGATCAAAAAATATCAATGCACGAAGCACTGCACGTCCGGTCCACATGCCATTTTTCTGTCCCTAGGACAGGTAAGAAACGTAAGAACTGCATAGACGGCGATTTATTGTCTGTACGAATAGTAGGAAAGGTAGTAACGGCATTGAGAGCGCGGGACCGGCAATCCAGCATGCTGTGCACGAGTCAGTGAAAATGAGCTCGAGATCAAACTCACTCATGTTTGATTCGAGTTATATTCGTCTTCGACTCGAAATGAGTTCAAGAACGATCGCTTGTTTAATGAAAGTGTCGAATACAAGCTGAGTCTGACTCATTCGTATTCGATTCGATATAGCTCGAATATATACACATAGTAGAATTTGAATACTATTTATACGATGAAAATAGTATTTACTATCAACTTTTTGATCATTGAATATTTATGGTTTAGTAGGGTTTGGTAATATAGTAATAATTCAAAAGTAAAAACGTTGATAGTAAACATTATTCATATACTACTATTAACCGCGGGTGAATAAATTTTATTTATATATTATTAATAGTATATTACGTGAACTCTTTTTCTTTATATATATATATTATAAATTTTTACTATTTAAATTTTTGAAAAAAAAAAAAAACTTATACTTTATAAAATTTGATTATTAGAGTAAAATTTTACTCTTTAGATATTTTTTTAAAAAAAGAATTATTTAATAACAGAATTGGTAATCTGTTAATCTAAAATTTTTTAATATAATATATAATAAATTAAATTTATTTAATAGAGAGGATTTACTAGTGTTAGGCTCGCTGACAGCCTAGACGGCACCCAGGGCAGGTGACAGTCGTAACAAATTTTGCCAGCTGACAAAGAAAATTATTAAAATGTGCGACATCAAACCATATTATATATCTCTCATACATACCTTTCCCAATTGGCATAAAATATGTCTCTTTCGTGCGCGCCATTCCTTCTATCGTTGTTCACATTGGATCCCTTCTTCTATGTTTCCTCGTACCCCTTCTTGTATGTTACGACCATATTTCTTCTTTTTCTCTTGTATTGTCGCGGGTGCTGTCGGCAGACCGATAATGGAAAACAGTCAAAGATTCCGAAGTATTGGCCGGTTTTCGGCATGCTGCTGTCAGTCGTGGGAAACTTGCACCGCTTCCACGACTGGGTCACGGCAATCCTCTGGGAGACGGGGGGCCATTTCACCATATTCGGCCCGTGGCTCTCCAGCATAGAATTCCTCACGACCGCCGACCCTGCGACCGTGCAGCATGTTTTCACCGCCAACTTCGCCAACTACCCCAAGGGAGAGGAGTTCGCGGAGATCTTCGATGTGCTCGGCGGCGGCATCTTTAACGCCGACGGGGAATCGTGGCGGGCCCAGCGGTGCCGGGCCCAGCTACTGATGGCCCACCAGAGGTTCCGCAGTTACGTGGCGAGGTGCAGCCGGGAGAAGGTGGAGAACGGGCTGCTGCCGTTGCTCGGGCGAGCGGCGGATGCCGGAGATGCCGTCGACCTGCAGGACGTGTTCTTGCGGCTGACCTTCGACACGACGACCAGACTGGTCTTCGGGGTCGATCCCGGCTGCCTGTCTGCCGGACAGCCGATCGTGCCGTTCGCGAAGGCCATGGACGACGCCATGGCCGTGCTATTCCTCCGTCACACGGTGCCCGCGACCTGGTGGAAGGCGATGCGGCTGCTGGGGGTAGGACCGGAGAAGAAGCTTGCTGCCGCCCGCCTAGTCATCGACCGATTCATCGCCGAAACCATCGCGGAGAAGAAGAAAGCTCAGAAGAGTGAATCAGACGACGAAGAGTCCGACTTATTATCGGCGTACATGGAAGAAAAAGAGCACGACTCCTCCTCCACGTCCGATGACGAAAGGTTTCTCCGAGACACCGCGATGAACTTCATGCTCGCGGGGCGCGACACGACCGGCTCCGGCCTCTCCTGGTTCTTCTGGCTCCTCTCCAACAACCCCCACGTCGAAGAAAAGATCCTCAAGGAACTGAACACGATTTCGCCGCCCCGAAAAGGTGAACTCGCCATCTTCGACTCCGAAGAGCTCAGTAAGTTAGTCTACCTCCACGCCGCCTTATGCGAATCGCTCCGCCTCTTCCCTCCCGTCCCCCTAGAACACAAAGGAGTTCTCGAACGCGACATTCTCCCGTGCGGCATCGAAGTAAACCCTAGCACCAAGATACTGGTGTCGATTTACGCGATGGCGAGGAGGGAGGAGGTGTGGGGGAAGGACTGCATGGAGTTCAGGCCGGAGAGGTGGATATCGGAGAAGGGGAAGGTGCGGTACGAGCCGTCCTATAGGTTCATGTCGTTCAACTCGGGGCCGAGGTCGTGCTTGGGGAAGGACATGGCGTTTACGCAGATGAAGGCGGTGGCGGCCGCCATCGTCTTCAACTTTCGCATCGAAGCCGTCCAAGGGTTCGTCGCGGAGCCCAATCTCTCCATTATTCTGCATATGAAGAATGGTTTAATGGTTAGGGTTAGGAGGAAGGAGAGTGGTGGATGTTGATCGAGAATGAAGATGACAAAGGATGATTGGTTTGGTGCATATTTTCTTAGAATGTATTGTTATGTTGTCTACTGCTATATTAAGCCAGTGCATGTCGCTATCTAAGGTGTAGTTTGGAATGTTATTAAGATCTATATATATATATATATATATATATATATATATATATATATATATATATATATATATATGATATGAAGTCCCATATAAATTTATAATATCATACTTTTCTCTTTTATGATGTTGCCGTAGAACGTTTATTATAACTAACTCATCGTTATGCACGTTACGTCAAATTATATAGAAAACTAATTAAACCGAATATTTTTTAAAATTGTACTACATACGTCAATAATTATAATATTTTTTTTCACAATTACAAGCACATTATCTATATTTCCGCCGCCATATAGCATTGTGGTCACGTTTATATGAGTACCACATTTAGCAAAAGCATATATGTTTCATATGCTTCTCCTTTATTAGTTTGCCTATTAATATACCTCAATTAATGGTTGCACAATTGCAATTAAGTTGATTAAGCATGGGTAACTTATTAAATTAGAACTCTTAGAGATATAAAAAATTATTGCTTAGATAATTTATGTAGATTATGCTTGGGAGCTATTTGTGGGACGGGAGAAAATAATAAAAATATAAATAATTTTACTTTCCGCAGAATATATGTTAATTTTTGTGGTTTTTCGAAAGAGTATTTAGTTTAAAATTTTATACAGTTATCTATAATTATTTATAAAGTCTAAGGTTTTATATTTATCTTTTTAAAAGTACTAAGAGTTTTATGTTACGGCGGTGGACCTTCAACAAATATTGTTTTAATTATATATTTGTTATGATATATATAGACCTCCACAAAAAATAAAGTAGAAAAAAAAAAAAATAATAATAATAATAATAAATATGATGGAAACAAACTAAACTTGTTTTTATTAAAGAAAATCAACTTCATGTCCCGTACATCTTTCTTGGATTCATTAAATATAGGGGCAATTTTCTATATACCCCTAAAAATTTTTCTGTTTTCAGATTTACTCTCTTAGAAGGCTAATATTAAAACTACGCTTCTTACGTTCCAACTTCTTTCCAAAATACCCCTGAAGTTAAACTCGTTTGGAGCTGTCGTTATCTCTGTGAAATTACAATTTTGCCTTTTCAAATATACCCTTCTACCATAACCAACTTTTCTTATGTACCCTTAAGATGTTTTGGTAGATAGAGGCAAAATAGGTATATCTGATAGTTTTCAACTCCGATTATTATTTAACTCTAGTTTAACCCTAATTAACTTAACAAAGGAAAACGGTAGGGGTATTTTTAATAACGGTGGAATGTATGAGGGGTATATTGGAAAGAAAAAAATAAGAGGGGTAAATCAGATATTTCTTCAGATTTCAGGGGTACACAGGCAATTATCCCTTAAATATAATAGTCCGCCTTCTTCATTTATAACTTATTATATAAAATTCTACTCTAATTAAATATCTTATCTAATTAAATTTATCTTTATCATAATTTAAAGGACTAAATATATTAATTAGATAATCTAATTCTAACTAATTAACATTATTTTTAACATTCTAAATATATGTTTACCTATATTATTACTGACCTTACTTCCAGGTAAATTGATATTTTTACCCTCTTCTCTCCATCAAAACTCTAGTGGTAGAAACTTTTCATCCTCATCTAGATAGGTAAAAAAAAAAGAAGGTAAAAAAAAGAAAAGGAGTGAGAGAAGAGATAGAAAATAATGGTGAATTGAATTTTTTTTTTTTATAGAGAAAAAAATATGATCATTGGGATTTTTTTAGGGGAATTTTTTTGTATGATTTTAATCGTTGGGATTTTTGAAGGAATATATTTGTGATGTTAAAATTGATATTTCGCTTGTATTCTATTAAAAAATAAATAATCATTAGACTTTTGAATAAATAAAAATAAAATTTTGAACTTTATAGAGATATATCAGCTATTCGATATGTTTACAGGGAACTGTGAGAAATTATCTCTTTAAATTAAATACTTGTGAATTTTTACATGTTTATTTTATTTCTTGACAATTTTGAAACATGAAATGTACTTTATTATGACATAATATTTAATTATACTTAAAATAAACTGAAATAAGTAAATATTTAGGATAGAAGGATAAAATTATTGATCATGTAAAAAGAAAATTAAATTAGGGATTTTTTTTCTTTTTTAGATTCACATACTAAGGTGGTTGAAGTGAAAGTAAAGAGAATTAATTGTAACATGGAAATAGTACATAAACCATTCACATATTTTACTCTATGTTTTTTAATAATTTATGAGGATTTATTGTCAGCATCTTTTTTTAGTTGTTCATTTAATTTTACACTTATAATTTTATAATTTAATTTACTTTAAAGGCTAGTTTGGTTCAAAATGCCAAATAAAATCAGAATGAATAGGGAACGAAAATGGAATAATAAAATCTCTCAAAGTTTGGTTCAGATTAACAATATGTGATATCCCAATAGTTTCACATCGGATGAAAATGGGCTTCTGATTAGGTTTATAAAAGATCATGGGCACGAATAATAATAACTTGGTTTAAATATTTTGGGTCAGTGGTTGGGCTTAACGAGTTATTATTGCCAGTGAACTAGATCGTTACATTTGGTATCAGAGCCAATCACCAGTCGAAAGTGTATAATGAGTCTCGGCTGAACCAGGGTCTGAAAGACTAGGTGACGGATCACAAGTCGGAAGTATGACGAATCTCGACTGAACCCGGATCCGAAAGATAAGGTGACGGATCACTAGTCGGAAGTGTACGACGAATCTCGACTGAACCAGGGTCCGAAAGACAAGGTGACAGTTATTGTCAGTAGGCCGGATCCGAAAGACAAGCTGGCGGGTTATGTCAGGGGTTTGAATGACAATGCTAGCGAGACAAGTGTCACATCACCTGTGATTGTTTCGTAATCTTGGGTTGTGTGTCTTTGGGCTTACGAGGACATTAGGCATATATAAATCATTTTGGGTCGGTAGTTGGCCCAACAAGTTATTATTGCTAGTGGACCGAATCATTATACAATCAGAATTCGTATGCCTGATTTCTGCTTTCAAAATTTTTAAAAAATTAATTATCAAAAATTAATTAAAATAAAATTAATATTAAAATACAAATATAAAAAAGTTTAAAATTGAGTTTGCACCGCTTAACATAAAATTAAATTTATAATTTAAATCCAAACTAAAAATTAAATATTGAACATTTACATCAAAAAATTGAAATGATAGACCAAAATTTTAAAAGTAAACTTTTAAAAAATTTAAAAGTGAGTGGATAATTAAAAATATAAAACTAATTTTTAATTTGATTCAAATTATAATTTACAATTAAATTTAAATCTAAAATTATAGATCAAATTCAAAATATTTGATTGAATTTATATTTTAATTTAGGGTTAATTTCATATGACTCTCTGTAAACTTATCAAATAATAGATATATTCTTACAAAGGTCAACTTTTTATATTTATCCTCTCAAAAGTCATAACTTGTTCATATATATCCTTCCGGGTTATTATCGCTAGTTCACTGTTTATTTTTTCATAGACTATATATGAAATTATGGTGTCCCGAAGCCCCGTATGTCTTGACTGTGTGGTCGACGATGAGAAAATACTTATGTTTGGTGTACCAAATGCGTTGCGCATCAAACGGACGCCAAAAACGGACTCAGCGTGCGAAAACAGTGAAAAATAACTATTTTCAGAAAAAACGGGCCTTTGGGCCGATTTTTAGAGAGGGTCGATCCACGGCCCACTTGCGCGTGCACCGGGACCAGTGAAGAAGCGGGCGGGAACATGTGGGGCGCTGTGGTTGGTCGAGCGGCGGCGCAGGACACGGCTCAATTAGCGCCGCATGCACCCCACCGTGGACCGCGCCTGGCCACGTGGCGCGTCCCGATTGGATGGCGCCAACCACTGCGCGGGCACGGGGCGTACGGAGCGCTGGCGTGTGACGCGTGGCGTGATCCGGTGTTTTTGGACGCTGTGCGGAGGCGACTCGGATGGATGCCACGTGTTTCGAGCGCCGCACTGTGCGGATCCGGGCGCCCGGAACACCCCGCGGATCCGAATTGGCCTTTTTCTGATTTTTTTTCCCTATAAATAGGCCATTCCACCTCCTTCTTTGGATTTTTTTCGAAGTATTCTTGGAAACCCCTTTGGCAGAGGTGATCTTCTACAAGTCTTCTTCACTTCTAGGATTTTGGGAGGATTTTTGGAGATCGTTTCATCAGCTTCTTCCCCAACTCCGCGAGCTTCGACATTCCTTCGATTACGATTTTCTCCGTTGACGTTTCGTCCGCGGACTGCCCAGAGCTAACCCCTTGGAGATTTTTGCTGATTTTTTGTTTTGAATCTTCACGACAGGTAGGCCTTCGACTTTGGTGCTCATCGTTTCTCTCCATTTTGGGGTTTTATGGGATTTCTTGCAGTATCTTTAGACCCCTTTTGTGCTAAAGTTTTTCTGGACAGCGGGGAGTTTTTATGTTTTTTCTCGGCCGTTTGTTGGTGGAATTGGATGTTTAAGGACTCGATCTCCATCTAGACTTCGAGAGGAACGCAACCGTACCTTTCTTAGATTTTTTTGAAGGCATTTCGCAGGTGAATTTTTCCTGTCTTTGGAGCTGTATGACAGGGTTTTGGTGCTAGAATCTGTGTTTGAACTCATCGCGACTTTCGGCTTTGTTTTTCAGTTTTTATTAGGATTTTGGACTTGTGCTGAGAAAGTAAAAGTTGGGACTCCTTGTCACGCCCTGGGGTCGAAACTGCGATCTGGGCCCGCCAACAGATCCGCCGTCCATACGGGAAGCCCCGTATAAACGAAGCGTCTAACCTGCAAAAGATAATACTACAGCTATACAGATATCAGTGCTGAAAAGTAAACTACTGAAATAAATAAATACAACTCCAAATAGTACAGGTCTGAACCTCACAACATATGTCTCTCGAAAATAAAACTCTCAACAGTAACTATCTACAATAATCCAGTAGACTGTACTACAAAGCTCCAAAAAGAGGTACAGCTACACTCCAAGGACGGGTAGGGAACTAGCTAGCAACTCCCTTACCTCGATCTGCAGGTGCAGTAACAGAAGTAGGAACAGGAGTAGATGCCTCAGAAAAATCTGTCACCAACAACGGGTATGAGAACTACACCATCACGTAGTTCTCAGTGGGTACCATCTCCAAGACCAACGGTCTGCCCACTTAGTCTTCTAGAGGCATAAGATAACAGAAAAACTGTAATAATATAAAGATAAGCTGGAAAGAAATCTACAGCTGTCATGTCTCTATTTACTATGCTCAAAGGGTAATACAAATGAAAATGATGCATCGACTCTATCCCAGTATACTGAATCAACCCAATCATACTGACTGCTACATAGGGTCCAGTCAAACCTGTGCCTACCTACAACCACATACCCGCACTGGGTCAGGACTTACGTAGGCGTTCCTACTCGGACTGCGTCGACAAGCTGCGAAAGATAAGTAACGTGCCTAGCTCCGGAGCGGCACTCGAAGGGAGCGACCCCATCGAGGAAAGTATTCGCGCATCTCTGTCAAACTCGTTATGGCTCATGCAGGCTATAGTCCAAAAACCACGATCAATCATATCAACAACAATAACTCAACACTAACAACATCAGTCGGAAACACTCAACAGCTCGGGACCACCGTCAATCCAAACGGCTCCCAAAACAGAACACCCAACTCACATACAAGAAGGAACCAACTAACACAACAAGGGTCCGAGAATCCCAAAAGGCCTTTGCCTAGAACTCCAATCAAATAAGAACAGGTTCCAAGCTCAACCTTTCAAAGTTCTTGATCCCCGGGGAAATCAGCTCCCTCAGGTAAAACATCCGAAAAGAACCAATCAGGGTCCGAAAGTTTTAGGAGACTAACACCTACAACCCAATCAAACAAGAACAGGTTCTAGACACAGCCCCCGTTGCTTTCGTCCCAAAAATAAGGAAACGACCCCAAGAATCCAGATCACTCAAATTCTTTTCGGATGAGAAAGTTTGTAAGAATAAATGACAGTTATTTTCGAAAACCATTTTGATTTGAGAAGCCCAATTTAATGAATTTTAATTCTTTAAGAAAATCAGTTAAATTAAGTTTTATTTTTCAAATCCCGAAAGGCTGATGCCTTCCCCCTATTAAACAAGAACATGCTCCGGTGACCCTTCGAAATTCGGAAGGAAAATTTTTGTTTACTGAAATTATGTGTGTCCAAAAATAGTCCGGGTTCAAGGTCCTACTAGCACCAACTCGACACTACTACAAACATAGTGATAATGACACTGGTCGGAGAATACACGACAACCCGGGACAACCGTTTACCCAAGGCTCCCAGCACTAGCACAACACTAGCCACAGCTACCAGACTCCACTCGGCCCCCAGGCACGAGTGCAACATGCATTCCCTCGGCGCACTATCCGGGTGAGGAAATACTCTATGTCCAGGAAAGAAATGCAAGAGGTGGAAACTAGAATATAAAAGAAACTAGCCCAAGTGAGAGTTTTCTAGCAATCTGGATTAATACATGCAATCATATGACAGGGTGCTAGTCAAAGTCCAAAACTTTATAAACAACAATAGTAGCACATATTCTAGCGTGCTAAAATTTACAACACTAGAATTAGAAGGAAGTCCGCAAACTTGAAGGAAAATCCAACCCACCTTGGTTTGCCACCAATTGCTTGTAGACACTTACAATTGGGCTCCCGCAGCAACACGCTCTCTTTCGAAACAGAAAGCGTAACGGCACCCGCCACGCGCGAACGGTACACCCCGAAAAGTCCGGCGGTAATTCTGCGCAGTAAACGACACCTCCAACAACGGTCCCTGACAAGGACCAGGGCACAGAGTTCAAAGACAAAAACCCCAAAAGCAAAATCTAAGAACTGTGCCAAAAAACACAGCAAAACACGAGACAAAACCTACCTTAACGTCGGCACGCCGTCAAATGGGCGCTCGCACGACCCCCCGGCACCTTGGAACACCTCGCGCGCGCTCCACGGCACAAACGGCGCGTTCCACGGCACTCCGAGATCACCCCCACGCGCCCTCTCTACCTCCCCCAAGCATCCACGAATGGAGCAAAAGAGAAAAAAAGGGAAAAAGAGGACGTATTGGGCTTTATATAGCCCAAAACACCAAGATTCGGGCGCCCGAATTCCACATTCGGGCGCCCGAAATCTCCCTTCGGACGCGCTACAGCAACCCACATAGGACCACACTCCCGCGCAGCCAACTCGAAGCCGACGCGTGGCGGTACGGTCGCCCCACGCATCAACGCGAGCCGCGTCGCACGCCGCGCCGCACGGAGCGGGACCAACGGGGCTACACCCAAGCGCGCCCATGCCTCGCGCCTGCGCTGCCTCCCCCGCACATCAACGCCTCGGCCGCCGCGCCCAACGCGACGCTGCGGCGTGGCGCCGCCCACGCGCGCCCATACCCGCGCCCCGTCACCTCGGTCGCCGCGCCCACGCAAGTGTCCAGCCATCCTCTGCTCGACACGTGGCACGGCGCGGGTTCGCTGTATCCGATGCACGCATGTGGGCCGTGAGCCGGCCCGCGACCGAAATGAGCCCGTTAGCCTATTAAAGCCCGAAAATAGCCTATTTTGACTGTTTTCGCGCGCTGAGTCCGTTTTTGGCATCCATTTGACACTCAATGCACTCGATACACCAAAAATAGGTATTTTCTCACCGCCAACCACACGGTTAAGTCGCGCGAAAAAAAAAATCCGGGACACCACACTCATTCTTATGATCGAGGTGAGCATCTTTTTTTTTTTTGGTTTCGGATGAAAATTGTGGATGGTTTGGCTTCTACACTCGGTCGTTGCAGACGCTGATTTTTCCATTGGACTATTTGGGCAGCACTTGGTACTTTGAGCATCCCCGTTCATCCGGGATGAGTTATTTGGAGTTTCTTGGTTCGTTGGAATCGTGAAAGCCTAAGGAACTTACACGTCCAGTTTCAGCTTGTTCGGACTCCGGATCAGCGCGTTCGAGATGAGTTGAATTTTCCTCCAAGTCTGCGGACTTCCTTCTAATTCTAGTATTATAGATCTCAGCATACTAGAATAGGTGCTATTGTTGATGTATTCATGATATTCCTCCAAGTCATATGATGCATGATATTTGGTCAAACTTTAGAAAACCTTCAACTTGGGTATTTTTGCCATATTTGAACTTCCTACACAATTTATTTATGTTTCCCTGGACTTAGGATTTTTTCTCGCCTGAGTAGTGGGCCGAGTGGTCGGGATAGTGTGGGATGCATGTTGCGCTCGTGCCTGGGGGCCGAGTGGAGTCTGGTAACTGAGATTATACCAGTACTAGAGTTGGGAGCTGCTCGGGTAGACGGTGGTCCCAAGCCGTTGAGTGTTTCCGGCTGATGTTGTTAGTGTTGGGTTATTGTTTCCGATCTGATTGATCGTGGATTTGGATTATAGCCTGCATGAGCCGTATGGAGCTCGATAGAGATGCGCGGATACTTTCTCGGTGGGGTCGCTCCCCTCGAGTGCCACCCCGGAGCTAGGCCTGTTACTTTGCTATCGCGATTTGTCGACGCAATCCGAGTGGGACCCCCAACGTAAATCCCGTCCCTGTGGGAATGTGTGGTAGTAGACAGGGAAATGTTTGACTGGACCCTATGTGGCAGTCAATGTGATTGGGTTGATTGAGCATATCGAGTAGATGCATTTTATCATCTGTATCGTTCTTTGTGTATGATAGATAGATGCATGATAGCTGTAGAGTTATTTTCAGCTTTTTATCATCACTTATATTGCATTGTTATCTTATGCCTCTAGTACACTTAGTGGGCAGACCGTAGTTTTGGAGACGGTACCCACTGAGAACTACTGTTTGATATAGTTCTCACACCCTCTATGGTGACTTTTTCCAGAGGCATCTACTCTAGTTCTTACCCCTGTTGTTGCCGCTTCTACTGACAGAGGTAAAGGAGTCACGAGCTAGATCCCTGCCCTTCTTGGAGAGTAGTTGTACCATTTTTGGAGTTTTTCAGTACTGTCCGTGGATTATTGTATATGTACTTTTAAGAGTTTTATTTTGAGCGACTTATATATTGTGAGAATCTGATATGTATTATTTGGGGTTGTATCTTTTATTTCAGTAGTTTACTTTTCTCGCTCTAATATCTATATAATTGTAGTATTATCTTTTGCATGTTAGACTCTTCGCCTATGCGGGGCTTCCCATTTGGGCAGCGAATCTGTTGGCGAGCCCGAGTTGCAATTTCGACTCCGAGGCGTGACAGAAATATCATTTTTGCTCTTTCAAATATGTCCCTCCAAAAATTTTAAATGTTAAAATAATACAAAAATATTTGAAAGGTTAAAAAAATAAATTTACCTCACTAACTAACCAAGTATTTAACCTACGGTTAACTAGATTTTTCTAACAGAGATAGATGGCATGAATATATATGAATAATGTTGAATTTTTTAAGTAATAAATATGAAAAGCTAAATTTTGTAGGGATATATTTGTTATTCGATATATTCCTAAAAACATGCATACAATTAATTCTTTAATTTAATTTCTAAATTGAAATCTAGAATTAAAATTTTAATTTCTAAATTTAAATTTATTTTTTGATTAAAAATTAAAGTTGAAAATTTAAATTTAATTTTAAATAAAAATATGAAATATAATTAAGATATTTTATAAAAAAATATTTTTTTCGTCTAAATTTAATTTCTAATATTCCAATCTCCTAAACTAAATTGAAAAGGGGGATGATTGTAAAATTTTCATTCACCCAGAAATCAAAATTGAAATTTTTATTCACCCGATAATCAAAATTGGAATAAATCTTTCGCATATTAAATAATTATAAATTAATTCATCCATTTTAATTTTAAATTTTAGATAAAAAATGAGAAAAATAAATAGGCCCTAACTATTAAAATAAGAAAAAAAAATTGTAATATATGGATTTTTAATAGTAATCAATATTATAGTATAATGATGAACTACATGGAAACAAACAAGCTAGCCCCATCAAAATGATCAATTCATCTCAAATTAAGACAAGTATATGAAAGATACCTCATACCATAATATATGAATAATTATTGTACCTTTTTGTCTTTTTAGCGGCTCTTTCTCCTTTTAAGAAATTTTTTAATTTATTAAATTTACTTTACTGAAAGAATGAAATAAATAAATAAATAAATAAATTATTACACCATTTATCAATGTGCAATCTTTATTTAGATGTTTAATTTTTTAAAATTTTCTTGATCATTATATTTTTATTTTTAATTCGTGAAATATCAGTCTTTTATTCTAAATTATATATTTATTCCGTAAACTTTATTATTCAAACCATAATTTTTTTTTCTGTTGTTTGGACAATTGGTTGCATAGCTAAATTGACATTACGACTCAATTAGCTAGCATCTTTATTTAAATTAAGGTCAAGAATTATTATGCCACTGATGTGAAACATGCTGGAATGATATGGGAAAGCATGGCGTACTGTTATATGTCCTAATCCCACTCATGAGTCAGCACAAACAGTACAGGACATTAGATGTGACGGGCAATTAATAATCGATTAATACTGCTACATATACATCCAAAAAGTGTACATTTTATACTCCTACCTATCTAAGGGTGGGAGTGTTGTTTAGGGGTCACTTGAAGTGACCCTTTTATCATACTCCATTCTTAGATGGATGGGAATGTGAGATGTACATCCCAAAGAAGTGTACACTTAGAATTTTTCAAATATATTGATGTAAATATATATATATATATATATATATATATATATATATATATATATATATATATATATATATATATATATATATATATAGTCTAGCTACTATACTATCGATAGTACAAAGTATTTGGTACTATAAAATTTTCTACTCTTAGATTAATTTCTTTAATTATTTTCATCCGTTAGATTTTACTATTTTTCCAACCACCCATTAAACCCAATGGACCCACTATCATCTCAACCACACATCTTTTAATTTAACGGTTAAAAACTTAATAGTACAAATGGCTTGGTACTATTAATAATATTCCAGCCTAGCTATATATATATATATATATATATATATATATATATATATATATATATATATATATATATATATATAAAGCGTAGGATTACTATTTATACTCTTATGAATATAAATCTCTTTATATTCATAACTTTTTCATCTTTGCATGAAAGAATGTACGGTTAGGATGATAGTGGTCCTCCTAGGGTTTACTGGATTGTTTGTGAAATAGTATAAATAATAGGAGACCACTATAATCCTAACGGCACATTCTTTCATCCCAGAGTCGAAAATTTATGAGTACGAAAGAATTTTACTTATAAAAGTATAGTAGTCGGACCATATATATATATATATATATATATATATATATATATATATATATATATATATATATATATATATATATATATATATATATAATTGAGATTCTATGCTTGTAAAACCACAAGTTATTTGTGCTTGTGAGTTTTTTATCCTTGGATGTAGGAATGTGCGGTTAGGATGATGGTAGGTAGTTGGTAGAATAGTATGATTTAAGAGATAGAATTAATCAAATGGTTAGATCTAACGGTAGAAAACTTACAAACACCAATTGCTTGGTGCTTGTATAAGCACAGTAGTCGGACTCATATATATATATATATATATATATATATATATATATATATATATATATATATATATATATATATATATATATAGCAATGCTACTTGTACACCCCGAAGGGGTGTACATCATACACCTCCACCATTTTAATGGTGTCGATACTTTTTACGGGTCACATCAAGTAACCCATCATCACACCCCCACCCTTAGATGGGTGGGGTGTATGATGTACACCCCGAAAAGGGTGTACACATAGCATTTTCCATATATATATATATATATATATATATATATATATATATATATATATATATATATATATATATATATATATGATGAAAATTTTACTCATTTAATAAATAAAATTTATTTTTCAACGTAAATAATAAAAAATTTGATGATTAATATGTAAGATCACAAATTTAAATTTTAATTATTTCATAATTTTCAGCTAGCATATTATTTTTTTTATAAAAAAAATTACTTATAAATTAATCATTTGATATGATTAATAAAAATATTTTATTTATTAAATAAGTAAAGTGTAATTTATTAATCATTTCGAAATGACTAATAAAATTTATTTTATTTTAAAATAAATAAAATATATATTGTCTTTTATTTTAAAAATAAATTATTATAAAAAATATATATTTAAAATAAACAGTCAAAACTTTGGTTGTTATGGAAATAGTAGTGATAATAATAACAGCAAAAGAATGATAAAAATAAATAAATAAATTATTTATCTCGTCAAATATATGAACTTTTTAATTCGCAATATATGGATGTGTTTTTTTTTTTATTTTTAATAAAAATAAAAAATTATAAATTTAATTTATAATATATGCATGAAAAACTTGGAAGGGAGATGTTTTTTTTTCTCATGTTGATTTTAAAAAAATATGTGTTTTCTTAGGTAAAGCATCTGTTAATTTTTTTTTTAAAAAAAAATACCTTTATTTGTAAATTTTTATTATTATTAAAATTTATACACTAACCAAATTTCCTCTCTTTCATGAACCGTCTCTACAGCTCCCTCTCTATATTTTTTTGATTTTTTTTTTACATTTTTTCGTATCTATGATATTTTATTTGTCATACCTCATATCAAATCTGATGATTTCAAATTAATTTATTAAAATTTTAAAATAATATTTTAAAATTTATGTACATTAATAAAAAAATACAAAATTAATAAATGAGATTGTAGCAAAAGAAACGATTCATAGAGAGATAATTGGATTAGTGTATAAATTTTAATAATAAAAAAATTTAGAAATATAATTATTATTTTTTTAAAAAATGACATATACTTTATATATATATATCATTCCTCGTATTAGATATGACATTTCAAATTAGCCTATTAAAATAAAATTTTAAATTATATCTTGAAATATATATATATATATATATATATATATATAGCAATGCTACATGTACACCCCGAAGGGGTGTACATCATACACCTCTACCATTTTAATGGTGGCGATATCTTTTACGGGTCACATCGATTGACCCATCATCACACCCCACCCATTGGATGGGTGGGATGTGTGATATACACCCCGTTTTGAGTGTACAAGTATCATTTCCCATATATATATATATATATATATATATATATATATATATATATATATATATATATATATTAATAAAAGACCACAAAATAAAAAAAAATGAGATTGTTGCGGAATAGATGGTTGAGAGAGAGGGAATTGGTTGGTGCACAAATTTTAATAATAAAAATATCAAAAACTATAGGTATTTTTGAAAAAAATAATTAGAGATTTTTTTTTTTTTTTTTCATCATCAAATTAGATCCGGCAGTTTCAAATTAATCCGATAAAATAAATTTTAAAATAATATTTTGAAATATATGTATGTTGATAAAAAATTACAAAATTAATGAATGAGATTATTTGAAGTTAAATGGTATTAGATGTGAAGAAAGTGTGTAATTGTGAAACATTTGTAGTGCTTCTTTTGGAAAGATTTTGAAAAAAACATTGGTAAATATTTTATCTATCATCCTTATATGGTATCAAATTAATCTATTAAAATAAATTTTAAAATAATATTTTAAAATAAAAAAAATGAATAATTATGGAATATCATATTTTTTAACTCAGTTTATTTTAAAAATAAACAGAACAAATAACATACTATTTTTTTTTCTGATATATATATATATATATATATATATATATATATATATATATATATATATATATATATAGGAAAATGCTAGATATACACCCCAAATGGGGTGTACATCTTACACCCACCCCATCCTAGGGGTGGGTGAATTCCACTCGTCACATGATGTGACGAGTGAATGAATACCCACCCCAAGATGAGATGGATGTAGGCTGTACACCCCATTTGGGATGTACACCTAGAACTTCTCATATATATATATTGAGATGTCGCTTATGTCAAAGTGACAGCGAAGTATTGTAATGATAGTATGGTAACAATTAAAATGTTAATTATAGGGATAATTGCCTGTGTACCCCTGAAGTATGAAGAAATATTTGATTTACCCCTCTTATTTTTCTCTTTCTAATATATCCTTCATACGTTCCACCATTATTAAAAATACCCCTACCGTTTCCCTTTGTTAAGTTAACTAGGGTTAAACTAGAGTTAAATAATAATCGGAGTTGAAAACTATCATATACCTATTTTGCCCGGATTTAGGGTTTAGAGTTTAGGGTTTAGGATTTTTTAGGGTTTTAGGGTTTAGGGTTTTAGAGTTTAAAATTTTTTAGGGTTCTAGAGTTTAGGGTTTAGGGTTTAGGGTTTAGAATTTTTTAGGATTTTAGGGTTTAGGGTTTAGGGTTTTAGGGTTTAGGGGTTTAGGGTTTTAGGGTTTAGGGTTTATTTGAAAGGGCAAAATAGTAATTACATACAGATAACGGCAGTTCCAAACGGTACACTAACAGAGTTTAACTTCAGGGGTATTTTGGAAAGAAGTTGGAACGTAAGAAGGGTAGTTTTAATATTAGCCTTCTAAGAGGGGTAAATCTGAAAACAGGAAAATTTTTAGGGGTATATAGAAAATTGCCCCTTAATTATATTATCTTTATATTAGCGCTGGTTAATATTTAGTAAGTTAAATGAAGAGATTGTTTGATCTAGATTCTGAAAAATAATTTAGAGTCAAAAGTGATTTTTTTTTTTTTTTTAATAGTGCATTTGATAATCTATCTTTCAGAATCTAATTGTCTCTTAGAATGAGTTTTTTAATTTTAGAGGCTTGAAATCAAGAGCACCTAAATTCTATTTTTTTTAATCTAATTCTAATTTTAGAATCAAATACTAAATTTAAATATAATTTTTTAATTTGAACTTAGATTTTAAAGTTTGAATTTCAAATTTAAAAAAAATTCAAAATTTAAGTTTATAATTTTAATTTTAAATTTAAATTTTTAAATTTAAAATTAAAAATTTAATTTGGATTTTAGATATTAAGTATAAAATGTTAGATTTAGTATTTAAATTCAATATCAATTAAATTTTAAATTTTAAAAATATGAAAGTCAAATTCAAAATTTGAATTTAAATTTTTAAATAAAATTTAGCAAAAAAATTTATTTTTTTGTAAATAGCGAATTTTTTTTTTTTTGCTAAATAACTTTATAAAAATGCTTCAAAAAAATTAATTTTCTACTAGATTCAATGGAACGTAACACAAGCTCTACTACTTTTAACTCAACTTAATTATGTAAAATCAAAATAAATTCTGTAAAAAATATTTTTTAAAAGTTTAGGCCAAACGATCCACTAAATTATGAAACTTAATTACAATATTTACAAAATTAGAATAAAAATTAAAATAAATTAGAATTTAACAATTAAAATGCCACAAGCTTTATAGTTTCAGGATTAAGGCAATATTAATTGGTTCAGAGATAAAGAGATAATAATCCATTTTATCTCGCTATTTCTGTCAAAAGACATATTTTTTTCGTCAGGATATTTTGTTATGATCTGTCACGCCCCGAGATTCAAAAGTGGGTCTAATTTTTTTTTATTATTTTTTTATTTTTTTCAGAGTTTCAAATTTGAATTCTCCAAGGCGTGAACAGACCGCCACACATATAGAAAAGCCTCTGCACAACAGACAGAGCCTTCCCTATATATGCTCCGCTAACAGATACAGTCAATCAGAGTAGATACGAGATTAGCTATACTAATAAGTTCTACTCTATTACAACCACAAGGTCCATATGTTTATACCATCCAATTCTCAAAGCGGAAATAACAGTTTACTAAACAAAAGGGGTAAGTCCTACCAGGGACAAATCTATCACGCGTCCTCACACAGAACGTCCCAATGTCCCCGCACCCGAAGGACCTGAAAAACAGTCACCCGAGGGTGTGAGACACACATAAGTGTATCCCAGTGGGCACGACGGGCCAGGAAATAGCAAGCCGTACCTACTGGATACAATAATAAGCGGATAGCAAAAGTAGGATATACTGAAACTGAGAGGTAAAATGCAAATATATAATCTAAGCAGAGTACCATCAATCATGGATTAATCAACAGAGCAGAGTAAGCAGATCATACAATGAATGATAATCTATAAACAGGAATGAATATGCTATAACAGATAATCAGACAAGTAGGGAATAACAAAGATAGTGCATCAAAGGTAGTACCACGAATATACCCAATCTAATGCCACTGTTGGCCACAAGGGCCTCAGGCTAAACTGCCATGGAGCATATGGACCTCAGGCTAAACCATTGTTGGTCATTGGGGCCTCAGGCCTAAAGCCACTGTCGGACACCCAGCAAGCTATCATAACCCCACAAGGCTCATGGGTCAATGTGACCTCTCTACCGGTAAAGAACACCATCACGGGTAGCTAATCCGCTGGTGTGCGCGACTGAAAGCTGGCTCGACGGCGATCATAATGCTGATGCTCAAACCATGGTCCATCGACCAAATAGACGGCAAGAAGCCGAGGAAAATCTCCACCGGGATGCAAATACTGAAGTATAACATGCCAAGTACTGAAATAGTATTTCCTATTCTAAACATGCAGTGAAGAATAGATACAGGTATAGAACTATGCTAGTGACCAATCAAGCATGGCATGTGTCCAGATATGTATAACTATTGCTGGAAATAAGGGCATAATAAAAGCTCATCTGTGGGATCAAGGCTATGCAGATGTAAGGATTTTGTGCTGATATGCAAGCAAGTAGTAAGAGCAGGTATAAACTCAATAGCAATCATAATGCTGAATCTCAATCCACGGTCGGTAGACCGGACAGTCGGCGAGAAGCCGAGGAAAACCCCATCGGGATATCGATACTGATGCAAATCATGCCAGGTACTGAGACTAGAACTCCTATTCTAAACATGCAGTGAAGAATAGAGTATAACGAAAGGCTCATCTGTACAATCAAGCAATATAGCTGTAATGACTGAATGCTGGAATGAAAGCATATAGTAAGGCTAAAGCATAGGTTCAGGGCTACACCAAGAACAGGGGTCCGACCTACCACGGCACCCAATAGGGCCGACCTGATAAAACGCGGACCGAAGATAAACCCACCTGTATATAGGAGGAACAACGACTCCACCAGAAGGCTCGTTGGTCGGAGTCAGACTGCAAAGACCTGGATCATGAATGCTGATCAGGAAATGACCCACACATACCCAAAATAGCCAGGAGCTTACTGTCGCAGCTTCGCAAACAGACCCAAACACTATTACAAACAACTATTTGACATAAGGCTTAGTTTTGATGTAACTTTAAATCTACACATCTCCAACTGAAACTTCCTGAATCAAAAAGTCTCTGGACAATGCCAGGACC
Organism: Tillandsia leiboldiana; assembly: GCA_029204045.2. Taxonomy (NCBI): domain Eukaryota; kingdom Viridiplantae; phylum Streptophyta; class Magnoliopsida; order Poales; family Bromeliaceae; genus Tillandsia; species Tillandsia leiboldiana. Next base: position 45,074,210 of record CM055069.1, on the reverse strand, counting down.
CCAGGGCTTGCCCTATTTGCAGCCCAGATCTGCTGGATCAAGTAGATCCAAAGCCTTGCATACTTACAAGTTCACAATGCTCCAAACATTATTCCACATAGATCCAACTTGATCTGAAGTGAGCACTAAGCTCAGGGGACATTTTGAAGCAAGTTTCATATTATTGTCGAAGCCCAATTCTAAACAAAACCTCACTGTGTCATTTCATCAAGCACTTGGTGTGCACCTTATACAAACATCTACTTAACACCAACCTGAGGTTGGTTCTCTGCAAACACTGAACCAGACCTTATAAAACTTGGAGGGAAATGTTCCTCCAGGTTGCAGGAGCTTTTCCAGCAACTTGGAGCAAGCCAAAACCCAGGTAGGCCATGGGCTCGAGGAAGAAGATGGACCCATTTTCTTTGAAATTCGTGACCAGCAACCAAAAGCATCTGAGACCCAACCATTAGCACCAACAGGTGCTAAAACTCTCAGTGAACCTTCCTGTGCCTGTGGCCGGCGACAGGACACGGCGGCGGCGCGGCTGGGGCGAGCTCGGATTGGAGCTTCACCGGCATTAATGGCGGATTTCCACAGAAGCATTTTGAAGCCCTCCAACATGGATGGAAATGTTCTAATGGACCATAGGAAACTTTCCGACCAACCCAACCCGGCCGGAGATGGCCGGAGCGCCGGCGGCCGCAATATAGCTTCATTTCGGGTCTGTCACGCCCCGGGGTCGAAACTACGACCCGGCTCGCCAACAGATCCGCCACCTATGCCAAACCCGCATAGGCGAAGCATCCTACCTGCAAGAGAAGTACTACAGCTAAACAGATATCAGAGCTAAAAATAAAAAGTCTGCTGTATAACTAAATCAATCACTGTACAACTGGAAATAACACAACAATGTCCGTCTCCCAAAAATGATAATCATACAGAATCCTCATATACAAACTCAGAACTCAACCGGGAGGTATCTCCAATAAATACATCAGTGTACAGGCTCTCAATACATAACAATCCTCACTACAACAGTCTCTCAAAGGAGGAAAATAAAATAACTAATCTACTGAAGCTCTCCTCTGAAGGGGTACCGCTACACTCCAACGACGGGTAGGGAACTAGCTCGCGACTCCCTCGCCTCGGTCAGAAGGATCAGCAACAGGAGCAACAGGAACTGGAGTAGAAGTTCCTGTGGGAAAAGACACCACGACGGGTGTGAGAACTACATCCCAAGTAGTTCTCAGTGGGTGCCGCCAACAAGCCCGACGGTCTGCCCACCAAGTCCACTAGAGGCATAAAGTAACAAAAGCAGTGCTGTAAGGAAAGCTGGGAAAAGTAAACTCTACAGCTACTATGCCTCTATCTAGATGCTCAAAGAGTGGGACAGAAAGAACATGATGCCACAACTAACTCTCATCTCTGATCACTCAATCTGAACTGACTGCCTCCTCGGGTCCAGTCAAGCCTGCGCCAACCTACTGCCGTTACGTCCCGGAGGAGCGGACTTACGTAGGACGTCCATGACTGCCAACACCAGCACAGCCAGAGGGACAAATGCAACGACAAGTCGCGATAGAAAAGCTCAATCTCACGCCGGTATAACAACCCGGTCTCGCCTACTCCGGAGTGGCACTCGAGAGGAGCGACCCGCTCGAGTAAAAAGTAACCCATCTCAAGTATCTCTGTAAAGTATCTCTGTCAAGCTCAAATGTGGCTCATGCAGGCAATGATCCACGATCAAAAAGATCGGTAACTCCAAGCTCAAGCACAACTCAGTCGGAAAAAGGACCTCGACTCGAACAGGAATAGCCCAAAACACTCTCACAGCTATGTCGGAGAACCCTCAACGACTCAATCTGATAAATGCACGACCATGGCTGAGTCGGGAAACCTCCACGACTCGATCTGCCAGAACCCCAAGATCCTCAAAGCTAAGTGGGAGAACCATCTCCACCACTAAATCAGAAAAAAAACCTCTAGATCACACTCTACCAACTCATAGCACAAAGTCGCATCCACTGCGAGAAACTGCCTCAACAGGCCAACATTGCAACCACTGACACGAGGAAGGGTCCGGAAACCCCGAAAGACTAGAACCTACAATCCAAATCAAACAAGAACAGGCTTTAGGCATAGCCTCTCGTTGTTCTCGTCCCAAGAAGAAGGCAGACCTTAGAACCCAGACCACTCGAATCATCTCGGGTGGTTAATTATAGGAAAAAGGTGACATTTCTTACTGAAGCCATCTGATCTGTAAGAAATCCATATTTAATGATTTTTAGTTCTTTTTAGGAAAACAGTTGAAACCAAGTTTTACATCTAAGCCTCGAAGAGCTAATGCCTTCGTCCAATCAAACAGGAACAGACTCAGGCGACCCTACGATGCTTGGAAGAAAATATTTGGTTGACAAAAATCATATGTGTGTCCAAAAAGGTTCTGGGTTTAAGGTCCTGCTAACACTGATCTACCGCTGCCACTAACACAGCGGCGACAGATAAAACAAGAAAAATAAAACATCTCGGGACCGCCGTCTACCCAAACGGCTCCCGCTACAGATGAACAACCAACTACATCTACCAGACGCCACTCTGCTCCCAAGCACGAGTGTAACATGCATCCCACACTAAAAGATAACTCCTGACCACTCGGCCCACTACCCGGGCGAGGAAGAACACTATGTCCAGGAAAGATAGAAGTGTGGATGTCTAAAGCAGAAATAACCCTAGCCCAAGTGAGGGTTTTCTACCAGTCTGGTTACACATGCAATCATATGACAGGGGTGCTAGGTCAAATTCCAAGATAACAATAATCAACAGCTTGTAGAGAAGGACAATAAATACATGATGATCTATCAACATCAGGAACATCAATTCCTATAATCTAGCATGCTATATAAAACACATCTATAACATGCAAGTCCCTACACAGATAGAATTAATGCACAGTCCATAGGTCGTGAAGACAAGGCCACCCACCAGAAAATGCTAACTGTCCGGAGTTCCACAGCTGAAAACACCAGAAGCAACAACCTCCACTAATCCTCAACCCAACGGGTTCACAAACATCCGCAAATACTCCTGGGTACAACAAAAGGTCCAAGGTTACACTTTATTCCACAAAATAACCAAGTACAAAAATCTGCAGAAGACAGTCCTGAAGATCTGAAATTCCCACCTGCAGAAAGTGCCCTGAAAATTTCGATAAAAATATCACCGCGAGCGTCTCGTCGAGACCTTCGAAACGGGTACCTGCACGCCCAAATCCGAGCCCCGTAGGCCAATTTACAAATTCCACAGTACAGGTGCGCAAACACTCACAACCACACAACTTTAAACTCAAACACAGATAAAAGGGGAATAGTATACCTTCGGGCAAGCCTCAAAAAAATTCCAGAAAAATACAATGATAATCCTTGCGACGAGTAGATCCAAAAAGTGTACAGGCTCGTCTCGATCCGACACTCGGTTGCGGAGATAAAATTCCGGCAAGCCTCCGCTGTCCAGAAATCCACCAGCAAAATAGTGGCTTAGAAATGCCTCGTAAACCGTGCCAAGAACTCAGAATCAATCAAGATGATCAACACGGAAATCGAAGGCGTACCTCTCGTGAACGCGGTGTCGCAAAAATCGTCTCAAAATTCCATCGGGGTAGCTCAGGGGGTCTCCCACACTGAAAGGCGACGGTAGAAGCCAAAATCCAAGAAACGTCGCAGTGCGCCGCGTAGCAGAAAGCGCGGATCTCGAGGCCTCCAAAAATTCTGTAAATCCATCACAAGGTGGAGCACAAGGTGAGGAACATTTCCTCTTAAAACCTCTGCCTGAGAAGAGCTCGGCAAAACCTTCAAAACGCAGGCCAAAGGGGGCTATTTATAGCCCCAACTCAACAAATCCTGAAATACCCATTTTGTCCCAACTTCCGGGCGCCCGAAACTTCCGGGCTGCTACAGTGACCCAAAATGTACCCCAAACCAGCTGCGCCCGAATCGTCCCTGGAGTGACACGTGTCCCCGAACAGGCAACAGCGAGCGCGGCCAACCGCGTCGCGCCACGTGTCCTCCTGCTCTGCCGCCGAACACGGAGTCAACTCCTCGGGATTCGCGCCCACGTGCGCCCGGCCGCGCCCAGGTCGCGCCCACGTGCGCGGCCGCGCCGCCCACGGCCCCGTGTCGGGCCCGCATCCCGAGGCACCAGCTGCCAGCTGCGTGGACCGCGCGCTCGTGCACCAGCCAATGCCATCACGCCACGTGTCCCGCTCCGGTCCACCGTGCACCCGCGATACTCTATGGACCGCGCCTGCCGCGCCGGCCAATCGGGAGGCGCCACGTGGCCCGCGCCCGGTGCACGACTCCCGCGGTGGACCGACCGGCCTCTCCTCGGCCCGCCGCCGCGCTCCGCCGTCCGCAGCCGCCGCCGGCGCAACTCCGGCCGCCGGAACAGTAACCCCACGCCTCGAAATCCGTGCCGGGTCATCCGAGCTCCGAAAAATACAAGTAAATAGTCCATTTTGAGCGTTTTCGCGCGCTGAATGCAAATCCGCTGTCCGATTTGCCAAATTCCACTTCTAAAATTTCTCAAAAATTCCCGGGAAAGCAAACTTGATCCGTTTTTCATGCCGAGTCCAAATCTTGGGTCCAATATGCGCGCAAACACCTCTAACACCCAACATGGGTCTCCGGAAGCCGCAGATCCAACAGTAATCCAAACGTGGGAATTCCGGGTCCTCACAGGGTCAACCATGGCACCCGAGTTTTCAGGATGCATGGGTGCCATGCAAATGCATGGTTGTGATCCTCTCACTCCCAGGAAGACTTCTGGGCATGTGGCCGGCGGTAGGGAAGCGCGCCGGCTCCGGAGCAGAGAGCTCGGCCGAAGTGCAAAATTCACCAAAGCTAGGGTTTCGATCTGCAAACGATTTACTTGATCAAACTCCACCAATTTTGGTGGAGTTGATCCTCATCTCCTACAGTAAATCTCCATCATTTTGGTTTCCGTTTTGGTCCACTGGTTGCAGAGAACGACCGAGGCGGAGCTCGGCTAGGTTTCCGGCGAGATATTGCTCCCGCCGGCAACCGGCCGTGAATAGGGAGCTCAGGCTGTGCAGGGAGCATCACAAGAGCCTAACTATCCTACTGCTAGGGGTCTCGGGCTAAATCAAACCGTGGTTACAAGGACTCACCTTGGCCGGAATTGTAGAAGATGGAAGAAGCCGGTTTCACTCCCTCCTTCTTCGCGTGACCTCGGCCAACACCCAGAAGACTCCATAGACACCAGGAAATCCTCATAGCACTTCAACTCCAACCTTGGAAGAAGTGGGTCCAACCTTCTCCTTTCTCTCTTTTTCCCGAGTTTGGTTTCTAATGGATTTGTCCCTCAACCACTCCAATACTTCGGGACCAAGTCTGGGGAATTCAGAGGAGATTTTTGATGCTTCGAAATCCCTCCAGACCCCTCGTATATCAGCCCAGGAAGACAAAGAGACAACTCCAACATAAATGCAAGATTTTGTAAAATTGCAAAAAGATCCCTGTACTCCTAACTCTAGCTTTCAAGACCCCTCCTGTAGATGCATTTTGCACCCAACACCTCATCCTATAACTCCCTTAATTTTTGGTATATAGGTTTTCTTAGAAAATATTAATTTTTCGACACTTTTCACGCAATTCGAGAAAATCCGCTCGACGAATTGCGAAACGGACTTCGCCACGACGTCCGGCTCGTCGAGACCTATCAAGTAGGGTATTCGTTTACTTGATTTGGTGCTCGTATAAAATCTCGGGCCATGATGTCTTTTATGTTGCATATTGTCGCACGCATTTCGATGCACCCGGATCGCCAAACGCGAAAACCGTCAGTGCCATTGTGCTCAGAACGTCGAAATTAGCTACGATCGACTACTCATACTGCTAGACTTAAATCGCAGACAGTGAATTGGCCTACGATCGATCGAGAGGGGACCAAAAACCAGGTTTACTATTCATTGTACTATTCACTTAAGTCGTGGGGCCCGCAGTTTCTTTGCCGATTTCTGGAAGATCCGACCGTCGGATCGAGAACATATGAATATGAATTTTTCATGTTTCGACGAGACGGTCGCAATGGTGAACTCGGATTTTCGAGATCAGACCCCGATCAAAAATTGATATTTCTGGGGTTTAATTTATTTATTTTCTGCTATTTATTAATCCAGAAATTTATTTAAACCTTTTAAAATTCACGATTACTACATCACCCACCACTTATAAAAGTTTCGTCCCCGAAACTTGATTACAATTATGAATTAAACAAATAGGGAAAGCGTTCTAACATCTCAGATTCACGCTCCCATGTGGCCTCGCGTTCTTCATGATTTTCCCACTGCACTTTCACATAGGGAATTGTTCTGTTTCGCAGTTTCTTCTCATCGCGTGCCAGGATCCGTAATGGAGCTTCGTCGTAGCTCAGATCCTCTCGTAGTTGAACAGAGGTAGGGCTGATGACATGTGTAGGATCAGGGATGTACTTTCGTAGCATGGAGACATGAAAGACATTATGCACACGGGCGAGACTTGGAGGAAGAGCTAGCCGATATGCCACTGGACCAATGCGCTCTAATATCTCGAAGGGTCCCACGAAACGAGGACTGAGCTTGTTCCGCAACCCAAATATCTTGATTCCCCTAGTTGGCGACACCTTCAGCAATACGTGATCGCCAACTTGGAACTCAAGATCGCGTATGCGCCGGTCCACATAACTCTTTTGTCTACTCTGTGCGGTCAACAACCGCTGTCGAGCGATCCGCACCTTGGCCTCAGCATCCTCCAATAAATTTGGCCCGACAATCCTGCGTTCTCCAACATCGTCCCAACAGATCGGGGATCGACATCGACGCCCATATAATGCCTCGTAAGGCGCCATTCCAATGCTTGCCTGGTAACTGTTGTTATAGGCAAATTCTACTAGCGGCAGGTATCTGAACCATCCGTCTCCATAATCCATGACACATGCCCGTAACATATCTTCCAATGTCTGGATGACTCGCTCATACTGCCCATCACTTTTAGGGTGGAAGGCAGTACTGAAACTCAACTTAGTGCCCATCGACTGCTGAATACTCTGCCAAAAATGGGACACGAATCGAGTATCCCGATCGGAGACAATCGATACCGGCACACCATGAGGCCGGACAATCTCGTCGATATATAATTGGGCAAGCCGATCTCGGGACCATGTCGTATGAACAGGCAAGAAGTGAGCCGACTTGGTAACCCAAATGGCATCGTGGCCTCACTGGGATTGAGGCAGACCGGTGATAAAGTCCATAGTGATCTGCTCCCATTTCCACAAAGGAAGTGGTTGCAGCATCCTACCGGTCGCAGATGCTCAGCCTTCACCCGCTGGCACACCAAGCATTGAGATACATACTGTGCAATATCCGATTTCATCCCAGGCCACCAAAATTGCTGCTTCAGATCCTTGTACATTTTGGTTCCACCAGGATGTACAGTGTACAAGGATCGATGCGCTTCTGCGAGAATTTCGTTCCTCAGGCTATTATCCTTTGGAACACAGCAACGCCCTCGATATCTGATAGAGCCGTCAGTGAGCATCTGATAGTCGTCAGTCTGACCCAATGCTACATCTTCGCGAATCTTTTCGAACAAAGGGTCCGCCTGCTGTCCTTCCTTAATATGGTCAAGAAGGGTAGGATGAACTACCATTGTCATAAGTTGAGTAGTCACCCCAGCAGGAACTACTTCCAAGTCCAATTTCTGGAATTCCTCAATCAAGCGATCCTGCCCAGTGATCATCAATGTCTCAGCCGTACTGTGCTTCCGGCTCAATGCATCGGCTACTACATTTGCCCGACCAGGATGATACTGAATAGTCTGGTCATAGTCTTTGAGAAGTTCAAGCCAACGCCGCTGCCTCATATTTAACTCTTTCTGAGTAAAGAGATACTTGAGGCTTTCATTTTCGCCAACAAGTCCTAGACCTCAATTTAGCTTGCTAAAAAGCATGAAGCTACCTCGAGAAATAAAGCTGACTAATTTCGCCTGGTCACATTTACTGCCGAATGTAACCGATTCGATAAATCATTTAGTACCACTGATATTCAGCAACTTGGTTTGCCCTCCACAAAATCTTAACAGATCTGGTTTGGACGCATTGTCCAATTCTATAGTTTAACAGGAATGTTCTTATTATTGCATCAGATGCAAATTCTGGGCAATATCACCGTGGCTAGTAGGACTACCAACTAGAATGGATGTCCACTATAATGACAAGGATAATCTATTCTCGTATGTATACCGTCGGAGACCTAATCAAAGTTCAATACAGTCTAGAATATCAGCACCCAGATTACATCACCGTTGCCCAGAGAGCAATCTCGAAAACTAACATATAGGCCAGTACACAAGCAGACCCAATCATGATATTTCCCTTACAGGGTAGAGTATTTCATCCGCTCTTCCGACAGTACGTTGTCTGCAGCCAACGTGCTTATCAAAAGAAAGGTGAAATACCTTTGATCTGTCACCAACCTCGCATTGGGGACATGACTCCCACCGGAGTCCAACAGAAGGTATCACACATTCCTCACAACACCAACCTGTATGCCAATATTGCAAACCAATATCGGGTGTTACTACCACCACGTGGTCACGAGTGCCATCATGGCCACTCACAATAATCTAGAACCTTATTCCAGTGTTCACAAATACGTTGAATTAATTAGTTCTTGCTAACACAGGCAACTCAACACCAAAGGGATGATCATAATCCCACAAGCAAGTTCACACGCATTGTGTGAAACAACCACAATTTGTATCCATTTAGGATTAATATCGGATCCTCAACCTATCAACATCACTCGACACATTAGACTCTCTAGTCATAGTGCACCACCGATACTACCTCACAAAGGTAGCAGCCACAACCAATACAATTGTTGTATACTCATAGGAGAGTATGAGGCGGTCCACGAAACCCGTGCAAGAGGTGGGACCTGACTACAACACCAACCCAATCAGGGTTACTATTTGGCCATAGGCAACCAAAACTAATTAGTACAACAGCCATGCCAGCGCTAGCGCGCTCACTATCACCACCACCTCTATCGAAATAATCTTGAATTCCGGGCTATTTTCACTGAATAAGCTTAGTACATAACTCGACAAAGGCTTGTATTTATAAAGTGTCATCAGAATCACTTCCTCCACAGCAACAAAATTGCTAAACTCATAGTCGTCCCGATAGCTATAATCGGGAAATCAGCAATAATAACATCCACCGATGTAGTTCCGGGAATCATGGTTGTGTCAAAGGTCACATATCATGTGGCGCGGGGGCAACAAGAGGTTCAACAACACCTCAAAGCACCTGGACAAGTGGTGGGATTGGTGCAATAATAGCAGTCCTCTGCTGCTGTGCCATCTGCTGAACTAACCCAGTGAAAACGGTGAGCTAACCCTCAAACCGCTGCAAACAATTCGAGCACACTGGCTCCACTGAAACATCATGCCCACGACCTGTATCACGATCGCGGCCAACACTGCACCCACTATCACCACCAGGCCCAGAGCGCGTGCGATCATCGCTCGTAGCCACAACAACAAGGTTAGGAAACAACTCGTTTGTAAATAATTCACCTGAGTTCCTAACCACAAGACAACACCCCGCGCTCTCACGTCAGACTCAAGTCATCCTAGGGTTTATCCTAACCCAAACCTAGGTACCGTGTACCTATTCTCTGATACCATCTAATTTGTCACATATCATGATGTCTTTTATGTCGTGTATTGTCGCACGCATTTCGATGCACCCGGATCGCCAAACGCGAAAACTGTCAGTGCCATTGTGCTCAGAACGTCGAAATTAGCTACGATCGACTACTCATACTACTAGACTTAAATCGCAGATAGTGAATTGGCCGACGATCGATCGAGAGGGGACCAAAAACCAGGTTTACTATTCATTGTACTATTCACTTAAGTCGTGGGGCCCGCAGTTTCTTTGCTAATTTCTGGAAGATCCGACCGTCGGATCGAGAACATATGAATATGAATTTTTCATGTTTCGACGAGACGGTCGCAATGGTGAACTCGGATTTTCGAGATGAGACCCCGATCAAAAATTGATATTTCTGGGGTTCAATTTATTTATTTTCTGCTATTTATTAATCCAGAAATTTATTTAAACCTTTTAAAATTCACGATTACTACATGATCAAACTTTGTTATTCTCGGTTATCCCGGAATAGCTTGGACTAAATTATTCTACCATTTTGGTGGAATAGTGTTATTATAATAATTAATTATAAACATTATTAAGATTATAAATTAAATTAAAGCTACTTATGTAGACATAATTTATTATATGTTATAATACATTATTTTTATTATAAAATTAATAATTATATACATTAATACATATTATTTTTATTTAAATATTATAATAAATTATACTTAAATATAATAATGAATTATTTTTATTAAATATAAGTTTAAGTAGAAGTTGAAAAAAAATTACTTAAAAAATATTTTTTTAAAAATTATAATTTATAATAAATTATTTTTATAAAAATATTATAATAAATTATTTTTACAATAAATTATTTTTTAAACCAATTATTTTTATTAAATTATATTTTATATTAAATTTAACCATTATATTTTTTTATTGTTTTCTGCTATTTTATAAAATTAATCAAGCACAATTTCAGTTATTGTTGAGAATAACAACATTACAAATCAAACACAATTTTACTTTTATTCCTAACTATTCCGAAATAATAAACTATCATCGGAATAAAAAAATTTATCCAAACGCTCGTAATTCTTCAACCAAACGAAATCGATATTCTCCAACCAAACGAAATCTAGGCTCTGTTTGGTTTCGAAATAAATCAGAAATAAAAAAAAAAATTATCCTTACAATTCCGTCAAAACGGTGTAAAAAAATAACAAGAATAGTTATTCCGACAAATCAGGTTATTCTAGAATATTCTAGAATAATCCGGAAACAACTATAACATCATTTTAGATGAATAGAGTTATTCTCATGTAATAATTACTTTATTAAAAATAATTAAAATAATATAAAAGTATAGTTATATTATATATATACTTTTATAATATTCTAAATTAAATATCAAATAATAATAATAATAATAATAATAATAATAATAATAATAATAATAATAATAATAATTATTATTATTATTATTATTATTATTATTATTATTATTATTATTATTATTATAACTTTATTTATATTATATGTTATTCTAAAATATACCATATAATATAAAATAAATATTATATAAGGTATTAAATATATTAAATATATAATATTTATATATTTAATTATTATATAATATATTATATTTTTATATATTATATACTATATTTATATATTACATTATATATTATATATTATATAATATAAATATTTATATATTTATATATTATATTATATATTATATACTATATATTATAAATATTTATATATTTTATTATATATTATATAATATATTATTTATATATTATATTATATATTATGTATACATTACATTATATAATATTTATATATTACATAATATATAACATTTATATATTAAATATTTATATTATATGTTATTCCAAAATATATTTTCTTTATTTATTTATATATAATATTTTAAATTATTTTTATATATTATTATTAAAGTATGTTATATATTAATATTAAAATATTTTATATAATAATATAATTGTAATAGAATTAGATATAATATTTTAATTATTTTATATTAAAAAATATATTATTTTTATATGTATTATTGTACATATATTAAATATTATATATATAAAATATATAGATAAAAATAATTTTGATATTTTAAAAATAATTAAACAATCTTTTGTAATATCTTGATTATTTTTTATAAAATTAACAAATAAAATTTTTGTTATCCTAATAAATAAAAAATAGCAAGACAAACGCAAAAAAACTATATATATTTCTCTATATTCTAAAATAATATATTTTTTAAAAATTAAAAATATTTATTCCTACAAATATTATTTTATTACCAAACATAAAAATTACGAACATTATTTGACCATTTTTTATTCAAATATTTTTTGACTGAGATTGACAAGTGAAGCTGGCAAAGAGTGCGTATACACACAATATATATATATATATATATATATATATATATATATATATATATATATATATATATATATATATATATATATATATATATATATATATATATATATATATATATATATATATGAGGAGTGCTAGGTGTACATTCTCAAATAGAGTGTACATTTTATACCCACCCATTTTAGGATGGGTATTCATCCACTCGTCACTCGATGTGACGAGCGAAATATATATATAGAGAAGTGATAGGTGTACACCCCTAAATGGGGTGTACATCCTACACCCACCCATCCTAGAGTGGGTATTCATCCACTCGTCACTCGATGTGACGAGTGAAATTCATCCACTCCTAGGATGGGGTGGGTGTAAGATGTACACCCCAATTTAAGGTGTACATGTAGCATTTTTCATATATATATATATATATATATATATACACACACACCTTATCTAAGTAGATGCATTTCCCTTGTCCCTTATCGTCATCATTCTTAGAAACCCTTTCGAAGTCCCATTCAATGGCTGTCTCAAGGGCACCTTCTCTTATATCTCTATTGAAGTCATGCCCGGAGTTGTTTTTCACTATTTGCTTCTTTCTTCTCTTTCTGTTGTATCGGCGCTGCTTGCGCCAGACTTATAATGGAAAACCGTCGAACATCCCGACTAACTGGCCGGTGGTCGGCATGCTTCCGGGGCTCTTCGCAAACCTCCACCACTTCCACGACTGGGTCGCGGAGCTCCTCCGTGAGACCGGGGGCGATTTCTTCTGCTCCGGCCCGTGGCTTTCCAGCTTGGCGTTCTACGCGACTGCCGACCCTGCGACCGTGCAGCATGTTTTCACTGCCAACTTCGCCAACTATCCCAAGGGCGAGGAGTTTGTGGAGATCTTCGACGTGCTCGGCGGCGGCATCTTCAACTCCGACGGCGAATCGTGGCGGGCACAGCGGGGGCGGGCGCAGCTCCTGATGGCCCACCAGAGGTTCCGCAGTTACGTGGCGAGGTGCAGCCGGGAGAAGGTGGAGAACGGGCTGCTGCCGTTGCTCGGCCTTGCGGCGGATGCCGGGGATGCCATCGACCTGCAGAACGTGTTCTTGAGGCTGACTTTCGACACGACGACCAGACTGGTCTTCGGGGTCGACCCCGGCTGCCTGTCTGCCGGACTGCCGACCGTGCCGTTCGCGAAGGCCATCGACGACGCCACGGGCGTGCTCTTCCTACGCCACACGGTGCCCACGGCCTGGTGGAAGGTGATGCGGCGGCTCGGGGTAGGACCGGAGAAGAAGCTTGCCGCAGCCCGCGTAGTCATCGACCGATTCATCGCCGAAACCGTCGCGGCGAAGAAGCAAGCTCGGAAGAGGGAATCGGATGACCAAGAATCCGACTTACTATCCGCGTACATGGAAGAAAAAGAGCACGACTCCTCCTCCTCCACGTCCGATGACGAAAGGTTTCTCCGAGACACCGCGATGAACTTCATGCTCGCGGGGCGCGACACGACCGGCTCCGGCCTCTCCTGGTTCTTCTGGCTCCTCTCCAACAACCCCCACGTCGAAGAAAAGATCCTCAAGGAACTGAACACGATTTCGCCCCGAAAAGGTGAGCTCATCACCCTCTTCGACTCCGAAGAGCTCGGTAAGTTAGTCTACCTCCACGCCGCCTTATGCGAATCTCTCCGCCTCTTCCCTCCCGTCCCCCTAGAACACAAAGGAGTTCTCGAACGCGACATTCTCCCGAGCGGCATCAAGTTAAACGCCGGCTCGAAATTACTGGTTTCGATGTATGCGATGGCGAGGAGGGAGGAGGTGTGGGGGAAGGACTGCATGGAGTTCAGGCCGGAGAGGTGGATATCGGAGAAGGGGAAGGTGCGGTACGAGCCGTCGTATAAGTTCTTATCGTTCAACTCCGGGCCGAGGACGTGCTTGGGGAAGGACATGGCGTTTACGCAGCTGAAGGCGGTGGCGGCCGCCGTCGTCTACAACTTCCGCGTCGAGGCCGTCCAAGGCTTCGTCGCCGAGCCCAATCTCTCCATCATTCTGCATATGAAGAACGGGCTGATGGTTAGGGTTAAGAGGAGGAGGGGGAGTGGATGTTGAGGATCGATGAAGATGACAAGGGATCGATCGATGATTGGTGCAGTATTAAATTATTATGTATTATTGTGTTATCTCCTGCTATGTTGTCTCTTGATATGTTGCCCAGTGTTGTTAATTATTAAGTTGTAGTTTGGACTCGGAATGGTGTTACGTGTTTTGAAGTGCAAAAACAGTTAAAATATGATTTGAAGGCTCTGTGTTTTATTAATTGTATAATAAAGTACAGAAATGCTAGCTGTGTAAGTTTTAGACGGTCGGGGCTCTGAAGCATACCAGACTCGGACGCGCGGTGGACACATGGCCATGCAGTTTCTGTACTAAAAAATTATAATAAAAAAATATAAATATAAAAATCTATTTAAAATTATAAATTTTTTTAAATTTTTTTTTTTTTAAAATTTTTTTTAATATTGTTATAAATTATAATAATTAAAATTTGAGTATCTAACGTCACACAACTCACAAATTGAGAATCTATGGGGTATAATTTTACCTTCATGAGCCACTTGTTAGAAACTTAAAAAATTTTAGTCTAAGTTTCTAGCTTAAATCGAAGTGGGTTTGTAAAGGTGGCCCAACTTCAATATTATTTGTGAAAGGTGAAGAGACTTACAACTTTCATCATCAATGCCACCACCACCATTAATGTCAAGGGGATGTCAAAAATCATGCCAATTCACAATGTTGTAAATGTAGGCTTAGTGGATGAGTTGTACATAAGCCTATAAATAAGGGAGTTGGCTAAGGCCAATTCAACAAGAAAAAATTGTATTTTATAGTGTTATTTTCTAAGTAAAGAGAGTACTTAGTTTTTTCTGCGGAACCATTACTACTTTCTCTTTTCTCTACTTTTGCATTTAGTCGTAGGGCGCGAAGGTCCGGGCTAGCAAATAGAGAGCAAGACTTGTCCTCTTCGAGCAGGAAGACGGACGCTGCATAAATTTTTGCTAGATAAAAAGCTTAAATCTGTAACACACCACTGCAAACCAATCGGAGAATGCGCGCCGCAGCAGCTAGCGGCGACGACGGCTCAGACTCGGACACTGTTAACTGTCTACCTTAGAAGGATGCTGCTCTGACTTGTAGCCGGTTCGGACTATCACATTCTGTGTCGCATTCCAAATTAAGATATTTATTTTGCGAGCGTTCAGATCTATCTAACGGATAGAAATTTTTTTATCCACTCAAAACATCACAATCGAAATATTTCTATATGAAACATAATTCGTACAATAATTTTTTTAAAAAATAAATATATTATATGCATGACACAAATAGTGTCTCAATATTTTAAAAGCTTAGAACTACTATAAGTCTAATATATAACTTACTATAGTTAGAGTAATTTTAGCCTGCTGACTCGTCTAAAATTTAAATTTATTTGAAATATAAATTACTTTAAGTGAACTATTCAATATTTTAAAAGGCAATGTTCTTTTTAAAAGTAAAAGTTCAATCATGTTTGTAAATTTTTTATTATTAAATTTGTATTGAGATTTGTGCAATTGTACTTTCTTTTTCTTTTTTTTTAGTTGACTTTACAATTGTACAAATCTCAATACAAATCAATAGTAAAAAATTCACAAATATAATTTAGTTTGTATTTTTGAAAGTATATAATTTCTACTCATCCTATATATTCTTTATTCAAAGATCATTATTTTTTTACTCTTCACATTAATTTTTTTAATATGTATTATAATTCAAATTTTTTTTTGTGAATTATAAAATAAGGCGTATGATCTACACTTTCTTTTGAAGGGTAAAAATAAAATTTTATTATTTTAATATTTTAATTTTACTGTTACGTCACTTTTATAACAATGATACTTTAATATTTAATCAACTAATTAAATGAGTTGTAAGATTTGATTATAATAATTTATTAAAATCGAATTAAAAATTTTAAATTATTTTAAATTAACTATTCAATATTTTAAATAGTAATGCCATTCTCCTACTTATCTTATCAAAAATAATTTATATGCTATAACTCATTTAGATTTTTATATATCAAAAAACAGAGGTATAAAATATACATCTTCTTATTTTAAAATTTTAATTTTACTATTATATATTAATATTTAATTAACTAAATAAGTTATAAATTTTAATTATAATAATTCAAAAAATTTGAAATAAAAATTATTATACTAAATTATAGAGCTAGACTTGTAAGTACGGTGGAGTCCGTGCTATAAAGAATTTTCGAATCATTGATCGGCTTAAGAATTTTCGAATCATTGATCGGCTTTATTAAATTTGATTTAGAGTACTTAAAAGTTTAGAAAATAAATTTTATAATTTTTTAATATTATTTGCTAGTGATTGAAAATATTTAAAATTAATAATTTTAATAGTTGTAATTAGTTATTTGCAAGTTTAACGATATAGAAATATTCAAATCACGTTAAATTTCGATAGAATTATTTTATACTGTATAAAATAATATCAATATTTTAAATTTAAAATTTTAATGTCGTATAATCATATTTCATAAAAAAATTTATTATTACTCGTTGATTTTAAATATTTTCTATAACTAAATAAATAATAATAATAAAATATAAAATGTATTTTTAAAATATTTTAAATTAAATTTAACAAAGTTTATCGTCAATTTTAAAATAATTTGATAGCGTGCTTTCTCATAAATCACCCGCGTCATAATTTGAGATTCAAACGCGCAATTTACCCGCTCCAAACCAATCGCGGATGCGCGCCGCAGCGGCGGCGGCGGCGTCGGACCCGGCGCGGCTGCACGCCGTGCTGATAAAGACGGCGTCGGGCGACCGCGCTGCCCACCACCGCGTGCTCTCGCTCTACCCGCCGTCCTCCTCCCTCCGCCTCCTGTTCGGCCACCTCCCCTTCCCCCCAACCCACGTCTCATGGACAGCCACCATCTCCTCCCTCTCCCGCTCCGGCTCCCCTCCTTCCTCAATCTTCCTCCTCCTCCGCCTCATACTCCGAAATTCCCCTCCTCTACTCCTCTCCGATGGCGCCGTCTCAGCCGCTCTCAAATCCGTCTCCCTCTCACTTCCCCTCGCACTCCCACTCCACTCCCTCGCCCTCAAGCTCGCCGTCTCCGGCCTCCCCTTCTCCGGCTCCGCCCTCGTCTCCCTTTACTCCAAATCCCGCCTCCCCTCCCACGCCCTCAAGGCGTTCGACGATATTCCCCACCCGGACCCCGCCTGCTTCGCTGCCGCCATCGTCGCCCTCGCCCAGAACCGCCGCCCCGCCGCCGCCCTAGCCCTATTCGCCTCCATGCGCTCACGCGGCGTCCGCTCCACAATGTACGCCGTGTCCGCGGCCCTCCGCGCCGCCGCTGACCTCGCCGCGCTCGACCTCTCCCGCTGCGCCCACGCCCACGCCCTCGTCGTCGGCCTCGACGCCGACCTCTTCGTCGCCACCGCCCTCCTCGACGCCTACGGCAAGGCCGGCCTCGTCGGCGACGCCCGCCGGGTGCTTGACTCGCTGCTCGGCGCCGCCAACCTCGTCACCTGGAACGCCATGCTCGCCGCGCACGCGCAGCAGGGGGACCTGGACGCCGCCCTCGGCGTGTTCGACGAAATGCTCCAGCGGGACCTCGCCCCCGACGATTTGACCTTCCTCGCGATCCTCACCGCGTGCAGCAACGCCGGCGCGGCGGACGCGGCGGAGAAGTGGGTCGAGCTGATGGAGTCGCGGTACGGCGTGGCGCCCGGCCTTGCGCACTACACGTGCCTTGTGGGCGCGCTGGCACGCGTGGGCCGTCTCGGCGACGCCGAGCGCGTTGCGGTGGCCATGCCGTTCGAGCCAGACGCGGCCGTGTGGCGGACCCTGCTCTCCGGCTCTGTAATCCACCGCCAGGCCGACTTGGCCGAATCCGCAGGGCGGCGCCTGTTAGAGCTCGACCCGCATGACGATTCAGCCTACGTCATGCTCGCGAACGTATGCTCAGCCACGGGGAGAATGGATGAGGTGGCCAAGCTGTGGACGGTGATGAGGGACCGCGGAGTGAAGAAGGAAGGCGGGCGGAGCTGGGTCGAGGTGCGAGGCGAGGTGCACGTGTTCGTCGCCAACGAGCGAAGGCACGCGCGAACTAGCGAAATCCACACAAAACTAGAGGAGTTGATGCGAGAAGTGAAGAAGTTGGGCTACGAAGAGGAGGACGCGGGGCTTCGGTACCACAGTGAGAGGTTGGCCGTGGCGTTTGCGGTGCTCAGCGGGGCTGCGCCGAAGGGGAAGGAGCTTAGAGTGGTGAAGAATCTAAGGATATGTGGAGATTGCCATGAGCTTTTTAAATACGTGAGTAGGGTGATTGAGCGGGAGATTGTGGTGAGGGATGTGAATAGGTATCACAGGTTTCAGAATGGATCTTGCACCTGCAAGGACTACTGGTGAAATGCTGATGTTTAAGGAAGCCATAGATTTTGTTTAAATTCATGGGCGCCATAACCAATTCTTTCATTTTCTCGGGCCGACGGATCATACGAGATGCCTGATGACCACAAGGGTCAATGAATGTGAGACAATATGAATAGAAACATGTTGCAGGGACATGATTTGAACCTGAAAGGGCTGACCAATTCCGCGGCACGAAGAAAGTGGTATTGAGAAGTTGTTTCTTCAATTGCTTTTCTTCCTTTGCATGTTGAGTGGAGCTGTTTGGAGAAGCAAAAGTAACTTTCCTCTAATCGAAATCTTTTTAATGATTAAAAGTTAAAAAAATTTTGTTTTTGACGTCCAAAAGTTCAATTCAACTTTCTACCACAGCAAATATTTGACGGTTTTTCAGACGTATGACAACCAAACCATTGCTTACCTTTGTCAAAAGCTATTATTTTTGGATGAAGGTTTGGGGTTTCAAAAGCTACTGCATCAAAATTCTGGGGTGGAAACCTGATTCCAAAGAAATTTGTGCATATCAGAGATGGATAAGTTCTTGCACATTATGTGTTGACATATTTGATGTATTGAGATTGTAGAGCTTGTTTCAGTGTTAACAGATTGAGATATTGCTATCTGAAGAGCCATTAGAAACGTAATTGAATGGCCAAATTCCAATAACATGCTGCAATTAATGCCATTGAATTGTAACTTTTGAAGAAACCAAATACACCATAACCATCTCCTTTCAATCAAAACAAAAAAACAAAAAAAACAAAAAAAACAAAAAAAAAAAAAAGAAAAAGGAAGAAAGAAAAGAAAAGAAAACTCATTTAATAACTCTCATCCCTCTCCCCCCCTACCAAATCTCTCTTCCTTTCCAATGATTAAGCCACAAAGTTCCACCTCCAAGATATTAGTTTAATTTCTCAAAACTAAACTTTTCTACTGAAAGATTCAAATATAGCCTACTGCTACATGTCGGATTTTCTCATTTTACTGTAATTGATGACTATAAAAATATTTCTATTCTCACTAAACTTGATTATCCGTCAAATTATACTTAAAAAGTGTAGAAATTAAAAAGAAAAACGTATACGTGCGCATGCGTTTTCGAGGCAAATTAATGCAGGTGTGGGTTGTATAAATAGTGTCCAGAGTAACAACTACTTCACTGCAAAGTGGTTGTTCTTGTAGTCACACTTCTTACACAAGCTCAAAATAATTTGCACAATAGCTTCAAGGTTTTGTTGTTTTTTTAACCGCTTTAATTGGTATGTTTCATTTTGTTTAAGGAATGCAACAAATAGAGAAGATTGTGGCAACTGTGGTGGGAGGGGTTGCAACCTTGCAGGGTTGGGAATTTTTGTGATCTGTGTGTTGTTTGCCATGAATCTGATGAAGAAGGGTGATAGGGGTTGAAATTTACTTCCCTGCACATTTGTATTAAAATTGAGCAACATATTTTGAGTATTGCTATCTACAGCTACAAATAGTATGTAAATATATGAGTTTTTTTGGTATTTAAGTCTATCTAATATTATGTGTGGAAGATCTTTTATTCGGTTACGATACTTTAGATGAGATTCTGCGAAAAAATAACTCGACACAAGAATGATAAAAAGTTTACCTATTTCACCTTTTGTTTATTTTTGGCTCAAAGATAAAATTCTTAGTAAACAAAAAAAAAATGAAAAGAAAACATACAAAAATAAGAGGATTGCTACATGTACACCCCGAAGGGGTGTACATCCTACATCTCCACCTCTTTAATGGTGGCGATGTTTTTTACGGGTCACATCAAGTGACCCCTCATCACACCCCCACCCTTAGATGGGTGGGGGTGTGAGATGTACACCCATTACGGGTGTACAAGTAGCATTTTTCCCAAAAATAATATATATTAGGGCTTTTTTTGAAAATGACCTTCTAAAAATTTGTATTTTTGAAAATAACCCTACAAAATTTGTATTTGCAAAAATGACCCTATATCTGCCAACTGGGCGCCACGTCAGCGTGCCATGTCAGCTGTTGTGATGGGTTGAACACGCAGGTAGAGCCTGCGTGTTTAGACACGCAGGCTGAACCGGCGTGTCTAAATATGCAGGTTGAGCCTGCGTGTTTAGACACGCAGGCTTTACCGGCGTGCGTAAACAGCCTTGCGTGTTTAGACACGCAGGCTCTACCTGCGTGCCTTTATTTGCCTTGAAAATTAATGAGGGAGCAATGTTGCATGTTCACACTTTAATTAAGTTTGGGGTTAATTAATAAAGTAAAAAAGCACATGCATTGGGTACGTGTGCATGTTCAAGCAAAAATATGTGAAAACTAAAAAAAAAAGAGAGTATATATATATATATATATATATATATATATATACAAATATTGATTTCCCAGTTCTGAGTGTATACGTGCCGGCTTCTCCTGCATTTGATTAACGTATCTTTTTTTTATGGTTCGTTTGCTCCGAGCCTATCACCGAACCACCTACAATTTTTTTTTTTCTTTTTTTAAATTTCGTTTGCTCCGAACCTCTTCCCGACCCTGCTCCGCGCCTCTTCGGAACCCTACCCACCCACGTTCGTTTGCTCCGAGCCTATCACCGAACCACCTACAATTTTTTTTTTCTTTTTTTAAATTTCGTTTGCTCCGAACCTCTTCCCGACCCTGCTCCGCGCCTCTTCGGAACCCTACCCACCAACCTTACGTCCAATCGCCTGCTTTTTTCTCTCTCCTCCCTGTTTCTCTTCCCGAAGCCTACCTCCAGCGCCGCTTCGCCTACGTCCAATCGCCTGCTTTTTCTCTCTGCTGCCTGTTTCTCTTCCCCAACCCTACCTCCATCGCCGTTTCGCCTCCCTTCTCTCTCTCTTCCCTAACCTTCTCCGGTCTTCGCCTTCTCTCTCTGGCCGAGGGGCTACCGTCGTATCTCTTCCGGTCGTCGGAACGCGCATGTTTGGCCCTCTGTGGTCGTCGGGAGGTGCTCTTCGCCTTCTCTCTCTCGCCGGAGGGCTACCGTCGCATCTCTTCTGGTCGTCGGAACGCGCATGTGTGGCCCTCTGTGGTCGTCGGATGGCGCATGTTCTCTCTGATCCCGAACGCCGGAGGGCTACCGTCGCATCTCTTCTGGTTGTCGGAACGCGCATGTGTGGCCCTCTGTGGTCGTCGGATGGCGCATGTTCTCTCTGCATCTCTTTCGGTTGTTGGAACGCGCATGTGTGGGTTCTCTCTCTGTCTCTCTCCGATATGTGGGCTCTCTCTCTCTCTCCGACATTACCGTCGCATCTCTTCCGGTCGAAGGAAGGCGCATGTGTGGCCCTCTGTGGTCGTCGGATGGCGCATGTTGTCTCTGATCCCGAACGACGGAGGGCTACCGTCGCATCTCTTCCGGTCGTCCGAAGGCGCACGTGTGGGTTCACTCTCTCTCTCTCTGGTCGTCGGATGGTGCATGTTCTCTCTGATCCCGAACGTATATGTGGGCTCTCTCTCTTTCTCTCCAACACTACCGTCGCATATCTTCCGGTCGTCGGATGCCGTATGTGTTCGGGACCCCGTGCCGTGGTTCTCCTTTGTCTTTCTTGCTAAGCCGGGTGCTGAAGCGCTCTGATCTCTTCCTCTGAGGTACTGTGATTCTGGGTTTCGTCCGTCTCTCGCCGGTCGACAAAAAAAAAGGAAGCTCTCTCTCTCTCTCTCTCTCTCTCTCTCTCTCTGAGGTTATTTCATATATATATATATATATATATATATATATATATTCCTCCTTGTGGGTTTTCTTTGTTGGGAGGAGTTTCTGCTACCTTCTCCAAGTTTTTCCAAGAAAGTTTACCTTATGCTTTGATCAGTAACCGGCATGAGGCAAAACCTACAATGAGGCAAAAACCGAGGTTGAGATACCTGTTTGATCAGTAAGGTATCTGTTCATTTGCATGTGACCCAAAGCTTTTAAGTGTAAATCCGCCGTTTGTGCCACCTTCTCGAAGGTTTCCGAGAAAAGTTTTTGTCCTCCAAGTTTACTTCGGTGGTTGGTACAACCGTGCATAGTTGCCGTGTTGAGTTCGGTGGTTGGTACAACGTGTTCGGAGAAATGTCTGACAGAGGCTAGATCGAATATTTGGACACAGCCTCTCAATTTTTTACATGTGAGCTAGAGGTATATTTGGTTTCCTTTGTATATATATATATATATATATATATATATATATATATATATATATATATATATATATATATATATATATATATATATATATATATATATATATATCAAGGATTTAAGTGCCGTGGCACGGAGCCGTGCCGAAAACTTGTCGGCACGGTACAGCACGGTGCGTGCCGAGCCGTGCCGATGAGTGCCGGTCACAAAAAATACATGCGTGCCGACACATAATGGCATGAAATATTTAATTTCTTTAGCAACAAAATTTTTTAATTGCTTATTATGTATCTTTATCAAATATTTTGGACTTTATTAAGAAAATTACTTAGTAATTTTAAGAAAAAAGGGTTTTGAACTGTATCATCGGCACGGGAGTTGTATTGTGCCGGTATCTTGTTGGCACGGTACGGCACGGTAGATACGGCCCGTGCCGATGGATACTTAAAACCTTGATATATATATATATATGTTGGTTTTCCTCCCTGTGGGTATATTCATACTGAGTTCATTTTTATCTCTCCTTATTTTAAGTTTGATAACCCACAATGAGGCAAAAACTACCCAAGTTGAGCTACGTGTTTCATTTTTATCTATCACGGTTCGGTTGCTTGGTTGAATGGTGTATCCAAATTGAGTTTATGACATCAATCTGAAGGTTCTCTGAAGGTTTTTTTTTCTGTCTGTATTTTTTTCATTATTATTTATTTATTATATTAGTGTATGGGTTGTTTACTCCGCTTTCCTGTGTATAGGGGTTGGGGCCACACATCGTGGAACTGTCGTTGTGCTATGGGGGTTGGGGCAGCACATCCTGGACATGTCGTCGTGCTCATGTTGGCCTATTTGGATTGTTTTGAGGGATGTGGACGTGCACTCTACCGATTTTATGAATTTGGTCTCATTATTGTTCCAATCAACCTGAAGGTTCTTCTCTCTCTCACTCTGTATTTCTTTCTTCGTTACATGTTGGCCTGTTGCTGAACTGAGTTCGACGCCTACAATTGTGACCCCGCATGCATTGTATGGTGAAAATTGTGCACCATTCTTTCTAGCAATGGTGCATGATTGGTTTCGAGGGGCTTCTGCTACCTTTCGAAAATTTTCCCAACAAAGTTTTCCCTCCAAATAATTCGCTTTTAAAAATTCCAAAAATCTTTTAAATTTTAACCATAATAGCATTTAACTATAATATTCAATTTCTCACATTTTTTTTTAAATGTTAACTTAGATTATAAAATATAAATTCAACTGAGGATATATTTAAAAATTTGAACTAGTAATTTTCATTCTAATGTAAATTTTAAAACTAGAATTTCACTTCTCATATTTTGAAATTGACATCATAAATTTTGCAAATTATGTAAGTGAATACTACTTAAACTTTATTTAGGGATAGATATTTAGCTTATCATCAGTTTTAAAAGATTTTGGTTAATTCTACTTACAAGTTGTACTCAAATTGAGTTTCGTACTTTACTTTACTAACAATATGATTCAACTCTACATAATTCAAAGTCTCAATCATATTATAATATTTATATATTATATGTATAAATTCCAAGTGCTATTCCTTAATTTTCATAGTGAAATTCTCAAGTTCAAATAGTAATCTTTGAAAAATTTAATACCTATACATTTATTTCCATAGTGAAATTCTCAAGTTCAAATAGTATTCTTTGAAGAATTTAATACATATATATCGAGAGCACGGTTGTCGGCTAATAGTTGGGGGATGATAATCTGATATTACAGTTGATGAAATCCTCTTATCTTAGCCCCCTTCCCTCATTTTTTACCTAATATTGTTTTTTTATAATTAAATGGTCTTTTGAATTTTTTATTTTCCTTATTTGGATTCCTTAATTTTTTTTTACCCCATTTTTTGCCCTTCCCAACGTTTTGGCATAAAAAAAAATTGGGATTTTCCTACTTTTCTACTTGAAATTTTACTCAAGAAAATGGAAAGTCTTCCAACTTTTTTTTACATACAATTTTACTCAAGAAATATTGATTTCTCAGTTCTCCGTCTATATGTGCTTCTCTCGCATTTGACTGACGTATATGTTCGTCTGCTCCGAACCTACCACCGCCCATTTTTCCCCTCTCTCTTCCCGAGCCTGCTCCGCGCCTCTTGATTTTCCAACTTTTTTACTTGAAATTTTACTCAAGAAAATGAAAAGTCTTCCAACTTTTTTTTACATAAAATTTTACTCAAGAAAATGGATAGTCTTCCAATTTTTTTTTACATATGTGGTTTCCGTTCTTTATAACTACTTGAAATTGTTCTTGATTTGCTTTGTTGAATCCTTTTGGGTCTCCCTCATATTCTTAGTGTTTTTGCTCCTTTTTATACCTCTGTTTTTTCTAACCCCCCCCCCTCTTCCTACCATTTTTTCCTTTTCCCGGGGCAGTGATGATAAAAAAAATAAAATTCTCTGACAATTCAGCTCATGCAATAAATTCACCTCGATTCATATACTCTAACCTACATATATATTTACACAAATATACAAGTTATTGTTTGGATTTAATGTTAAAATGTGTTACTTATTTTACAAGGAATTTTAAAATATGAATTGTAAATTTCATAATTGTACCTTGCTTAGAATTTTTAATTACCAAAACTTTTAAATGGAAATCTACCATTCATGCCACTGTTGTTGCTCGACCTTATTCTACATGGCTAACAATGGTGCATAATTCTTCTGCATGGTTAACAATGGTGCATAATTGGTTTGGAGGGTTTCTCCACGTTTTAATATTAAATTTTTAAAACCATAATAGCCTTTAATATTATACTTGTAAATTTTGTTTGTATTTTCAAATTTAATATTTAAAAATATAGAATATTATTTTTCATTTTGCCTTATCGCACAAATAATTTCTTAGTCTCCCTCAAATATTTGAAATTAATATATTTATTTAGAAATTATACTATATTACTAAAATGGTTAGTACATTATTATATAATTTTAATTTAAATGATACAAAAATTAGTTTTAATTTATAAGTTCTTTTCCTTCTTTTTATGTATGTATGTGTCTGTGTATGTATGCATGTATGTATGTATGTATGTATATGTGTATGTATAATAATTCTGATTTGAAATTGTTCTTGATTTGCTTTGTTGAATCCTTTTGGGTCTCCCCCATGTTCTTAGTGTTTTTGCTCCTTTTTATACCTCTGTTTTTTCTAATCCCCCCCCCCCCCCCCCCCCCCCCCCCCCCCCCCTCCCTCCCCTCCTCCTCCTACCATTTTTTCCTTTTCCCGGGGCAGTGATGATAAAAAAAATAAAATTCCCTGACAATTCAGCTCATGCAATAAATTCACCTCGATTCATATACTCTAACCTACATATATATTTACACAAATATACAAGTTATTGTTTGGATTTAATGTTAAAATGTGTTACTTATTTTACAAGGAATTTAAAAATATGAATTGTAAATTTCATAATTGTACCTTGCTTACAATTTTTAATTACCAAAACTTTTAATTACATTTGTCTAATACTTCTTTAATGTATGTGTCTGTGTATGTATGCATGTATGTATGTATGTATGTATGTATATGTGTATGTATATATATATATATATATATATATATATATATATATATATATATATATATATATATATATATATATATATATATATATATATATATATATATATATATATATATATATATATATATATATATATATATATATATATATATATATATATATATATATATATATTTATATTTATATAAGTATTTCTTAATACTTCTTTAATGTATGTGTCTGTGTATGTATGCATGTATGTATGTATGTATGTATATATATAAATATATATATATATATATATATATATATATATATATATATATATATATATATATATATATATATATATATATATATATATATATATATATATATATATATTTATTTATTTATTTATATAAGTATTTCTTTATTATTTTTTATAATGTTATGTGTAAAGTTATTTTTTCTTCTTTTTTGAAAATAAATTATTATATCAAAAGGTACAAATCTAGGAAATTTGGTAATATATATATATATATATATATATATATATATATATATATATATATATATATATATATATATATATATATATATAGTATATATGTGGGAATTATAACCACTCTTTATCTTTAATGTGATATTGACTAATTCTCACATACATACCTAGATATTAAGAAATTTATAATCATATAATTATTAAATTTGAAATTGATGTTATTAAATTTAACTCTCTTAAGTTATATAAATGATATTATTAAGTGATTTAATGTCTTTTTTATGAATTCTCAAATATTTTCCATGAAAGAATGTTATATATGACCTAAGGGTATATAAATAATAATTTTAAGTGATTTTATCTTATATTTACTAATCCCTAAATAATTTGAATCTTAAAATGTGGCATATTATCTCTTAATAATATTACATCACATTCTTTTTAGTCATATATAATATTTTATTTAAAATATTTGGGGAAATATAAAAACATTTTTTAAATTCTTAATTTTTTATCATATCTTTCTTCATATCCTATTCACTAATTTCCAAATCACCTATAATAGTCAATTTTGTAATATCACATCGCTTTTTCTTTGCTCATATATAATATATTTATATGTAAAATATTTAGGGATTAATAAATATGAAATAAAATTACTTAATAGTATTTCTTAGATGCATACTATATATTTAATATTTATATGTTGGTAAAGAGGAAGTAGTCATATGTAAGATTCTTCTATGTTTAATATTTGGGGATTAATAAATATGAAATTTAATTATTTAATACAAATTCCTACATACATACTATATATTTAATCATACTATATATTTAATCGATAATTCATGAATGAACATAAGGTTATGTCGTTTCTTCATTTTGCTTTAAAGACATTACTTAATAGTATTTCTTAGATGCATACTATATATTTAATATTTATATGTTGGTAAAGAGGAAGTAGTCATATGTAAGATTCTTCTATGTTTAATATTTGGGGATTAATAAATATGAAATTTAATTATTTAATACAAATTCCTACATACATACTATATATTTAATCATACTATATATTTAACCGATAATTCATGAATGAACATAAGGTTGTGTCATTTCTTCATTTTGCTTTAAAGAACAGTTGAATTGCAGATGAAGAAAGCAACCAAACATAACTAAAAACAAGCAATAAATAATGAAGAGGAAATAATGTATATATATACATAACTCTTCCATTCTGTCTCTGTATGTGTCTCACTGACTACCTGTGTTTCATTGTGTTTCTGTGGATGTATGTGTCACATTCCCTTTGTTATTTACCATAATTTTTGTTTTTTATCATAATTTTTTGAGTCATATTTTTTCATAGTGAATCTCCTAATATCAAGGGTGATGTGATAGTTTTATTAGTTAGCTATTATGTTCTATATCTTTTTAGGATATGCATAAGCTTTGCTATCATTTAGGTAGCGTTTGGATCGGGGATTAGAAAAAATTTGTTATACCGGGGATAGGTACAGATTCTGGTATTAGCAGGAATTGGTGTAAATTTGCGTTTGGTTCGTTTTATGAGTTATACCGGAATTAAAGTAAATTGTGTTTGGTAAATTATATAGGAATAAGGAGAATAGGAAGAATTGGTAAAAATTGTGTTTGGTTGAGTATAGAGGAATAAGAAGAATTGATAAGTGATAAATTTGTGTATTGACTATTTTGCCCTTTATGATATATTATATAAATAAAATATTTTATTATATTAATCAACCTAATAATAAATTTAAAATATTATTTAAATTTGTAAAAAATATTTTAAAATATATAATAAATAAAAAAAATACTAAAAAATTATAGAAAATTACATATTAAAATATTTAAAATGTTTGATTGTAAAACCAGTAAATAATAGCTAAGATTCTTTTAATTTTGTCCTTTTAAATATATTTATAGTATAATTTAATATTAATGTAAATTTATTATAAGGTTGATTAATAGCATATTTTAATATTTTTTAAAATTAATCATAAATGGTGAAATAGTGAGTAAAAAAATTGTAAAAAATTCAAGCAGTAATAATAACTATCTGGATGTTAAATAACAGTAAAACAGAATGTCATGACCAGATATCAAGTAAATAACGAATCAAACAAATGTGTGAAATAATGACGTTACACTAATAAAAATTCCCTCAATTATTGGACAAACATAATATTTAGCAGATTAAATCACATAAAATTCAGTCCATTATGATCATAAAGATCAGAAAATAATAAGTCATTTACAATCCCATTGAATGCCGCATAATTCAGTTCAATACACATC
The DNA here is from genome assembly GCA_029204045.2 of Tillandsia leiboldiana. Classification (NCBI taxonomy): domain Eukaryota; kingdom Viridiplantae; phylum Streptophyta; class Magnoliopsida; order Poales; family Bromeliaceae; genus Tillandsia; species Tillandsia leiboldiana. The sequence goes on along the minus strand of CM055069.1, from coordinate 45,045,123 downwards.
AGAAAAGTCCTTTACATACAAGAATTCATACATAAATTTACAAACACATTGTAATCATACAATCAAATATATTACACATTTCTTACATTGCAATCAAATATATAACTAACTGCGATTATTCCATAACTCGTCTGTTATAATTGTGCGCACCGCGTCGCCTCTTTGTGACTCTGTAGTACCAACACTATGAACCGTTTCCTCGACATCTAATTCTACATTTGTTTCTTCCTCCATCACATCGTTAAATATGGCATCCGCACCAGAGTGTCGTCGAATAAAATTATGTAAAACACAACATGCCATCGCAATCTGGCATTGGACTTTATATGGAAAGGGTGTTGCAACAGTCAAGATCTTGAACCGTTTTTTTAAAATACCGAATGTTTTCTCCACCACATTTCTCAACTGTGCATGTCACGCCCCGGGGTCGAAACTGCGACCCGGGCTCGCTAACAGATCCGCCATCTGTACGGAAACTGCCGTACAGACGAAGCGTCTAGCCTGCAAAAGACAAAACTACAGCTACACAGATATCAGAGCGGATAAAAAGCTGTACTATAAATTTTTTTCTCAACTACAAGTTGCTACAACTCATAGCCTATCTCCCAAAATCAGCTGATACAAAAAGAAGTCCACCTATACAACATCTACGAATCCAAAAAGGGAGATAGCTAACAAGAACATAACCCACTCCCACAATCCGGGATGGTACACCTACCTCTCTCTAAAGTAACAATGCTGGTAGGGAACTATCACGCGACTCCCTGTCCTCGGTCCGTCCAGTCAAGCACAGCAGGAACGGAAGAAAGCCTCAGCAACCTGTCACCGACAGAGGGTGTGAGAACTACATCCTACAGTAGTTCTCAGTGGGTACCGTCTCCAAGAACCACGGTCTGCCCACTAAGTCTACCAGAGGCATAAGATAGAGAAAAGACTGATGAGAAATATAAATAAGCTGGAAAAGAATCTACAGCTATCATGCCTCTATCTACTATGCTCAACAAGAAGAGACTATGGATGATGGTATGCAGTCACTCACAGCTGACAACATGTCACAAGTACCAAGCCCAAGATGCTCTACTATGACACATGCTACACCATCACTCTCTCAGTACATCACAAATCTCAGCGACTGCCCACCCGGGTCCAGTCGAGTCAAGCCTGCGCCCCCTGGTGTATCAACCAGGGTGTCCCAACGGACAAACTCGATATCTCACACAGTGACCCCATGGTAGCACGGCCAGGGGTATCAAGCGACCTCTAGTATATGAACTAGGCGCATCATCGCAGCCTCGTCAGGCTCGGTATCATCATCGCAGCCTCATCAGGCTCGGAATCATCAACGCACCCGGGGCGTGGTTCGAGGGGTGCGACCCCACCGAACTCAAGTATCTCATCAGTATCACTGTCTCACAAGTGGCTCCTGCAGGCTGTGGTCCTCGATCAAACAGATCGGTATCTCGATGCTCAAAGCACAAACTCAGTCGGAGCACCCTCCACGACTCAATCTCACAACACAGACCCACTCAACGAAGGTACTACACAGCTGGGACCACCGTCTCTCCCACGGCTCCCACAACACAACTCCACTGAACTCAACACTCAACCCACGGCCGGAGCTACTCCACGGCCAGATCTACGAAGGGTCCGAAACCCAGGGAGACTAACATCTACGTCCCCAAGAGAGAAAGCAGCCCTTAGAACCCAGATCACTCGAATTCGCTCGGGTGGATAAGTTTATAAGAAACCATGTCATTTATTTCAGAAAATCATTCGATCTGAGAGAAAGCCATCTTTATAATGATTTTTAGTCTTTTTAGGAAAACCCTTTGAAATCAAGTTTTATGCCCAAGCCTCGAAGAGCTGATGCCTTCGTCCCAACGGACGAGAACAGACTCAGACAACCTTGCGAGGCTTGGAAGAAACATTGGCTGACTAAAATCATGTATTTATCCAAAAAGGTTCTGGGTTCAAGGTCCTGCTAACACACGTGCACCACGATCCCAACCTGGTGGTGACGAGAAGAACAGTGGAAAGGAAAACCCCCGGGACCACCGTTTATCTGAAACGGCTCCCCAAAATGCTAACACTGGCCTAACCTAGCCACCAGACCCCACTCGGCCCCCCGGGCCCGAGTGCAACACCCGTCCCACAACACTCTGACCACTCGGCCCACTACCCGGGCGAGGAAACTCTAAGTCCCGAAGGATAAGAAAAGTGCGGGATGTCTAAAGCATAAAGGAACCTAGCCCAAATTAAGGTTCACAATGGTCTGGTCAAACTCATGCACATATGACGGGGGTGCTAGTTAAGTTCCAAGAAAACACTTAAACTAGCATGCAATCCTAACACATTAGAATTAGAAGGAAGTCCGAAGACTTGGAGAGAAAACCAACCCACCTCAGAAAGCCACCAATTGCTCGTCGACACTTGCAATTGGCTCAGCGGCTTACCTGGCCTCCAAGGGGTCCGCACGCAACACGAAGCCCGATGCCAGAATCCGCCCGCGAAACGGAGCACGCAGCGACCAACCACACGACCGCGCGCCCCGCGGAACAAAAACCGCACCGCACGCTGCCAGAAGCGAAGAAATCGCAAAATCAATCCACACAGTCAAAACCGAGCATCCGACGGCGAAAAACAGCTTCCGTCGGCGAAAACAGCCTCCGTCAGCGAAAACCAGCGCCCGACGGCGAAAAACAGCACGCGGCGGCGAAAACAGCTCCGTCGGCGAAAAAAACAGCGCCCGACGGCGAAAAAACAGCACGCGGCGGCGAAAAACAGCTCCGTCGGCGAAAAACAGCGCCCGACGGCGAAAAACAGCACGCGGCGGCGAAAAACAGCTCCGTCGGCGAAAACCAGCGCCCGACGGCGAAAAACAGCACGCGGCGGCAAAAAATAGCTCCGTCGGCGAAAACCAGCGCCCGACGGCGAAAAACAGCACGCGGCGGCGAAAAACAGCTCCGTCGGCGAAAAACAGCGCCCGACGGCGAAAAACAGCTCCGTCGGCGAAAAACAGCGCCCGACGGCGAAAAACCGCTCAAAAATCAGCTTTGCGAAAATCCTGCGAAAACCGCTCGCGAAAAACTGCCAGAAAATCTGCTCGACGGCGAAAAAGCAGCAGCCGACGGCGAAAAACAGCGGCCGACGGCGACCCACGGGCTCCGACGGCGAAAACACGGCGCCGGCACGCAAACCGAGGAGTCGCCCGCCGTCCGGGAGCACGCCGCGCGGCGAAAACCCAGCCGCGCGACGAGGGAGGCCCACCGCGCGGCACCAAGCCAAACCGCGCGGCGCAGGGCCTGCTGCGCGACGCTGGAGCGCGTCGCGCAGTGCCCCAGCGGCGCTGCGCGCGGCCGCGCGCAGCCCGCCGCGCGCGCGCGGCCGCTGCGCGCAGCCCGCAGCGCTGCGCGCAGCAGCGCGCGCCCGCGCGCCCAGCGGCGCTGCGCGCGGCCGCGCGCAGCCCGCCGCGCGCGCGCGGCCGCTGCGCGCTGCCCGCAGCGCTGCGCGCAGCAGCGCGCGCCCGCGCGCCCGCGCAGGCCCTGCCGCGCGCGCCCTGCCGCGCGCACCTGCCGCGCGCGCCCGCCGCGCGCACCTGCCGCGCGCACCTGCCGCGCGCGCCCGCGCGCGGCCATGCCGCGCGCACCTGCGCGCGGCCAAGCGGTGCCGCGCGCACCTGCGCGCGGCCCTGCCGCGCGCGCCCGCGCGCGGCCAGGCAGCGCCGCGCGCACCTGCGCGCGGCCCTGCCGCGCGCGCCTGCGCGCGGCCAGGCAGGGCCTGCCGCGCGCGCCTGCGCGCGGCCAGGCAGCGCCGCGTGCAGGACTTTGCTGCACGCGGCGCCTCGCCCAGCGGCACCTCGCCGCAGGGTGCTGCCAATAGCAGCACCCTGGCGCCGCGCGTGCGCCGTTGCGCGCGCGCGCGGCCGCCGCCGACGGCGAAACCCAGAATTTCCGAAAAAAATCTCCAATAATCCGAAAAATCTGTAAAATCCCATTTAATCCAAAAATCCCATTTTTAGCACTTAAAATTCAATTATAAAAATCCCTAAAGCTCAAAAACTCCAAGAAACCTCAAAAAGGAGAAATTGCTTACCTCGTTGTCGCACGCCGCACGCCCACGAGCTTCGCACGGCCTCCAACGGCGAGTCCAAAAAATCCAAAAAGCTCCAATCCCTTTTCCTTCTTTTTCTTCTTCTTCCTTCTCCTCTCTTTTCTTTTCCTTTCTTTCTCTTTTCCTTTCTTTCTCTTTTCCTGCTGCAGAGGGTGGAGGTGGAGCCCCTTTATATAAAGCATAAAGCTTTATAATTAATTAACTTAATTAATTAATTCCAATAATTCCAACTCCAACTCACTTTTTGCCTTCGGGCTCTCCGCCGCTGCCCGGAACCTCCCGAACTCCGCTGTAAATCGAAAATACACGCGCTCACAGCTTTTTCTCTCCAAAAAGCTCATCCGTTGAGGCGGGGTGCTCAAATCACTTACCGGCTCCAAAATTGCCAGTTCCAACTCACTTTTTGCCTCCGGGCCCTCCGCGTCAGTCCGGAACCTCCCGAACCTCGCTGTAATCTGAAAGTACACGTGTCCACAGCTTTTTCTCCTCAAAAAGCTTATCCGTTGAGTCGGGATGCTCAAATCAATTACCGGCTCCAAAATTGCCAGTTCCGACTCACTTTTTGACTCCGGGTCCTCCGCGTCAGTCCGGAGCCTCCCGAATCTCGCTGTAAATCAAAAGTACACGTGTCCACAGCTTTTTCTCCTCAAAAAGCTTATCCGTTGAGTCGGGGTGCTCAAATCCATTACCGGCTCCAAAATTGCCAGTTCCGACTCACTTTTCGCCTCCGGGCCCTCCGCGTCAGTCCGGAACCTCCCGAACCTCGCTGTAATCTGAAAGTACACCTGTTCCAAGTGTTCCTGAATTTCCGGCGCTCCACGGTGAAGTCGGAAATTTCCAATCTCATCCTCAATCGGCCTACAAAGCCCGGAAAAACCCCGAATCGGGCTGGAGCTTCCGCGTTGACCCGAATCAACTCGGCTTCAACAGTAACCTCAAATGCAACATGCCCAAGGCAACTCTCTGCTCCAAGCCATCTGTGTGGTCGGCGCGCTATCCAAAGTCCCGGTACTCTACAGTGCATGTCGATGGTTATATAGGTCGCGCGGACTTCGATGAGTGCGACCTTGTGTGCTTCCCTCAAATTGGCTAATATGGTAACGCTCCCCCCGATATGGTGCAAGAAATCTGTGTGTATTTGCATAGCCAGAATCTACCAAATAATATTTGCCTATAAATTTTACACAACATTTACAATGTTAAAATCTATATTCCCCATCAATAAAAATTTGCAAAATAAAAATTGATGTGTACAATATACCTTCAGGCACAGTGAATCCTCCAGTTTCGCATGCCCATCGGAGTACTCTCATGTCAGATGCAGATCCCTCCCAACCAGTGCAGACAAATAGAAAGTCGTGGTCAAAGGATACTGCAGCCATCATGTTTTGCGAAGTAAATCCTTTGCGATTCCGGAATCTCGGTTGCTTGCTCTTGCTGACAACCACCGGAAGATGTGACCCATCTATTGCACCAATTGCATTCTGGCAATAAACATGAAACAACATGCAGGCAATTATTATAATGAACACTGGTGACATATAAATAAGTGAACTAAAAAATATAAAAGCATACATACCTTGAATGGGTGAAAATTGACATTATCTCTAATCCGGGCATGCGCCGGCACAATATTCGCCGGAAATGTTATGTAATCGTCTTTCAACGTCACAATTGCCCGAAGCACATTGTTGAAATGTCGACTTATAGTTTCACCCGAATGTTGAAATGTTTCAGCCATTACCCTATTAGCCACCCCATGTCCAACACAAAACATAAAAATTCCCAACTGTTCCTCAATTGTCAAATTGCGTGTGTTTTGTAACAATCCCTTTTGGACTAGCTCATCGCGAAGTGCGATGAAAGTCGTTGTTCGCATTCGAAACTGGTCGTACCCACGGTCAGGATGGCCATTCAATATATCACATATCACCTGGTGCCCTGTGAATGGGCGGGTTCGACACGGTTGCTTATCGACAGTTTGGGTAGATGTAAAGTAACCTTGCTCCACCAACATCGCTAATACCTCATCCCAATAGTCGTCATCATCATCTAAAAGCTCCCTTATTATGGTATTGATTTTGGAGGAAAACACATGACCATGATTCGTATCACCCATTAATGCTGTAAGTACAATATATATTGAACATTGACAAGCGCAACATATGACGTTGTAATATAACAATAATTCAAGCATGCTTGTTAATATAGTCGATGATTAAAGAGAACATCTAACAGCATTCAAACATAATTGAAATGTCTTATGAGCATATTACATGATGATTCAAAGGTAAATCTAACAGCATTCAAACATAATTGAAATGTCTTATGAGCATATTACATGATGATTCAAAAGTAAATCTAACAGCATTCAAACAAAGTCATACACATTAAAAACAAAAACTAATGTCCAGGAAAAAATGGCCTATATACAGACGATTGCATTGACACTTGACGCTCAACCCACGCTATTGCCATCTCGTCGTTCATTGTCATAAACAGTTCACGATTATTAAGATCTTTGAGTGCATCCCCGACATACAGTGCTTTTTCTGTAGTCATGCCTGGCATCGCATAGACTCGGCTCATGCAAATGGAAATTGTTGGAATACTACTTTTGCAGTCCTTTTCATATTGATACATTTCACGTGCCAGTTCAAGTTTTTGCTTGCCTAGATCAACAAGTTCAGATAATACACTAATACTGGCTTCTGGTTTGCGGCGGCGTCCCCCAGAGGACGCGGTAGGTTTGGGTTGAGGGTTTGTAGGTGGTGGAGAGCGTGGTCGTTTGCTTCCTGAGCTATGCCCGCTCCCGCTTGCAGTACCTCCGACATTGGGGATGTCAGGAGTTGAAGATGGGTAGTCGGAGGTTTGTGTCGCCCCTGTATGTGCATATTGAGGGGCTGCAGAAGCACCTGCTTCAAATGGATTTTGTGAGATATTAAAACCCGACATTCTTATTCCAAGATTTGTATCATCCTCACCAGGGGACGATGAGGATGAACTCTCAACAGTTTGGGCTGCAGGCATACTGGATGCAAATCCATATCGGCCAGTGGCCGTGGTTTTTTCTGTCAAGAATTCTAGATCCTTATATAGCGGAAATGGCCTATCTCGACATCTTGCATATGATGGATTTCCCTGTTGAATAGGAATAAGATATGTATAATGTCAATTATTCATATATTACGCGAAACAATTGTGTCGAACAAAATTTTTGATTTACAAGATAGGGTCAATACCGCTATCACATCATCCCAGTCGGTTGGATCTCCAGGTGTCGGGATATTGTGGATACAATCCCAACCCCATCCACTCTTGTTGGCTAAATAGTTATACAGAGTGAATGTCCGTTTTAAAACTTTTAGCCGATTTTTTAATTGGTCCTTCTTGAGTTGTAAATTGGTCCTAGCATTGAATGCCGCATTGATTCGAACCCACGCTACTGTAGTGAACGACCCATTCACATAATTCCCTAGTGTATGCTCTTCAATGAGCAAAGACATGAATATTGTGTCCATATTATCACTCCAATTATGTGTTCGGGTCTGAGGTTGGGCACGCTGCCCACAAGGACCCTCCTCAGATGCTACGAAATTAGAAAGTGGGTCGAAAGCCACACTTTTTCTTGCTTGATGCTTACCGTGTTTCTTGAAGGGACGTATCTGGAATAAGAGTTATATAATGTATTTGAAGGCACATTGATAGTAATAAATAAAGTAGAAATAGAGGGAAATTGTAATTAAGTATTGGACTCACTTGATTGCCACATAGTATGGGGTAGCATTGGCTTTATAAGCCAGTGGCCGTCCATCTGATACTTGTGGCAATCGTCATCATCGTCCTTATTAATATTCGCAATTGTCCAACACAGACAATTTTTCGCTAATATTTGTATGCCCAGTTTGATTTGTGCTGGTGGAAACCCTGTTGCCAGGTTGTTGGCATAATGTGTGCTGGTTGTCAACATGTTGCAATTATGTGTTGTTCGTGTGTATAATGCCTATCACCTGTTTTTAAATGATTTATATAAAATATTTTTTGACTCAATTGATTGCCAATTGGTATGGGGGTGCAGTAAATACATGCCATTCCATCAAATACCTATGGCAATCATCATCATCGTCCATATCTGAAGCTACAGGGGATAGGCTGCATACTCACACTTGTCATACAAAATGCCAACAGGGAATAGGCATCATACACACAAACATCACATATGCTCGCAACAAGGTGACAACCAACGCCCAACCATATTTTATGGCAATGAAATGCAACAACATTGGAACACAGTCCTCACAGGCAAATCTACCAAATAGGCAATAACATGAGAACCAGCACATATTATGGCAATGACATGCACACATTATGCCATCAACATTAAAACATGAAGAATCGAAGCACTGAATAAGGCACTCATAGGGGGCATACCTTTGTGATAAAGAATCACAACCTGTTAAGAAGCAAGAGGGGCCGCAGAGGGGGGTGGCGACGCGGCGAGGGGACGCAGCGGAGAGGTTGCCGCAGAGGGGCCGCGGCGCGGTGAGGTGCCGCAGAGGGTCGCGGCGCGGATAGGGGCCGCAGAGGGGCCGCAGAGGGGCGCGGAGAGGGGCGCAGAGGGGCGTAGAGGGGCCGCAGAGGGGCGCAGAGGGGCGTAGAGGGGCGCGGAGAGGGGCGCTGAGGTGTCGCAGAGGGGCGCAGAGGGGTCGCAGAGGGGCGCGGAGAGGGGCGCAGAGGGGCGCGGAGAGGGGCGCAGAGGGGCGTAGAGGGGCGCGGAGAGGGGCGCAGAGGGGCGCGGAGAGGGGCGCAGAGGGGCGTAGAGGGGCGCGGATAGGGGCGCTGACGGGTCGCAGAGGGGCGCAGAGGGGTCGCAGAGGGGCCGCGGCGCGGTGAGGTGGCGCAGAGGGTCGCGGTGCGGATAGGGGCCGCAGAGGGGCCGCAGAGGGGCCGCGGCGCGGTGAGGTGCCGCAGAGGGTCGCGGTGCGGATAGGGGCCGCAGAGGGGCCGCAGAGGGGCGCGGAGAGGGGCGCAGAGGGGCGTAGAGGGGCGCGGAGAGGGGCGCTGAGGTGTCGCAGAGGGGCGCAGAGGGGTCGCAGAGGGGCGCGGAGAGGGGCGCAGAGGGGCGCTGAGGTGTCGCAGAGGGGCGCAGAGGGGCGTAGAGGGGCGCGGAGAGGGGCGCTGAGGGGTCGCAGAGGGGCTCGGAGAGGGGCGCAGAGGGGCGTAGAGGGGCGCGGAGAGGGGCGCTGAGGGGTCGCAGAGGGGCGCAGAGGGGCGCAGAGGGGTCGCCGCGGGGCGCGGAGAGGGGTCGCAGAGGGGCGCAGAGGGGCGCAGAGGGGTCGCAGCGGGGTCGCAGAGGGGTCGCAGCGGGGCGCGGAGAGAGGCGCAGAGGGGCGCGGAGAGGGGCGCAGAGGGGCCGCAGAGGGGCGTGGAGAGGTGCGCAGAGGGGCGTGGCGCGGAGAAGGAGATCGGAGAAGGAGATCGGAGAAGAAGGAGATCGGGGAAGGAGATCGGAGAAGAAGGAGATCGGAGAGTAAAGCAAGGTTGGGGAGAAGAAGGAGATCGGAGAGTAAAGCAAGGTTGGGGAGAAGACTACAGCAACTCGCCTCGAACCCCGCGCCAAAATGGGTGGAATCCGAATTCCACCCATTTCCTGGAATTTGGATTCCACCATCCATACCCACTATCCCGCATTACCTAGAACCCGGGTTCTCAAAAAATCCATCCCCGTTTGGGTATGGATAGGGGGATAAGGGGGGTATTCCGCCCTTATCCCCCTATCCAAACGCAGCCTTAGGGTATATCTTTTTAGGATATGCATACGATTTGCTATCATGTTGTCATTTGAGTGTGATTTGACTATGGAAATAAATGTGTGATATATTGGTGCAATTTCACAAAATCAAAATCAGGTTAATACTTTGAACAAAATTATAAAATGATTGAGTATGAAAATCGAAATTTCAATCAATTCAGAAGATCTTTTTATTAAATCTACTAACATTTTCTAATAATTTCACAAGTCATTCCATCCTATCATGATATTAGGAGATTTTCTACAAAATCGTTTCAATCTCATAATATATCTAAATATAGAACTTTATATATTTTTAAAATTGTCACATTAAGGTAATTGTAATAATTAGTTATTATTTTTAAGATATATCCATAAGATTTGCTATGATGTTCATTTAATGGTGATGTGATGTACCGGATTTTCTCTCATTTAAGGTTGATTTGATATTACTAGATTTGTTTGGGGATATATCTTTTTAGCATATCCAGATTTGGTATATGATATCTTAAGATATGATATCTTAAGATTTGTTCCCATCATTAGAGGGTATACAAAATTGTGTCAAACTCATAATATCTAAATATAAAACTATATATATTTTAAAAATTAGTTTGTAATAATTAGTTTTGTTTGCTTTAAGATTTGCTATCATTTTGTCATTTGAGGGTGATGTGATGTGCCAGATTTGGTCTTTAATGTTATGTGATGTGCCATATTTGTTATTTTAGGGTGATGTGATGTGCCAGATTTGGTCTCATTAATGTGATGTGATGTGCCAGATTTGGTCTTATTTAAGTATCTTTTTAGGATTTTCATAAGATTTACTACTGTGATGTGATGTAATATTCCTAGAATTTGGTATATTATTATCTAAATGTACTTATAAGATTTGCTATTTTTCGCTTAGTCATTCCATCACATCATGTAATAATAATCTATTGGTATTATAGTAATATTTTTTTTAAAATAATAGGGGATATAGTAATATTCCTGCCCTACTTATAACAGTATAAGTGATTTTATCTTATATTTACTAATCCCTAAATAATTTGAATCTGAAAATGTGGCATATAATCTCTTAATAATATTACATCACATTCTTTTTAGTCATATATAATATTTTATTTAAAATATTTGGGGAAATATAAAAATTGTATACATTTTTTTAAGAGGAAGTACTCATAATGTGATATAATATTTGTAGATTTTTTTGTATATTATCATCTAAAGCTACTTATAAGATTTGGTTTCACTTAGTCATTCCATCACATCATATATTAATAAAATAATAGGGGGTATAAGTAATATTCCTACCCTACACATTTATATTTTATAATTCATTTTTCTAACTTCGAGAATGAAGTGACATTAGAAGATTTCCTACAAATTTTCTACAGATTTGAAAGAGATGTTTGTATATATCGATAATTATTAGGTTTGATTCTGATGTGATATTAGAATATTTGATATGATATTGTACTGAAGAATGTGCCAGACGTACCATACCTACTCCTTTCTTCATATGCTTTTCCTATAAATATACATTGATTGATTGTGTCCTTTAGTATTAACTCTTTCTATTTTCAACCCATAAAAGGTAATATGACTGTCTCTCCAGAATTTAAAGAGAGATAATAAAGAATTTGAAGAGAGAAAATAGTAAATTCACTCTTCTTTTATTCCATTTCTAGAATGACCATCATTTATTCTCTATTAACTGCTCTACTATTCCCTAGGTGTTCTTTTACTGTTGTACTATTTCCTAGGGGTACTGTGGTCACTACTTATAAGGTACGGCTCTTTCCGTGTTTGGTTTATAATTCGCTAACTTTGATTTCTTTCGCTATTTCGGTTTTTGCTATTTGGGTTCTTTTTTATAGTTTAACTGCACTTTGGTTTCTTTTGCTTTCCGTATACCGTTGTCTTCTCCTTTTCGGTTTCCGCGTGGGTTCTCTTTGCAATTTTTTTCCCTCTGTTTTGTTTTTTTGCCGCCAACTTTTAACATTTACATACAGATTTCCCCTTATCTATTTGGCTATGATGCTAAGAAGAAACGGTCTTGGTTTTGGTTTTCCTTTCACGGGCAACCAACCTCCGCTTAATTCTTGGTGGTGTTTTGGATGGCCTTTGATTGATGACTACCTACGACCGTTGGTCCCTTTGGCTTCGTATCTTTTTTTTTTTCCTACCACATTAGGTGCTACGATGTTAAGAATAAACGGTCTTGGTTTTGATTTCCCTTTCACTGTCAACCAACCTCCTCTTAATTCTTTGTGGTGGTTTGGATGGCCTTTGATTGATGACTACCTACGTCCGTTAGTCCCCTTGGCTTGGTATTCTTTTTCACTAGCACGTTGGGTGCCTATTTCTTATGACTCTTTGATTTATTGTTAATGTGTTTTCCCGTTATCCATGTGCATGAATTTCTTCTTTGTTATTGATCGGTTTTCTGTTCTTACCTGTATAGTACAAGTTATTCTTTGCGGTTTTTTCCTTGCGGTTGCTAGCCTACTGCGTTTTCCTTATTTTGTCTGTTATGCCAACCATAGTACTTTCCAAAGTTTTTGCTTACTTTTTTCCTCTTTTGTGTCCACACTTCTGCGGCCTCTTACAGTTGCTGTTATGACGAATATAGCGATTTCATTTGCACGCCTGCTCCGCGATATTTGCGAGCAGGTTCATATGGACGTCCCCCCGTGTATTGTTTCGGTCAATCCGGACGGTCAATACATAGCATATATAGATGTCCACGTGACGCGAAATGAGTCTATTGTCGAGCTCATGCGTTGTTGGAGCGGGCCAGCTTCCACCTCCTCCCTCGCTGAGGAGGAAGCTTCCCGTAATGCAGTCAAGCGCCTGGCACAAGAGTTGGACCTACACATTAGAGATGCCAACTACGATGATGCTCTGTTTTATAAAAACATGAATGACCAACTTACCATGAATCTCTCTAACCTCGCAAGCCAGTATAACAAGCTGGTTTGGGATTATAATCTTCTGAAAGATTGTTACGTCGCCACTGCTAGCGAGAAGAACGAGCTTGTTGCTGACCGCCTTAAGATCCAACAGGCTATTGAAGAATGCAACACTGTTCTCAACGCTCAGCCCCCCCTCCCGACTCAGTCCTCTTTACCCACTGCCGAAACCTCTTTCCCTGTTTAGTGTCCTCCCGTAGTGCAGATAATCCCCGTGGTTTTGTAATAAAGCGACACTAATCTTTTTTGTTACAGTCAGCTCCGTGCCCCAGAGCTGTCCTCTGTAACGGCATTAACAAACACCTTCCCTTTTCGTTTGCTTACCCAACTGCATTGTGTATGCTTCATCAGATTATACAAACTTAATGGGTTTATTAAGGTTAAGGATATATGTTTTGGATGGCCTAATTCTTAGACAACCAATTGTAGTTTTGGCCAGTCTAATTGTTAGGCAACCAACTTATTCCTATTTTTGGTTGTGAAGGAGGCACAGCTTCCCGTATTATTGTATGGTACTATAATTCGTACTGATACTTTGGGTATAACTTTAGAGTTAACATTGCTTGCTTATGATTTTGATTAATTATGAAAATTTGAACCTCTGTCCTTTTCATTAAACATGCTTATTACAAGTATTAGTATTTCAATTTCCTTTTACTGTATATTTTGCATTGGAAACTTAGGAGTATATGTACATACCGGCTCCTAAGATTTTTATTCATTACAGTGCAGTCTGTTAGTTTTAAATAAAAAATGTATTTCCTATTATGAGTTAGCTATGGTTCACATTATTGAATTTGAACTAACTACTAACAAATTTTATGTCCTGTTACTTAATTCTAACTATGTGCCTAGCTCCTTCCCTCTGCCGTCGGTTTCGTGTGCCATATGCCTTCACCTGTATGTGGCTATCTCCTTCCCTTTTCTGCTGTGGGTTTCGTGTGCTGATTGCCTTCCCCTACTGAGGTTCCCTCCTTATTCCTTCTTTGATGTCCGATTGCGGACTCCTTCTCCTCTCTCCCATCTCTATATTTTTACTTCGCTATTTATTTGGTTGGTTATATTTTTTAAGTTTTGACTATATGCCTCCTTCGTTCTACTGCTATGGGATTGATGTGAGATTCATTGGTCTGTTAGGGTTCTCTCGGTGATGCTCATTTTCTGCTCAATTATTTGGGCTATCTCCGTGTTGCCCCTTCGCTCCTCAATTATATTGTAATCATGAAATTTTAAAAAAATATTGCAATTAAATTACTGATAAGATTTTTAACTTAGATTATATAATATAAATTCAACTGAGGATATATTTAAAAATTTGGACTCTTACTTTCCATTCTAATGTAAATTTTAAAACTAGAATTCCACTTCTCATATTTTGAAATTGACATCATAAATTTTCCAAATTACGTAAGTGAATACCGAAATTTGATTTCCCATTTGTACTTATACTTTATTTAGGGATACACTTTTAGGTTATCATCACTTTTAAAAGATTTTGGTTAATTCTACTTACAAGTTGTACTCAAATTGAGTTTCATACTTTACTTTATTAACAATATGATTCAACTTTACATGATTCAAGGTCTCAATCATATTATAATATTTGTATATTATATGTATAAATTCCAAGCGCTATTCCTTAACAAAAAACAATCTTTGAAAAATTTAATACCTACACATTAATTTCCATAGTGAAATTTTTAAGTTCAAATGGTATTCTTTGGAGAATTTAATACCTATACATCGAGAGCACTGTTGTGGGTTAATAGTTGGGGAATGATAATCTGACATTACAGTTGATGAAATCCTCTTATCTGAGCCCCCCTTCCCTCATTTTTTACCTAACATTGTTTTTACATAATGAAATGGTCTTTTGAATTTTGCATTTCCCTTATTTGGATTTCTTAATTTTTTTTCCCCCATTTTTTTTCCCTTCCCAATGTTTTGATATATTTTCAGAATTTTAGTTTCCTATGCGTTTTCACTTTTTTTTTCCCTTTTTTTTTTAAAAAAAAAATTGGGATTTCCCAGCTTTTCTACTTGAAATTTTTACTCAAGAAAATGGAAAGTCTTCCACCTTTTTTTTTACATAAAATTTTACTCAATAAAATGTAAATTCTTCCAACTTTTTTTTTAAATGTGGTTTCGGTTCTTTATAACTACTTCAAATTGTTCTTGATTTGCTTTATTGAATCCTTTTGGGTCTCCCCCCTCTTCTTAGTTTTTGGTCTTTTTTATACTTCTGTTTTTTCTAACCCGCCCCCCCCCCCCCCCCCCCCCCCCCTCCCTCCTCCTATTTTTTTCTTTCCCCGGGCAGTGATGATAAACCCCCCCCCCCCTCCCTCCTACCATTTTTTTCTTTCCCCGGGCAGTGATGATAAAAAAAAGAAGGATAAAGTTCCCTCACAGTTCAGCTCATACAATAAATTCACCTCGATTCATATACTCTAACCTACATATATATTTACACAAATATACAAGTTATTGTTTGGATTTAATGTTAAAATGTGTTGCTTATTTTAGAAGGAATTTTAAAATATGAATTGTAAATTTCATAATTGTACCTTGCTTAGAAAAAAAAACTTGCTGCAGCATCTTTGTGCATAGAAATATTTTAAAAACATTTACTACTAATTCCTTAAATGGAACAAATATACATTTCAACAAAGTTAACAACCTGGGTGCCTTGAGGTAAGTGCTTGAGTGAGCTTCAGCTTATTTCTTCCTTTGTTTCCCCGGCACAGCTTTCTGTGAATTTGCAATGCAGGTAAGTTGTTCTCATAATATGAGATTCACTAATATAGCACACAATGAGTACTTTGTGGATATTCGTGCATATGTACAGAAAAGCGCTTTGTGTCCTATTGTTGTCTACATCTTCAGGGAAGGACTTACTTGGCTTCTCTTTTGTTAGTTTTGGTGGTCTACTATACAGGTTTCATGTTCCTAACTTTTACTACTATACAGATTTCATGTTCCTACTTTTTAAGTGTAGTTGTCATGATTGATTCTTAGAAAATTAGGCCCTTTCGTTTTCTCTTCTATTATCTAATATGATATTAGGCTCCATATATATATATATATATATATATACCAGTTGCCAGTTATGGATGTCTATATTACATCATATTGAAGTGAAGGTTACTATTTTCTTCTTCCTGGCGCTTCTTTCACTTTTATGCTCTTTTAAAATTTTTGATTCATATACATGATCACTGTTTTGTGACAGATCTATTCCTTTATATATTATAAATTCCTTTCTTTTTTTTACCCTATGTATATATATTCTTCTAACTCTCTGTGCTTGTGTGTATGTGTGTGCCTGTGTGTGTGTGTGGACATATAACTTTTTATCTCATACATCATTGAACCCAAAATTTCTCATAAGGGATTAAGCTGGGGCAACCATACACCATTGTTAATCATACATCACTGTGTGTGTGTGTGTATCCCTGAGTATGTGTGTGTGTCTACAGGTCAACCTCTTTCTGTCTGTCTCTTTTGATTAATTCTGCTTACAAGTTGAATCATAATTGTGTTTTGTACTTTACTTCATTAACAATATGAATCAACTCCAATGTGTCTAAGTATGTGCGTGTGTGTGTGTGTGCGCGTCGACATATATATATATATATATATATATATATATATATATATATATATATATATATATATATATATATATATATATATATATATATATATATATATATATATATATATATATCTATGTGTGTGTGTGTGTGTCTGAATATATGTAATTTAGTATTTAGATTATAAAATCTAAATTCAATTGCGAATGTATTTCAAATTTGAACTCTTAATTTCCATTCTAATGTAAATTTTAGATTTACAATTTAAGTTCTCATATTTTGAAATTGACATCATAAATTTGCAAATTATGTAAGTGAATGCCGAAATTTGAACTCCCATTTGTGCTAAGACTTTATTTTGGTACAGACTTTTTGCTTATCATCACTTTTAAAAGTTTTTGATTAATTCTGCTTACAAGTTGTACTAAAATTGTGTTTTGTACTTTACTTCATTAACAATATGATTGAGCTCCCGATAATTCAAAATCTTAATTATATTATAATATCTATATATTATATGTGTAAATTTCAAGTGCTATTACTTAATTTTCATTGAGAAATTCTCAAGTTCAATTAGTTACCTTTGGAATATTTAATACCTATACATCAAGAGCAATGTTGTGGGGTGATAGTTGAGGGATGATAATCTGACATTACAGTTGATGAATACCTCTTATCTGAGCCCCCCTTCCCTTATTTTTTACCTAACATTGTTTTTTCAGAATTAAATAGTCTTTTGAATTTTGGATTTCCCTTATTTCCATTTTCTATTTGTTTTTGACCCATTTTTTCCCTTACCAATGTTTTCATATATTTTCAGATTTCTAGGTTCTTATGTGTGTTCAGCTTTTTTGTTTTTTTACAATTGGGATCTTCCAACTTTTCTACTTGAAATTTTTCTCATCAAAATTGAAAGTCTTATTGTCGCTGACATTGACAAGAAAAAAAAGAAAATTATATATGTTGTTTGGTACAATTTAATAAATGTCAGTTAATGTATTTGGCATGTCAAATTTTTAAATGGTGTTGTTACTTTGGTTTCCAGTGTACACACATGTGATTTGGTACTTTATTACTGTTTGAAATTGTTCTTGAATTACTTTGTTGAATTCTTTTGCCCCCCCCTACTATTTTTTTTTCCCCGGGGCAGTGATGATAAAAAAAAAGGAAGGATAAAATTCCCCCACAGTAGAGCTCATGTAATAAATTCACCTCCATTCAGTGGTGGAGGAGCCCTATACAGATCAGTAATTCACTTCTAAAGTATTAAAAAAAATAAATAAATACTAAATGGTCTTTTGAACTTTAGAACTGAATAGAATCTTTCTGCATATAAATATTTTAAAAAACAAATACTACTGATTTGTTAGATAAATGACAACTATACATTCCAACAAAGTTAACAACCTAACTTGGATGCCCTGGGGTAAGTGCTAGAGTTGGCTTCAATCATGCGGCGAAGTAACCAGCCAGTACACAAGCAGGACCTTCTGTGAATTTCGAATGCTGGTGTGTTCTATTGTTGTCTACATCTTCAGAGAAGGACTTGGTTGGGTACCCTTTTGTTTCGTTTGGTGGTCTGCTATACAGGTTTTATGCTCCTACCTTTTACTACTCTACGGTTTTCATGATTGATTCTTAGATAGTAAGGTCCTTTGCTTTTCTACCTTATTATACAATATGATATTAGGCTCCATCAATATATATATATATATATATATATATATATTGTAGTAACCGAGAAACTCAAATTTGAATTTAAAGAATTCAAATGTGAATGTGAATAAGAAAATACAAAATTGAACCTAAGTGGTTGTATATCGGTGTGCAAATTGCACAGTTTTCAGAGCACTATGTCTGCCTTTCAGATCTGAGTCTGATCTCGAAAATCCGAGAGCACCATTGTGATCGTCTCGACGAAACATGAAAAGTTCATATTCACTTGTCGACGATCCAACGGTCGGATCTTCCGCAAAACAGCGAAGAAGAAATGGGTCCCACAACTTAAGTTGTGAATAGTAACCCCTATTTTAAATGGCCCTCCGATCACTAACGGTCGTTTCACCATCTGGAACCCTGACATAGGGGTATGAGTAGTCAAACCAAACTAATTTCGGCGTTCTGAGCGCAATGGCACTGACGGATTTCGCGTTTGGCGACCCGGATGCATCGGAGTGTGTGCGATGTACAGCACTTTACCGAACTAGATGGCCCGAGATTTTATACGAGCGCCAAATCAAGCAAACAAATATGCTACTTGATAGGTCTCGACGAGCCGGACGTCGTGGCGAAGTCTGTTTCGCAATTTGTAGAGCGGATTTTCTCGAAAAGTGTGAAAAATACTGAAAAATAGGGTAATTTCGCAAAAGTGCTTATATTTTATGTACTAAATGTAAGTTAGCTCCGCCTCGTCACAACTCCGTAACCAATGGATCAAAATGAGTCAAAATTGGTATGCAAGGACTGTAGGATCTATAGATTATTTCTGCAAAGTTTGAGCAACTATGGTGTAGTATTCACGAAGAAAATCAAAGCCCTAGTTTTCCGAAAAGTTGCACCTTGGCCGAGCTTTGTGCTCCGGCGCCAGCGAGCCCCTCCGCCGCCGGCCACATGCCTAGAAATACTCTTGGGACCGAGGGGAGTCCATCCATGCCATTGCATGCAACCCATGCAGCCCAAATGGGGACCGGCTATGAATGGCCCGAGCTTGAAGCCATTAATGGTGGCCGGCCATCCGGCGACCTCCGACGGTGGGGACAAGTCCAGACCATCCTAAAAGCTTGCTAGGAAGCTTGTGGTGCTGTTCCCTTGCACCTTAAAATCAACCGTTGCAAAGTTGCCATTGTTGATGGAAGCTTCAAAAACCGAGCTTGCCCCAGCCGCGCCGCCGCCGTGTCCTGTCGCCGGGCACGGGTCCAAGTGAGTTGGTTATGGTATTTAGCATCCAAATGACCAAGTGGTTGGGTCCCAGATGCTTTGGTTGGATGGTCACGATTTTCAAAGCAAGCACACTTCATCTTCTTCGTTGCTCCGACCATTCCATCCATGTAATCTCGACCCAGGCTTGCAGAAAATGATGTGCAAGTTCTCAGGAGCATTTCCCTCCATTTTGGGAAGCCCCAGGTGCAATGGTTGCTGAGAACAAGCTCGGGCATTGGTTATGTGTGTGTTGTGTAAATGGTGCACATAGGGTGTTTGTGGAAATGCCACAATGAAGAAAAGTTGAGATTCACGCTTCGAGCATAATATGAAACTTGCTCCAAATTATTCCCTGAGCTTGATGCTCACTTCAGATCAAGTTGGATCTGTGTGGAAAAGTGTTTGGAGCTTTGTGAATATTGTATGCAAGCTTGGACATGGATCTCTTTGATCCATCAATTCTGGGCTGTAAATATGGTGAGCCCTGGTGTCCTGGCACTGTCCAGAGACATTTTGATATATGACATTTTAATATTTGACGTGTGGATTTAAAGTTATATTAAAACTAAGCTTTATGTGAATAGTTGCTCGTAGTAGCGTTTGGGTCTGTTTGCGAAGCAGCTACAGTGAGCTCTTGACTAATTTGGGGTCACTGAACGCGATGCTCGTATTTAATTTCAATTTTGGTAAGCCGAAGAAATAAAAATGCATTTAGGCTATGTTAGAGAGGTATTTTATGGCCCGAAGTTTTCCTCGGGTTTCGTGCTGCCGCAAATGAGTGAGCACGGTGTTTAGCAAGTTAGCTGTCACCTACTGGAAGTTATGGTTCGTGAAAAATAATATCCCGATTAAGAGAACGAGCGAAAACGACTCTCAAAAAGCTATAAAAGTGCGATTTTTGGAAACCCTAGGGGTCTAAACGCAAATGTTACCTAGCGTGCTGTCTTGGGCTGTGTGCCTATGATCTCTAAGCTTTTCATTGGTGATCCGATGGCTTTCGTTGAGCAGAAATCGGTTATCGGATCGTAAATCGGCAAAATTGTCGGTTTATCGGCGACTTGGTTTTAATCGCGCAATTCGAAAACTTGTGGCAATTAAGTTGTCGTATTTGAGGTTCCCGGTGTAGTCCTGGTGGATCCAGGTTTAAGCCTTGTGTGCGTTGCGAGTCAGGGGTTGGGTATGTGTGAGAGTCTATTTTCTGACATGTGCATATGATTCAGGTCCCAGCAGTCAGCCGCCAGCTTGCGAGCCATCCAGCAGCCACCGTGATCATCTACATTGAGGTGGGTTTATCTTCGGCCCGGGCTTTATCAGGTTGGCCCTATGGGGTGCCGTGGTAGGTTGGACCCCTGTTTTTGGTGTAGCCCTGAACCTATGCTTGAGCCTTTCTATTGCTTTCATTCCAGTATTCAGTCATTACAGCTATGTTTGCCTTGATCTTATAGTTGAGCTCTCTATATGCTTTCATTCTCAGCACTTAGTATGTATAGTGATATACATCTGGACTTATGCCATGCCTGATTGGACATTAGCTAGAGTGATTATCAGTTCACTTTATATCAGCATTTCCTATTCTTCTATTGCATATTAGAATAGGAGTTCAGCTTCTGCTATACAGCTCAGATATTCAGCTCAGTCTCTGATATGATTTCAGGTTCAGTATTAGTATATATATATATATACAGCTTGACATATACCATGTTTGTTTGGTTATCAGCCTAGTTATATCAGCATTTCCTGTTTTATGATGCATGATAGAATAGGAGTACAGTTCTGCTATTCAGTTTCAGCTCAGATATTCAGCTCCTGTTGTTCAGATTCGTTTATACAGCATCCGTGATTGTTACAGACTTCAGCATCCCGATAGGGATTTCTCGGCTTATTGCCGTGTGTGTGGTCTTTAGACCATGAGCTTGAGCATCAGCCTTATGATCGCCATAGCACTAGCTGCTCATTTCACGTACGCCGTGGGATTGATCCCCCACAATGCGTTCTTTACCGGTGGAGTGGTCGATAGTGGCGACCCGTGAGCCCCAGGCTGCACATAGTGGACGAGAGTGGTGACACGTGTGCCCCTGAGTGCATCGATGGTGCCGGGTTATATGTCAGCCGAACGTGCCAACTTTGGCATTGGCCTAGGTCCTCGTGACCGATGACGGCACTGATTGGGTACTTACAGTTATTATTATTCAGCTCTTTCAGTTTACAGCATTATTATATACCAGCTTTGTTTATAGCATGATCATTTCCTGCCTGTCAAATTATCAGTTATAGCATGGTCATTACCTGTTTTTCAGATTTATCAGTTATAGCATGATCATTTCCTGCTTGTCAGATTTATGAGTTATAGCATGATCATTACCTGCCTGCCAGATTTATCAGTATAGCATGATTATTCCCTACTTGTTAGATTTATCAGTTATAGCATGATCAATTACAGTCATGAGTATCCTGCTTCCCTTCCGTGATTATCAGCATTCCTTGTTTACAGCATTGATATCATTGATTATCATACTAGCTCTGCTCTACAGCATTATTAGCTCTTGCTTGTATGATTTGCCAGTTACAGCATGCTTAGATTTTATATCTGCATCTTACCATTCAGCTTTCAGTTTATCCTGCTTTTGCTATCCGCTTATCATTGTATCCGGTAGGTACGACTTGCTATTTCTCGGCCCGTCGTGCCCACTGGGATACACTTATGTGTGTCTCACACCCTCGGGTGACTGTTTTTCAGGTCAGTCAGGTGCTGGGAGATTGGGGGGATCCAGTGAGCTGTTGCGCTAGAGTTGTCCCCTGCTTTTGGCCACAGTGGCCCAGTGATAGTATTTACAGTATAGAGTATTTTTCAGTTCATAGTTGTTTATTGAAGTTTTGTACCTTGTGATGGATTTGTGGATGTTATAGTTTTTGGAGTTAAGTGATTGTTGCTATCTGATTGTATCACTGCACTTGCCTAGCCGAGCGTGTATAGGGGAGACTCTGTCCGTGTGGACAGAGGATTTCCTATGCATGTGGCGGTCTGTTCACGTCCTGAGTTTAAAGTTTGAACTCTGAAAAAAAAAAAAAAAAAAAAAAATCTACCGCTGTTTTGAAACTCGGGGCGTGACAGATTAGATGGTATCAGAGAATAGGTATAAGATACCTAGGAAATGGTTAGGATTGAGCCCTAGGATGACTTGCGACTTACGCGAGAGTGTGGGGTTAGGAGCTCGAGTACGGTATGGTCGGTCGAGTCGTGTCCTATCCCTGATTAGTGTGATATAGCTTGGCATTCACGAGTATTCCGGCAGAGGTGGTGGTGACAGTGAGCGCACTGGCGCTGGCATGGTTGTAGTATTGATCGGATTCAATGGCCTATGGGCCATATGGTAACTGTCACGCCCCGAGTTTTAAAAATCAGGTCTGAAATTTTTTTTTTTTTTTTGAATAAATCGGAGTTTGCAAAATAGGCGTAACAGACCGCCACACCTATAGGAAATCCCCTATCCACGGGGATAGGGTCTCTCCTATACATGCACGGCTAGGCTAATCCAAACATCGATTAGAGAGTAATAAATATCTCAACTAACTATACTAATCATCAGGAATAATCCGAAGTATCAAAATATCATCAATCTAACATATCTAAATAACTGGAAGCTGAAAGCTATAAATAACAGTCAGCTACAATCACCGAAGATCTCAGACATCAATAGATCATCAGGGGGACCGCTCTATCGTGACAGCCTCACTGGATCGTCCCGACACCCCACTACCCGAACGACCTGAAAAACAGTCACCCGAGGGTGTGAGACACACCGGAGTGTATCCCAGTGGACACGACGAGCCGAGAAATAGCTAATCGTACCTACTGGGTACTAAAATCTGCGGATAGTAATAGATCAATAGGTACAGCTGAAATAACAGATAACATCTACTGGAAGGCAATAAATCCACAGATAACCTGAACTAAGCAGATAATCAATCATAGAAACTGCAGATAAATAATGCTAGGAAATCAGGGTATAACTGTAGAAGTCAGGCATAAGGGAACTGTAGATAATAAATGCTGAAATCAGGGGATCACGGTAATAATCAAGCATAGCTGAACAGTGAAGGTACAAGGTAAATAGATAACAGATAACATCCACTGGAAAGCAATAAATCCACAGGTAAACTGAACTAGGCAGGTAATCAATCATAAGTGAAACTGCAGATGAATAATGCTAGTGAACAACATAAACAGAACAACAATGGTACAAGGTAAGAATCATGCGTCAAGAACAAAAACCCAAGTACCCAATCATGTGCCACTATTGGTCCCAGAGGACCTCAGGCAAAAGCCACCGATCCGCACCCGATCCGCTGACATACCCCTGTCGAGGGCTCACGGGTCTATCACCAGACCACTCTACCGGTAAAGAACCAGCTCCACGGGAGCGACCCCGGCCAGGTTCGTGAAGTACAGCAGTGCATGGCAAGTCATAATGCTCAATCTCACGGTCTAGTGACCGAGTAGTCGGCAACATGCCGAGATCCCAACAGGGAATCATCTGTCTGTATCTATCAATCAGTATCAATCATGCATATCGGAATATAAAGCAATATCTCAAGTGACAGGGCTCAACGAGTATAATCAAATCATGCATATCTGAATAAAGCAGTATGACAACTGACATGGAACTAGCAGGAATAATCGATCATGACATCTATATATCAGGATATGAAAGCTGACAAGCAGATGTGTATAAATATAGTGTGTCTAAGGGATCAGTGTCTATCTCGAAAATCATGCGATGTATAGGTGCGATCATCAGGACTAATCATGTAATCCGGAATACAAGGAGTATATACCCGAATAATAACATATCAAACATGCACAATACTAGGAATCAAGATGTCTGTATATATCAATCAATCATGGGTCTATCATGCATAACTGGAATATCAAAGCAAGTATCTCTGGATATAATGCAATACGATAATGACCGATACGCAAGTGACAACAGGCATGATCAGACCACAGGAATCTACTGTACTGAAATATATGAGCTGCTGAACCGGAAAGAAATCCAAGTAATATCTGAATATAAATCAGTATAACAATCGACAGGAATCAATACGCATACTCAGATCATGCAAGTCTATGTATCAAAATATAAAAGCTGATGAGCAGGTATACGTGATATGTCTAAGGGGATCAAAGTCTATCAGGAAGATCATATGGCATATAGATCAAATCATCAGGACTAAACAAAAA
The DNA here is from genome assembly GCA_029204045.2 of Tillandsia leiboldiana. Taxonomy (NCBI): domain Eukaryota; kingdom Viridiplantae; phylum Streptophyta; class Magnoliopsida; order Poales; family Bromeliaceae; genus Tillandsia; species Tillandsia leiboldiana. Next base: position 45,020,490 of record CM055069.1, on the reverse strand, counting down.
CAGGTGTCCGACTGGACTAAAGCAACCAGAGGGCCGAAAAGATAAAGCCCGGACCGAAGATAACCCACCTGGATGTAGGCAGATCCTCGAACTCCCGCTCGGCTACTGGGAGGCTGGTGATGAACAACTAGGCCCTGAATAAAAGCTATAATCAATAATAGACTCGCACATACCCATCCTGACGACACAACAGTAACGGAAAGCTTAAACGGGTCAAATAGGCCGATTTACGGGATGAAATCTAATCCCCGATCAACGAGAGTCCCCGGGACCCAAACGAAATGTCCAGTGGGTGTGAAATACTGTTGTGGTGACCCGGATCTTTGCAGGGCTTCTACAGTGTGACCAGCAGCTTCTGGAAGCCTACGTGGCATGTCGGCGGTGTTCGCGCGCCAGTTTGGACACAAGAGATGGACTCAGGGCTTAAAATGGATCTCGTAGGTAATCGGGGGACCCCATCGGATGTTTAGAACAGTTTACGCGAGGAGTGGATATCAAATTTAGGCTCGGCGCGGAATTCGGATTAAAAATACCTTTCCGGGAGCCTCCGGCAATTTATAGGATTGGAATTTGGCAAAATGGACGCCGGATTTGGAATCAGCGCGCGAAAACGGTCAAGATGGGCTATTTACAAGTATTTTTCGGAGCTTGCTACAGTAATTTTACTGTTCATCGCCGGAACAGTGTTTCCGGCGATCGCCGGCGGCGGCTGGCGGCGGCGGGCAGCGGCGGAAGGCGGCGGAAGGCGCTCGGGCAGGCGGCGCGCGGCCGCGGGCAGGCGCACAGGGGCGCGGGCAGGCGCGCGGGGGCGCGGTCAGGTGCGCGGTCCACGCGGCCGTCGTGCACCCGAGGAGGGGACACGTGGCAGGTTCTCACTGGTCGGTGTTGTGGTCTGGGTTCACGGTGCAGGCCGGTGGTGCACGGTAGACCGGGTGGACACGTGGCGTGAGGTGGTTGGTCCGGTGTTGTGCTCCCGGTCCACGCAACCGGTGGAGTGGGTGTTCGGGGCAGGTGGCCGTACGGCGGGGCAGGTGGCCGTACGGCCCGGGTCAGCCGCGACGTGCGCGGTCCACGGCGCGACGTGCGTGGTGCACGGGTTGCCGGGCCACGTGTCGCGTCGCCATTCGCGGGGCGCAGGTGCACCGGGTGCAGTGGGGGCCCGGGGGAGTAGCGGACTGGACTGTGTGGTGGACCGGGCCGCACTGTGCGCGCCCGAAAGTTGTGGGCTGGGCCGCACTGTGCGCGCCCGAAAAGTTTCGGGCGCCCGGAAATTGGGCACAATGGGAATTTTTCCAATTGTTTCCTCAGCCTATAAATAGGCAGCCCGAGCCCTCTTCTTTGGCTCTTTTCTCTCAGCCCACGCACCATCTGCCCGAGCACCTTGAAGAAGACTTGTTCAACTCTTAATTCTTGATCTTCCTGCCAAGTTCTACGATTTTAGGAGCACGCATCCCGAGGTTCTGGATTTTACGGCGCGGCGCGACGTTGCATTCCTGGGTTCTTCTTCGGCGCAGCGACAGTGTTTTAGCTCCCCTGGGCTACCCCGAGATCATTTTGCAGTGATTCTTGCGCCGACAGACTCCTAAGAGGTAGGGCTTCATCTTTCGTATTGATCGCGCTTTCCTGTTGCGAGTTTTTGGCACGGATCCCGAGGCAACACTGTGACCCATTTTCTGTTTGGCTTTGTGGGACAGCATCGAGGTGTTTTGGCCATATCTTTGCGCACAAGCGTCAGCCGGAAACGAGCTTATACAACTTTTTCATTTACAGATCGCAAGGAACGCGCTCGTATTTTTCTTGGATTTTTCTGAGATTTCATCAGAGGTGAAAATTACTGTTTTCTCAGTGAACAGTGTACAGTTTTAATACAGATTTTTGTATGAGTGTACCCCCTTGCCGAATTTTTATCTTGACTTACCGAACTCCGATTTGGGGCGTGCAAGGTACCGTTTCGAAGCTATCGACGCAAGGATTGCTGTGATATTTTTATTGGAATTTTCTGGGCACTATCTGCAGGTGATAATTTAACAGTTCAGAATTCGAGGTTGTATGTGGTTTTAAGTGCTATATTTGGGAGCCTAGTGTAATTAGTGGACTTTGTATTGTGCCAGGAGTGTTACGGGTGTGCTGAACTTATTGGAGCAAGGGATTAGAGTTTTTTGGTGTTTTCAGCTGTTGGCTTTGGACAGTCAGCTTTTCAGGTGGGTGCCTTATTCCCGGAACCGGTGGACGGTTCTCTAAATTTTCATATGTTAGCATTGCATGCAGGTGAATGGTACAATAGCTGGGATTGATCGGTAAGTTTAACAATGAGGATTTTATGGAAATTGCAAGTGAATTATTCACAGTATGACAATGGTATTAATCAAATAGTCATGTTGATGATTAGTGGAAGCTTATCTAAGGCAAGGATACCCTATATGATTAATTATCATGCCTTATTAGCACATAACCTTTTATGAGGATGGTTTATGCATTGGGATAGGATTATGTAGTTATGTGCAGGTTCTACTCTGAGGAGCCATTATGGATTGAGAATTATGGACAGGTATGGTCATTGATAATTTTGGCATGAGGTTTATTTTCTTTATTCTTCTTGAGGACAAATGCATGCTTGTATGGACATATGTGTAGGGACATATAGTTAGGCCATCTTTACTGCTGCACTACATATTGGAATTTGACTTAGGAGAAACCATGATTGCTTTCTTTCTCCTTTTATTTAGACTTTTGAGTCATGTTGCTCGGGTTCGAGCAGAGGTTTGGGATAGTGTAGCTGGGACCTTAGGGTCAGAGACAGGGTGTGCTTGTTGATGGATTGTGGGTTATTGCGGCAACCGCGGACAGTAGGCGGTTGACCGGATCTTGATTAATTTACCCAATTGTGGGTTGTGGGTTATTGCGGCAACCGCGGACAGTAGGCGGTTGACCGGATCTTGATTAATTTACCCAATTGTGGGTTGTGGGTTATTGCGGCAACCGCGGACAGTAGGCGGTTGACCGGATCTTGATTAATTTACCCAATTGTGGGTTGTGGGTTATTGCGGTGACCGCGGACTTTGGGCGGTTGACCGGATGTTGACTATTGCATCAGATTGGGTATCAGATCTGTTCTAGTGGATGGTGTTTCCCACTTTTTGAGTACTATTGCATCAGATCGGGGTTTTGTTAGTGGACGGAGTTTCCCACTTTGATCATAGTCTTGATCCAGTCCTGCTATTATGAGACAGTGGTTACAGAGATACTCGATACAGTGATGCTTGATACAGTGATACTTTACTCGTGTGGGTCGCTCCCCTCGAGTGCCACTCCGGAGTAGGCTTTCCACGGTGTGAGCTTGGGTTTATTCAGGCAGATACTTTTTGTTACACTCGTGCCTGGGGGACCGAGTGGAGTCTAGTAGCTGTGTTTAGACCAGTGCTAGTATTGTTGGGAAACCGTCGGGGTTTGACGGTGGTCCCGTGGTCGTTGTGAGTTCTTTGACCATTGTATGAGAGGTTGAGCATCTTGAGTCTATCCGTTCTGAGAGAGAGAGCATGGATTATGACTATAGCCTGCATGAGCCACTACTCAATAGCGAGTTAGTCCGTTTGGACGCCCTACGTAATTCCTGCCCGTCAGCGGGAGGTGGTTGTAGGTGGGCGCAGGTTTGACTGGACCCGATGTGGCAGTCAGCTCGATTGGGTCAGTTGAGCACCTCGTGTGCGAGTGTTGCATATCTTCATCAGAGTTTCCCCATTTGAGCATTTGGATAGAGGCATGGTAGCTGTAGAGTGTTTCCAGCTTCTCCTTTCAGTTTTACTGCATCGGTTATCTGTTGCCTCTAGTAGTCTTGGTGGGCGGATCGTCGGGCCTAGTGGCGATACCCACTGAGAACTCCCTTATTTGCGTAGTTCTCACGCCCGTTGGGGGTTTTCCCCCTTTTGTCCTTTCTCCTCTTTGTTTTGCAGAGTCTTGGCGGGTGTTGCCGTTCTGTGGTTGCTGTTTCTGCGGTTGCTGTTCGCGATGAGGGTGTAGCGAGCTAGATCCTGACCCATCTTTGGAGAGTAGCGGTACCCCCTTTTGTGGAGATCTTCAGTATAGTCGGTAGATTGGTATTTATTTCCTCTTTTGAGAGACTGTTGTAGTGAGGATATGATGTATTGAGAGCTTGTACACTGATGTTTTATTTGAGATATCTCCCTGTTGAGCTATGAGTTTTATACTCGAGGTTAATGTATGATTATCATTTTTGGGAGATGGACCTTATTGTTTTATCTTCAGTTGTACAGTGGTTGATTTTATTCTACAGCAGTTTTATCTTTTAGCTCTGATATCTGTTAGCTGTAGCTCTTTTTGCAGGTAGGACGCTTCGCCTATGCGGGTTTGGCATAGGTGGCGGATCTGTTGGCGAGCCCGGGTCGCAGTTCCGACCCCGGGGCGTGACAGATTAGGTGGTATCAGAGCCTAGGTTGTAGGTCATGGTGGACTTAGAAACCCTAGGCTTGTGGTTGGACCCTAGGATGACTTCGTGAGAGTCGTGATTTGTAGCGAGAGTCCTGATTGAGTTTTACACCTCTTCCGAGGGACGGGATGAGTGATTGGCATGTTTATTCTCCTAAGTAGTTATGTTGGCTGCAGACAACATAACGCTATGGAATGGGTGACATGCTCTAGACTTTCGCTGGATTGGGTCGAGCGTTGTTGTGTGCTGATTTGTGGTTTCGTCGTGGCGAGCGGTGTCTCCCCGACGCTGGGTTTGGGACCCTTGTGCATCCTGTCATGGCAGTTGAGCTTGAGCGGTTGGTTTTGGGCCGGATACCCGGATTGAGGTCAGAGAACTCCGGACCCAGATGACAGGATTGTCAGAGGCATATCAGCGGCAGAGTGAGCAGCTTTTGTGGTGATGCAGTTGTCAGAGCAGTGGGCAGCCCGACAGTACTTTTCTTTTGAGACCACCTGGATGTAGTACCCTCAGCGGCAGGGATTTCTGTAGTGCCAATAGAGCGAGTGGCCCCCTCCGTGCCAATGTTTAGTGCCAAGGCACTGAGGTAGGGTGGATGGTTGACAGCAGAGGAGCTGTGGGGCATGTTTGATTTAGTGAGCCAGATTTGGCAGATGAACCACCCCGACTCGTAAGATTGAGCTTGGAGCCTTTGGAGGCAGAGTCGTGGTTGGGGGTGATGGAGTGATCAATTGAGAGCCTCCCTGTGCTAGAGAGTTTATGCAGTTGTTGAACTGGTGCTCCAGGTTTCGAGGCACGTAGGATAAGTGAGATTGGGAGTGGATTGCGCCAGGATACTCTTTAGTTTCTTTTCGGTCCCTCATGTTCGGGTTTTGGACTGTGGATGCCTCGTCGGAGTAGGCATTGTGTTTGGAGCTGGACACTGCAGTTCCTTGGATGGGGATCTGCCGCTAGAGGCGAGTTCTGGGGGGAGGCGCTTGGCGCTAGGTGATGGAGGACAGATCGGCAGGCAGGGGCATTTTCGTTTTGTTTTCCTGGGTGGTGGATATCCTTGTGGATGGTTAATGCAAAGCTTACCCAAGGGAATTCTACCCTTTGTGATTTATAACTTGCATATTTTGATTGTATCATATGGGATTGAGGGTGAGCTTAGAAAGGATAAGTGTATAGGGAATTGCATGGATTAATGGTGTTTTGTCTTATGACGGTTGCAATGATGGACTTCTGAGATGTTGGGGATTGGGCGGACCCCGATGGCTGTATCAGTGTCTATATCAGAGTAGCGCAACGGTAGCGTGGTTTTGTTGTCTGCGGAGGATCGTATCTGTTGCCATCAGCGTGAGCAGAGACAGAGGTCGTGCTCCCTGTGATTGATGGGATATTTTCTGATGGACTAAGCGACAACCGCTTGCATCGTGTGGATGAGCTTGTGCCGCCTGGTTGGAGGGCGCCACGGCAGTGGATCGGGTTGTTGCAGGTGTGATTTCATCACAGCAGTCGGAGTTAGTGCACCTCGCTTTCCGGCATGGACTAAAGGCAGAGTTATTACCACGTGCACTAGAGGTACAGAACATCATTGGTGTTATGCACGTGAAGGAGGCTTGTGGGTTTTGTTCAGTGTCGTTGTGACCTTGAGTTATACCAGCAAACCTCTTGATATGGGTGGTTGTTCGATGTTTTGACCCAGTGCTTGGGATTGGTTGGCACGGCACCACTGGATGGTTATGTGCAGAGAGGGTGCTGATTGTGACTTTTGCGAGGCAGACAAAGGAGGCTTGTTATGGGGAGATTGTTCGAGCACACAGGGTTTAGCGACTGTGTGAGAGGAGCTTATGGTGGCGCCGGGACCAAAGGATATTTCTATTGCTGCGAAATCCCGGGTGTGAGTCCACTCGAGTTGATGATTATGCCGCCTGTTAGGGATTTGATTGCGGTTGACGTGGTTCTGGAAACCGCGCCAACCTCAATAGCACCACTTGGATTATCGGTAAGAGCTGGGAGATTTGATCGCACCGGTGCAGGGATCTGTTGGATAGAGGGTCTGTTTGACCTAGTGCCACGTCGTTGATACACGACGGTGAGAGCCTTTGGGATTGGAGTCCTGGCAGGTCCAGGTATTATTTAGAACCTTTTGAAGGAGCTATATTCCGGCAGTTATTGTTTGATGCCTGCGCCAATTTGGAATTTCAGCTGAGGGCATTGTCTAGATGGTGTTCAGGACACAGTAGGGGCATTACGAGTACAGTGAAGCCAATGGATTGACTAATGCCCTGTTGCCTCTAGATTGAGGAATTCTGTGTTTCAGTTGGCCTTGAACGGTTTGATAGCGGCATCCTCCAGGAATATTTTGGTTTACCCCCTCCCTGAGTGTTTAGAGCTTGTGCAGCATTTGTATTTGGTGTGACAAGATCTGTGGGGAAGAAGCTTTTTGCCATGTCGTTGTGGTGCAAGTTTTAGCTTCGAGAGCATATCTTCCTAGATTACTTCTTCTAGCCGAAGGGGCGGCGGTAGAAATTCGGCCAAAGCGGATGCTATTTAAGACTGGCCGAGATCGACGGTCATTGTTGGGGTGAGGAGTTTTTGGACTGGATAGTGCCAACAGAGCTTGTGACCGGGTGATGAGATTGGTACCAGCGCCGATTCTAACCTAGTCAGTGGTGGGAGATGGATTTGTGAGTTTTTGTGATACCTCCCTTAGGGGCTGAAGAGCTACCACTGGATTTTTGTTGAGCATCCAATATCACCTTGACTGAGCTAACTGTGGTGGCGGATACCTGGAGTGGAAGAGCTTTTGGGAGTCGAGTTTGGCGGTTCCTTAGCTGGCGCTGTGTGGTGCCATCCTTGTGTGCAGGGTTTAAGTTGAGTCCCTGAGGATCCCTTTTGATGAGAGGCCTGCGGCTGAGCAATCCACTTAGGTGGTTAAGTGTTGAGGGCGACCGAGTGTGAACCCCTGCTTGTTTGGGCCCCTTTTCTGTGCAGGTGTTTGTGTGGATGTGATTCGGGTCGCTTTGGTTGAGCTGGCTCGTGGGAGTGATTTTAGAGCGTGTTACTCAGGCTGTTTGTTCCTTTTCCCCCCGCCTTTTGTTGGAGTTTTTGAGGTTTTTCTGCGTCTCAGCTCTGGAGTGTCATGTTTTGGACCCCTCGCCCGTGTTTGGACTCGTTCCTTTTGGGGTCTGTGAGAGTTTGGAGTACGAGGGACGCCGTTGCGAATTCCGACTCGTGAGGTGAGGGAATTGCGCAATCGGGCTATGCCGTACTGGTTGTTGCTGTTGTTGTTGCCTGAGGAGTAATCACGGGGAGTGATAGGTGACTTGGGAGCTGGAGACGGCGGTGTTGAGTATGACCCCTGGTTTCTGGGACTCCTGGGAGTTGCCTTGGTTTCGAGGACAAAACTTTCTTCTAGTGGGGGAGGATGTGGTGACCCGGATCTTTGCAGGGCTTCTTACAGTGTGACCAGCAGCTTCTGGAAGCCTACGTGGCATGTCGGCGGTGTTCGCGCGCCAGTTTGGACACAAGAGATGGACTCAGGGCTTAAAATGGATCTCGTAGGTATCGGGGGACCCCATCGGATGTTTAGAACAGTTTACGCGAGGAGTGGATATCAAATTTAGGCTCGGCGCGGAATTCGGATTAAAAATACCTTTCCGGGAGCCTCCGGCAATTTATAGGATTGGAATTTGGCAAAATGGACGCCGGATTTGGAATCAGCGCGCGAAAACGGTCAAGATGGGCTATTTACATGTATTTTTCGGAGCTTGCTACAGTAATTTACTGTTCATCGCCGGAACAGTGTTTTCCGGCGATCGCCAGCGGCGGCCGGCGGCGGCGGGCAGCGGCGGAAGGCGGCGGAAGGCACTCGGGCAGGCGGCGCGCGGCCGCGGGCAGGCGCACAGGGGCGCGGGCAGGCGCGCGGGGGCGCGGTCAGGTGCGCGGTCCACGCGGCCGTCGTGCACCGAGGAGGGGACACGTGGCAGTTCTCACTGGTCGGTGTTGTGGTCTGGGTTCACGGTGCAGGCCGTGGTGCACGGTAGACCGGGTGGACACGTGGCGTGAGGTGGTTGGTCCGGGGTTGTGCTCCCGGTCCACGCAACCGGTGGAGTGGGTGTTCGGGGCAGGTGGCCGTACGGCGGGGCCAGGTGGCCGTACGGCCCGGGGTCAGCCGCGACGTGCGCGTCCACGGCGCGACGTGCGTGGTGCAACGGGTTGCCGGGCCACGTGTCGCGTCGCCATTCGCGGGCGCAGGTGCACCGGGTGCAGTGGGGGCCCGGGGAGTAGCGGACTGGACTGTGTGGTGGGACCGGGCCGCACTGTGCGCGCCCGAAAGTTGTGGTCCGGGCCGCACTGTGCGCGCCCGAAAAGTTTCGGGCGCCCGGAAATTGGGACACAATGGGAATTTTTCCAATTGTTTCCTCAGCCTATAAATAGGCAGCCCGAGCCCTCTTCTTTGGCTCTTTTCTCTCAGCCCACGCACCATCTGCCCGAGCACCTTGAAGAAGACTTGTTCAACTCTTAATTCTTGATCTTCCTGCCAAGTTCTACGATTTTAGGAGCACGCATCCCGAGGTTCTGGATTTTACGGCGCGGCGCGACGTTGCATTCCTGGGTTCTTCTTCGGCGCAGCGACAGTGTTTTAGCTCCCCTGGGCTACCCCGAGATCATTTGCAGTGATTTCTTGCGCCGACAGACTCCTAAGAGGTTAGGGCTTCATCTTTCGTATTGATTGCGCTTTCCTGTTGCGAGTTTTTTGGCACGGATCCCGAGGCAACACTGTGACCCATTTTCTGTTTGGCTTTGTGGGATAGCATCGAGGTGTTTTGGGCCATATCTTTGCGCACTAGCGTCAGCGGGAAACAAGCTTATACAACTTTTTCATCTACAGATCGCAAGGAACGCGCTCGTATTTTTCTTGGATTTTTCTGAGATTTCATCAGAGGTGAAAATTACTGTTTTCTCAGTGAACAGTGTACAGTTTTAATACAGATTTTTGTATGAGTGTACCCCCTTGCTGAATTTTATCTTGACTTACCGGACTCCGATTTGGGGCGTACAAGGTACCGTTTCGAAGCTATCGACGCAAGAATTGCTGTGATATTTTTATTGGAATTTCTGGGCACTATCTGCAGGTGATAATTTAACAGTTCAGAATTCGAGGTTGTATGTGGTTTTAAGTGCTATATTTGGGAGCCTAGTGTAATTAGTGGACTTTGTATTGTGCCAGGAGTGTTACGGGTGTGCTGAACTTATTGGAGCAAGGGATTAGAGTTTTTTAGTGTTTTCAGCTGTTGGCTTTGGACAGTCAGCTTTTCAGGTGGGGTGCCTTATTCCCGGAACCGGTGGACGGTCTCTAAATTTTCA
>CM055069.1:44994857-45010591 GCA_029204045.2 Tillandsia leiboldiana | reverse complement strand
TATATATATATATATATATATATATATATATATATATATATATATATATATATATATATATATATATATATATATACATATATGTCACGCCCTGAGTTTCAAAACAGCGGTAGATTTTTTTTTTTTTTTTTTTTTCAGAGTTCAAACTTTAAACTTAGGACGTGAACAGACCGCCACATGCATAGGAAATCCTCTGTCCACACGGACAGAGTCTCCCCTATACATGCTCGGCTAGGCAAGTGCAGTGATACAATCAGATAGCAACAATCACTTAATTCCAAAAACTATAACATCCACAAATCCATCACAAGGTACAAAACTTCAATAAACAACTATGAACTGAAAAATACTCTATACTGTAAATACTATCACTGGGCCACTGTGGCCAAAAGCAGGGGACAACTCTAGCGCAACAGCTCACTGGATCCCCCCAATCTCCCAGCACCTGACTGACCTGAAAAACAGTCACCCGAGGGTGTGAGACACACATAAGTGTATCCCAGTGGGCACGACGGGCCGAGAAATAGCAAGTCGTACCTACCGGATACAATGATAAGCGGATAGCAAAAGCAGGATAAACTGAAAGCTGAATGGTAAGATGCAGATATAAAATCTAAGCATGCTGTAACTGGAAAATCATACAAGCAAGAGCTAATAATGCTGTAGAGCAGAGCTAGTATGATAATCAATGATATCAATGCTGTAAACAAGGAATGCTGATAATCACGGAAGGGAAGCAGGATACTCATGACTGTAATTGATCATGCTATAACTGATAAATCTGACAAGTAGGAAATAATCATGCTATACTGATAAATCTGGCAGGCAGGTAATGATCATGCTATAACTCATAAATCTGACAAGCAGGAAATGATCATGCTATAACTGATAAATCTGAAAAACAGGTAATGATCATGCTATAACTGATAATTTGACAGGCAGGAACTGATCATGCTATAAACAAAGCTGGTATATAATAATGTTGTAAACTGAAAGAGCTGAATAATAAAAACTGTAAGTACCCAATCAGTGCCGTCATCGGTCACGAGGACCTAGGCCAATGCCAAAGTTGGCACGTTCGGCTGACATATAACCCGGCACCATCGGTGCACTCAGGGGCACACGTGTCGCCACTCTCGTCCACTATGTGCAGCCTGGGGCTCACGGGTCGCCACTATCGACCACTCCACCGGTAAAGAACGCATTGTGGGGGATCAATCCCACGGCGTACGTGAAATGAGCAGCTAGTGCTATGGCAATCATAAGGCTGATGCTCAAGCTCATGGTCTAAAGACCACACACACGGCAATAAGCCGAGAAATCCCTATCGGGATGCTGAAGGCTGTAACAATCACGGATGCTGTATAAACGAATCTGAATAACAGGAGCTGAATATCTGAGCTGAAACTGAATAGCAGAACTGTACTCCTATTCTATCATGCATCATAAAACAGGAAATGCTGATATAACTAGGCTGATAACCAAACAAACATGGTATATGTCAAGCTGTATATATATATATACTAATACTGAACCTGAAATCATATCAGAGACTGAGCTGAATATCTGAGCTGTATAGCAGAAGCTGAACTCCTATTCTAATATGCAATAGAAGAATAGGAAATTCTGATATAAAGTGAACTGATAATCACTCTAGCTAATGTCCAATCAGGCATGGCATAAGTCCAGATGTATATCACTATACATACTAAGTGCTGAGAATGAAAGCATATAGAGAGCTCAACTGTAAGATCAAGGCAAACATAGCTGTAATGACTGAATACTGGAATGAAAGCAATAGAAAGGCTCAAGCATAGGTTCAGGGCTACACCAAAAACAGGGGTCCAACCTACCACGGCACCCCATAGGACCAACCTGATAAAGCCCGGACCGAAGATAAACCCACCTCAATGTAGATGATCACGGTGGCTGTTGGATGGCTTGCAAGCTGGCGGCTGACTGCTGGGACCTGAATCATATGCACAGGTCAGAAAATAGACTCTCACACATACCCAACCCTTGACTCGCAACGCACACAAGGCTTAAACCTGGATCCACCAGGACTACACCGGGAACCTCAAATAGGACAACTTAATTGCCACAAGTTTTCGAATTGCACGATTAAAACCAAGTCTCCGATAAACCGACAATTTTGCCGATTTACGATCCGATAACCGATTTCTGCTCGACGAAAGCCATCGGATCACCAATGAAAAGCTTAGAGATCATAGGCACACAGCCCAAGACAGCACGCTAGGTAACATTTGCGTTTAGACCCCTAGTGTTTCCAAAAATTGCACTTTTATAGCTTTTTGAGAGCTGTTTTTGCTCGTTCTCTTAATCGGGATATTATTTTTCACGAACCGTAATTTCCAGTAGGTGACAGCTAACTTGCTGAACACCGTGCTCACTCATTTGCGGCAGCAAGAAACCCGAGGAAAACTTCGGGCCATAAAATACCTCTCTAACATAGCCTAAATGCATTTTTATTTCTTCGGCTTACCAAAATCGAAATTAAACGCGAGCATCGCGTTCAGTGACCCCAAATTAGTCAAGAGCTCACTGTAGCTGCTTCGCAAACAGACCCAAACGCTACTACGAGCAACTATTCACATAAAGCTTAGTTTTAATATAACTTTAAATCCACACATCAAATATTAAAATGTCATATATCAAAATGTCTCTGGACAGTGCCAGGACACCAGGGTCACCATATTTACAGCCCAGAATTGATGGATCAAAGAGATCCATGTCCAAGCTTGCATACAATATTCACAAAGCTCCAAACACTTTTCCACACAGATCCAACTTGATCTGAAGTGAGCATCAAGCTCAGGGAATAATTTGGAGCAAGTTTCATATTATGCTCGAAGCCTGAATCCCAACTTTTCTTCATTGTGGCATTTCCACAAACACCCTATGTGCACCATTTACACAACACACACATAACCAATGCCCGAGCTTGTTCTCAGCAACCATTGCACCTGTGGCTTCCCAAAATGGAGGGAAATGCTCCTGAGAACTTGCACATCATTTCCTGCAAGCCTGGGCCGAGATTACATGGATGGAATGGTCGGAGCAACGAAGAAGATGAAGTGTGCTTGCTTTGAAAATCGTGACCATCCAACCAAAGCATCTGGGACCCAACCACTTGGCCATTTGGATGCTAAATACCATAACCAACTCACCTGGACCCGTGCCCGGCGACAGGACACGGCGGCGGCGCGGCTGGGGCAAGCTCGGTTTTTGAAGCTTCCATCAACAATGGCAACTTTGCAACGGTTGATTTTAAGGTGCAAGGGAACAGCACCACAAGCTTCCTAGCAAGCTTTTAGGATGGTCTGGACTTGTCCCCACCGTCGGAGGTCGCCGGATGGCCGGCCGCCATTAATTGCTTCAAGCTCGGGCCATTCATGGCCGGTCCCCATTTGGGCTGCATGGGTTGCATGCAATGGCATGGATGGACTCCCCTCGGTCCCAAGAGTATTTCTGGGCATGTGGCCAGCGGCGGAGGGGCTCGCCGGTGCCGGAGCACAAAGCTCGGCCAAGGTGCAACTTTTCGAAAAACTAGGGCTTTGATTTTCTTCGTGAATACTACACCATAGTTACTCAAACTTTGCAGAAATAATCTATAGATCCTACAGTCCTTGCATACCAATTTTGACTCATTTTGATCCATTGGTTGCGGAGTTGTGACGAGGCGGAGCTAACTTACATTTAGTACATAAAATATAAGCACTTTTGCGAAATTACCCTCTTTTTGGTGTTTTTCATGCTTTTCGAGAAAATCTACTCGACGAATTGCGAAACAGACTTCGCCACGACGTCCGGCTCGTCGAGACCTATCAAGTAGCATATTTGTTTGCTTGATTTGGCGCTCGTATAAAATCTCGGGCCATCTAGTTCGGTAAAGTGCGATACATCGCACGCACTCCGATGCATCCGGGTCGCCAAACGCGAAATCCGTCAGTGCCATTGCGCTCAGAACGCCGAAATTAGTTATGTTTGACTACTCATACCCCTATGTCAGGGTTCCAGATGGTGAAACGGCCGTTAGTGATCGGAGGGCCATTTAAAATAGGGGTTACTATTCACAACTTAAGTTGTGGGACCCGTTTCTTCTTCGCTGTTTTGCGGAAGATCCGACCGTTGGATCGTCGACAAGTGAATATGAACTTTTCATGTTTCGTCAAGACGATCGCAATGGTGCTCTCGGATTTTCGAGATCAGACTCAGATCTAAAAGGCAGACATAGTGCTCTGAAAACTGTGCAATTTGCACACCGATATACAACCACTTAGGTTCAATTTTGCATTTTCTTATTCACATTCACATTTGAATTCTTTAAATTCAAATTTGAGTTTCTCGGTTACTACATTACCCCCTCCTTATAAGAAGTTTCGTCCCCGAAACTTAACTACAGTAGGACATCAAACAGTCCACTAACACGAGGTGCCTATCTAACAAATACACAGCGACAATCAATTGCTAGACATCTGCGCTGTCTAAATCATCCACTGTGACAATCAGCCACACAACACCACTGAAAGCTGTAAAGGTGCACTATAACAAATCGGAAAGCTCATCGAAATATCAGCACTGTCTGACCCAATTCAGGGCTACTAGTTTCGACAGGTTGCTTGTAAAGGCCGACGTCGCTTGTATAGACGTCCATCAATCACAGTGACAACTAGTCAACTGCGCGCATGTACGGTAGAGATCTGTCCAAAATCCAATGCAAGAGGTGGAACCTGAATACAACACTAACCCAATCAGGGTTACTGTAAGAATTTGAATTTTTGTAAATAAATAAAAAGGAAAATAATAAATGTCAAGACGAATTTTGAATCATAAATGGCCCAAGTAACGAAAGTACTCATTTTCTGCAGTGTAATTTGCACAGTAAATGGGGCAGAAATATCGCATTTCAATCTGAGCTTGATCTCCAAAATTCGAGACCACCAGTGCGACCGTCTCGTCGAACTGATCGAAAATCATATTAAGCAAGTTCAGATCTGACGATCGGATCTTTCAGAAATCAGTGATGAAGCGGGCGGGACCCGCGACTTAAGTGCACAGTGCAGGGAACAGTAATGCACAGTAAATCCTATTTCGAATTTCCCTAAGCGCCAACTTTGACCAATTCGCCATCTGGAAACCGATCATAGCACTTCAAATAGTCGATTTGAACGGTTTCGTTGTTCTGAACGCAATGGCGCTGACGGAATTTCCGTTTGACGACCCTGGAGTCTCGAAAAGCGCGAAAACTGTATTTTGGAGCAGTATTTTATGGACCCAAAATTCATCTGGGCGTTTTCTCGAAAAACGAAAATCGCTACCTAATAGGTTTCGTCGAGCCGGACGTCGTGGCGAAGTCCGTTTTTCATTTCGACGACCAGAACGCCTCGAAAAGTGTGAAATACAGCGAAAATGCGGCTTTTTGCACATAGAACCCTATACTTCTTGCCTCGAATAGCGTGCCACTGCTTGGAGAAGGACCTTAGTGCGAGAGTGAGCTGTTGTGGGGGACCTAACTGCAAATACTATTGTTTGAGGGATGAAATTACAAATGTGCCATATACATGTATATATTGGTACCCTCGAGCTAGGGCTCTTTGCAAAACCCAAACCTATAGCCTATGCCCTAGCCGCACCTCCCAACAGAATCCATCTCTCTGCCGCGCTCCCCGAAACCTCCCCGCACTGGCCGCCGCCACCCCGTCGCCGGAGAAGAAGCCGATCAAGAAGATAACCATCTTGATCTCGGGTTTTGGTGAGGGGGTGATCGGGAGGGTCTGGAGGATCAAGAGCTTGTCTGGTGGAGTCCCTCGTGGAGCCGCAACCGAGCTGTGGTGGTCCCGTCCCAGCCGCCGCCGTGCGCCGCCGTGCGCCGCCGCGGCCAGCTCCTCTTCCACGATTTTTCCGGCGAGGTAAGCTTATGGAAACTTTTATTTCTGATCAGCTCTTGAACCCTCCTCGTGTATCCCTAACCTTGAGAGGAACCCCCTGGTGATGTTGGAGCCGCCGATGTCGTTCCGATCGCCGGCGGGAGCTTCGGCCGCCGGAATTATCGTGTTTTGGCCGATCAGGAGCGCCGTGACCATCCAACCGTTGGAACCCAGATCGGGACGATCTATCCTCTTCCTCTCATCAACTGTAACCCAGCTACAAGGTTTGGTGGAGATCGGTGCAGGATCGAGACCGCGCGAGCGTGCCCTAGAAACGGGTTTTTCCACTTAGCTCGATCGTCGCCGTCCGGCGCCGCCGCGGCCTCCCGACGCCGGCCACCTCTGCACCAAGCTCCGTAGCGTCGGGAAAAAGCTTCTGGACCAAGTTGCTCCGGCCCGGAGCCGCCGCGCCGGAATCCGCCATTAACGGCCCTTGAAGCTCCACCGAGCTTCGCCGGCGCCACCTCGCCGACGCTCCCCAGTCGCCGGAAACCGTCCTGGTAAGCTCGTATGGCCTGTAGGAGTCCTTCCATCGCGTTGCATGCAGAGCTTAACGTCGGGGTTTTGATCTGTAGGGTTGCACCCGAAATGGGTTCTCGGGCTTGTCTTCCGGCCGCCGCCGCCTCCGGCCGCCGGGGCTCGACCCAACATGGATCAATCACCATCTGGGACCCCCTTATTACTGATGCTCACCTCTGTGGCAGATCTGCACCTGGTTTGCTCCAAGAACACCCCAACCCGAGCTTGGGCATCTTGGAGGTATTGCTCCGGCCACTGCTCCGGCCATTCTCCGGCGCGCCTCAGGTGAGCCCCACTGTCCATAGGACTTACTTAACACCATGCTCCTATTAGGGTTCAATTTGATCTAGTGTAAGTTTAAATATGGCATAGTTGTGTTGTGAACCCGAGTTGGTTATGGGCCAACTTTGCCCTCGGGTCTGATCTCGACCAAAACTGGTGAGCACGGCATTGGTCTCGTCGTAACAAACCCACTGAAACTTACGGCATCAATTTTGGATCCCTGGATCTCAAGAACAAGCCGAAACGGGCAATTCACTTAATAGTATCATGCAAATTTAAGAACCATTATGGACTAAAACGTAAAATGGATGTACTAGCTCCCTTTAAACAGTTGTCACGCTCCGGGGTCGGAACTGCGACCCGGGCTCGCCAACAGATCCGCCACCTATGCCAAACCCGCATAGGCGAAGCGTCCTACCTGCAAAAAGAGCTACAGCTAACAGATATCAGAGCTAAAAGATAAAACTGCTGTAGAATAAAATCAACCACTGTACAACTGAAGATAAAACAACAAGGTCCATCTCCCAAAAATGATAATCATACATTAACCTCGAGTACAAAACTCATAGCTCAACAGGGAGATATCTCAAATAAAACATCAGTGTACAAGCTCTCAATACATCATATCCTCACTACAACAGTCTCTCAAAAGAGGAAATAAATACCAATCTACCGACTATACTGAAGATCTCCACAAAAGGGGGTACCGCTACTCTCCAAAGATGGGTCAGGATCTAGCTCGCTACACCCTCATCGCGAACAGCAACCGCAGAAACAGCAACCACAGAACGGCAACACCCGCCAAGACTCTGCAAAACAAAGAGGAGAAAGGACAAAAGGGGGAAAACCCCCAACGGGCGTGAGAACTACGCAAATAAGGGAGTTCTCAGTGGGTATCGCCACTAGGCCCGACGATCCGCCCACCAAGACTACTAGAGGCAACAGATAACCGATGCAGTAAAACTGAAAGGAGAAGCTGGAAACACTCTACAGCTACCATGCCTCTATCCAAATGCTCAAATGGGGAAACTCTGATGAAGATATGCAACACTCGCACACGAGGTGCTCAACTGACCCAATCGAGCTGACTGCCACATCGGGTCCAGTCAAACCTGCGCCCACCTACAACCACCTCCCGCTGACGGGCAGGAATTACGTAGGGCGTCCAAACGGACTAACTCGCTATTGAGTAGTGGCTCATGCAGGCTATAGTCATAATCCATGCTCTCTCTCTCAGAACGGATAGACTCAAGATGCTCAACCTCTCATACAATGGTCAAAGAACTCACAACGACCACGGGACCACCGTCAAACCCCGACGGTTCCCAACAATACTAGCACTGGTCTAAACACAGCTACTAGACTCCACTCGATCCCCCAGGCACGAGTGTAACAAAAAGTATCTGCCTGAATAAACCCAAGCTCACACCGTGGAAAGCCTACTCCGGAGTGGCACTCGAGGGGAGCGACCCACACGAGTAAAGTATCACTGTATCAAGCATCACTGTATCGAGTATCTCTGTAACCACTGTCTCATAATAGCAGGACTGGATCAAGACTATGATCAAAGTGGGAAACTCCGTCCACTAACAAAACCCCGATCTGATGCAATAGTACTCAAAAAGTGGGAAACACCATCCACTAGAACAGATCTGATACCCAATCTGATGCAATAGTCAACATCCGGTCAACCGCCCAAAGTCCGCGGTCACCGCAATAACCCACAACCCACAATTGGGTAAATTAATCAAGATCCGGTCAACCGCCTACTATCCGCGGTTGCCGCAATAACCCACAACCCACAATTGGGTAAATTAATCAAGATCCGGTCAACCGCCTACTGTCCGCGGTTGCCGCAATAACCCACAACCCACAATTGGGTAAATTAATCAAGATCCGGTCAACCGCCTACTGTCCGCGGTTGCCGCAATAACCCACAATCCATCAACAAGCACACCCTGTCTCTGACCCTAAGGTCCCAGCTACACTATCCCAAACCTCTGCTCGAACCCGAGCAACATGACTCAAAAGTCTAAATAAAAGGAGAAAGAAAGCAATCATGGTTTCTCCTAAGTCAAATTCCAATATGTAGTGCAGCAGTAAAAGATGGCCTAACTATATGTCCCTACACATATGTCCATACAAGCATGCATTTGTCCTCAAGAAGAATAAAGAAAATAAACCTCATGCCAAAATTATCAATGACCATACCTGTCCATAATTCTTAATCCATAATGGCTCCTCAGAGTAGAACCTGCACATAACTACATAATCCTATCCCAATGCATAAACCATCCTCATAAAAGGTTATGTGCTAATAAGGCATGATAATTAATCATATAGGGTATCCTTGCCTTAGATAAGCTTCCACTAATCATCAACATGACTATTTGATTAATACCATTGTCATACAGTGAATAATTCACTTGCAATTTCCATAAAATCCTCATTGTTAAACTTACCGATCAATCCCAGCTATTGTACCATTCACCTGCATGCAATGCTAACATATGAAAATTTAGAGAACCGTCCACCGGTTCCGGGAATAAGGCACCCACCTGAAAAGCTGACTGTCCAAAGCCAACAGCTGAAAACACTAAAAAACTCTAATCCCTTGCTCCAATAAGTTCAGCACACCCGTAACACTCCTGGCACAATACAAAGTCCACTAATTACACTAGGCTCCCAAATATAGCACTTAAAACCACATACAACCTCGAATTCTGAACTGTTAAATTATCACCTGCAGATAGTGCCCAGAAAATTCCAATAAAAATATCACAGCAATTCTTGCGTCGATAGCTTCGAAACGGTACCTTGTACGCCCCAAATCGGAGTCCGGTAAGTCAAGATAAAAATTCAGCAAGGGGGTACACTCATACAAAAATCTGTATTAAAACTGTACACTGTTCACTGAGAAAACAGTAATTTTCACCTCTGATGAAATCTCAGAAAAATCCAAGAAAAATACGAGCGCGTTCCTTGCGATCTGTAGATGAAAAAGTTGTATAAGCTTGTTTCCGGCTGACGCTAGTGCGCAAAGATATGGCCAAAACACCTCGATGCTATCCCACAAAGCCAAACAGAAAATGGGTCACAGTGTTGCCTCGGGATCCGTGCCAAAAACTCGCAACAGGAAAGCGCAATCAATACGAAAGATGAAGCCCTACCTCTTAGGAGTCTGTCGGCGCAAGAATCACTGCAAAATGATCTCGGGGTAGCCCAGGGGAGCTAAAACACTGTCGCTGCGCCGAAGAAGAACCCAGGAATGCAACGTCGCGCCGCGCCGTAAAATCCAGAACCTCGGGATGCGTGCTCCTAAAATCGTAGAACTTGGCAGGAAGATCAAGAATTAAGAGTTGAACAAGTCTTCTTCAAGGTGCTCGGGCAGATGGTGCGTGGGCTGAGAGAAAAGAGCCAAAGAAGAGGGCTCGGGCTGCCTATTTATAGGCTGAGGAAACAATTGGAAAAATTCCCATTGTGTCCCAATTTCCGGGCGCCCGAAACTTTTCGGGCGCGCACAGTGCGGCCCGGCCCACAACTTTCGGGCGCGCACAGTGCGGCCCGGTCCACCACACAGTCCAGTCCGCTACTCCCCCGGGCCCCCACTGCACCCGGTGCACCTGCGCCCGCGAATGGCGACGCGACACGTGGCCCGGCAACCCGTGCACCACGCACGTCGCGCCGTGGACCGCGCACGTCGCGGCTGACCCGGGCCGTACGGCCACCTGCCCCGCCGTACGGCCACCTGCCCCGAACACCCACTCCACCGGTTGCGTGGACCGGGAGCACAACACCGGACCAACCACCTCACGCCACGTGTCCACCCGGTCTACCGTGCACCACCGGCCTGCACCGTGAACCCAGACCACAACACCGACCAGTGAGAACCTGCCACGTGTCCCCTCCTCGGGTGCACGACGGCCGCGTGGACCGCGCACCTGACCGCGCCCCCGCGCGCCTGCCCGCGCCCCTGTGCGCCTGCCCGCGGCCGCGCGCCGCCTGCCCGAGTGCCTTCCGCCGCCTTCCGCCGCTGCCCGCCGCCGCCGGCCGCCGCTGGCGATCGCCGGAAACACTGTTCCGGCGATGAACAGTAAAATTACTGTAGCAAGCTCCGAAAAATACATGTAAATAGCCCATCTTGACCGTTTTCGCGCGCTGATTCCAAATCCGGCGTCCATTTTGCCAAATTCCAATCCTATAAATTGCCGGAGGCTCCCGGAAAGGTATTTTTAATCCGAATTCCGCGCCGAGCCTAAATTTGATATCCACTCCTCGCGTAAACTGTTCTAAACATCCGATGGGGTCCCCCGATTACCTACGAGATCCATTTTAAGCCCTGAGTCCATCTCTTGTGTCCAAACTGGCGCGCGAACACCGCCGACATGCCACGTAGGCTTCCAGAAGCTGCTGGTCACACTGTAGAAGCCCTGCAAAGATCCGGGTCACCACATCCTCCCCCACTAGAAGAAAGTTTTGTCCTCGAAACCAAGGCAACTCCCAAGGAGTCCCAGAAACCAGGGGTCAATACTCAACACCGCCGTCTCCAGCTCCCAAGTCACCTATCACTCCCCGTGATTACTCCTCAGCAACAACAACAGCAACAACCAGTACGGCATAGCCCGATTGCGCAATTCCCTCACCTCACGAGTCGGAATTCGCAACGGCGTCCCTCGTACTCCAAACTCTCACAGACCCCAAAAGGAACGAGTCAAACACGGGCGAGGGGTCCAAAACATGACACTCCAGAGCTGAGACGCAGAAAAACCTCAAAAACTCCAACAAAAGGCGGGGGGAAAAGGAACAAACAGCCTGAGTAACACGCTCTAAAATCACTCCCAAGAGCCAGCTCAACCAAAGCGACCCGAATCACATCCACACAAACACCTGCACAGAAAAGGGGCCCAAACAAGCAGGGGTTCACACTCGGTCGCCCTCAACACTTAACCACCTAAGTGGATTGCTCAGCCGCAGCCTCTCATCAAAAGGGATCCTCAGGGACTCAACTTAAACCCTGCACACAAGGATGGCCCCACACAGCGCCAGCTAAGGAACCGCCAAACTCGACTCCCAAAAGCTCTTCCACTCCAGGTATCCGCCACCACAGTAGCTCAGTCAAGGTGATATTGGATGCTCAACAAAAATCCAGTGGTAGCTCTTCAGCCCCTAAGGGAGGTATCACAAAAACTCACAAATCCATCTCCCACCACTGACTAGGTTAGAATCGGCGCTGGTACCAATCTCATCACCCGGTCATCAAGCTCTGTTGGCACTATCCAGTCCAAAAACTCCTCACCCCAACAATGACCGTCGATCTCGGCCAGTCTTAAATAGCATCCGCTTTGGCCGAATTTCTACCGCCGCCCCTTCGGCTAGAAGAAGTAATCTAGGAAGATATGCTCTCGAAGCTAAAACTTGCACCACAACGACATGGCAAAAAGCTTCTTCCCCACAGATCTTGTCACACCAAATACAAATGCTGCACAAGCTCTAAACACTCAGGGAGGGGGTAAAACCAAAATATTCCTGGAGGATGCCGCTATCAAACCGTTCAAGGCCAACTGAAACACAGAATTCCTCAATCTAGAGGCAACAGGGCATTAGTCAATCCATTGGCTTCACTGTACTCGTAATGCCCCTACTGTGTCCTGAACACCATCTAGACAATGCCCTCAGCTGAAATTCCAAATTGGCGCAGGCATCAAACAATAACTGCCGGAATATAGCTCCTTCAAAAGGTTCTAAATAATACCTGGACCTGCCAGGACTCCAATCCCAAAGGCTCTCACCGTCGTGTATCAACGACGTGGCACTAGGTCAAAACAGACCCTCTATCCAACAGATCCCTGCACCGGTGCGATCAAATCTCCCAGCTCTTACCGATAATCCAAGTGGTGCTATTGAGGTTGGCGCGGTTTCCAGAACCACGTCAACCGCAATCAAAATCCCTAACAGGCGGCATAATCATCAACTCGAGTGGACTCACACCCGGGATTTCGCAGCAATAGAAATATCCTTTGGTCCCGGCGCCACCATAAGCTCCTCTCACACAGTCGCTAAACCCTGTGTGCTCGAACAATCTCCCCATAACAAGCCTCCTTTGTCTGCCTCGCAAAAGTCACAATCAGCACCCTCTCTGCACATAACCATCCAGTGGTGCCGTGCCAACCAATCCCAAGCACTGGGTCAAAACATCGAACAACCACCCATATCAAGAGGTTTGCTGGTATAACTCAAGGTCACAACGACACTGAACAAAACCCACAAGCCTCCTTCACGTGCATAACACCAATGATGTTCTGTACCTCTAGTGCACGTGGTAATAACTCTGCCTTTAGTCCATGCCGGAAAGCGAGGTGCACTAACTCCGACTGCTGTGATGAAATCACACCTGCAACAACCCGATCCACTGCCGTGGCGCCCTCCAACCAGGCGGCACAAGCTCATCCACACGATGCAAGCGGTTGTCGCTTAGTCCATCAGAAAATATCCCATCAATCACAAGGGAGCACGACCTCTGTCTCTGCTCACGCTGAGGCAACAGATACGATCCTCCGCAGACAACAAAACCACGCTACCGTTGCGCTACTCTGATATAGACACTGATACAGCCATCGGGGTCCGCCCAATCCCCAACATCTCAGAAGTCCATCATTGCAACCGTCATAAGACAAAACACCATTAATCCATGCAATTCCCTATACACTTATCCTTTCTAAGCTCACCCCTCAATCCCATATGATACAATCAAAATATGCAAGTTATAAATCACAAAGGGTAGAATTCCCTTGGGTAAGCTTTGCATTAACCATCCACAAGGATATCCACCACCCAGGAAAACAAAACGAAAATGCCCCTGCCTGCCGATCTGTCCTCCATCACCTAGCGCCAAGCGCCTCCCCCCAGAACTCGCCTCTAGCGGCAGATCCCCATCCAAGGAACTGCAGTGTCCAGCTCCAAACACAATGCCTACTCCGACGAGGCATCCACAGTCCAAAACCCGAACATGAGGGACCGAAAAGAAACTAAAGAGTATCCTGGCGCAATCCACTCCCAATCTCACTTATCCTACGTGCCTCGAAACCTGGAGCACCAGTTCAACAACTGCATAAACTCTCTAGCACAGGGAGGCTCTCAATTGATCACTCCATCACCCCCAACCACGACTCTGCCTCCAAAGGCTCCAAGCTCAATCTTACGAGTCGGGGTGGTTCATCTGCCAAATCTGGCTCACTAAATCAAACATGCCCCACAGCTCCTCTGCTGTCAACCATCCACCCTACCTCAGTGCCTTGGCACTAAACATTGGCACGGAGGGGGCCACTCGCTCTATTGGCACTACAGAAATCCCTGCCGCTGAGGGTACTACATCCAGGTGGTCTCAAAGAAAAGTACTGTCGGGCTGCCCACTGCTCTGACAACTGCATCACCACAAAAGCTGCTCACTCTGCCGCTGATATGCCTCTGACAATCCTGTCATCTGGGTCCGGAGTTCTCTGACCTCAATCCGGGTATCCGGCCCAAAACCAACCGCTCAAGCTCAACTGCCATGACAGGATGCACAAGGGTCCCAAACCCAGCGTCGGGGAGACACCGCTCGCCACGACGAAACCACAAATCAGCACACAACAACGCTCGACCCAATCCAGCGAAAGTCTAGAGCATGTCACCCATTCCATAGCGTTATGTTGTCTGCAGCCAACATAACTACTTAGGAGAATAAACATGCCAATCACTCATCCCGTCCCTCGGAAGAGGTGTAAACTCAATCAGGACTCTCGCTACAAATCACGACTCTCACGAAGTCATCCTAGGGTCCAACCACAAGCCTAGGGTTTCTAAGTCCACCATGACCTACAACCTAGGCTCTGATACCACCTAATCTGTCACGCCCCGGGGTCGGAACTGCGACCCGGGCTCGCCAACAGATCCGCCACCTATGCCAAACCCGCATAGGCGAAGCGTCCTACCTGCAAAAAGAGCTACAGCTAACAGATATCAGAGCTAAAAGATAAAACTGCTGTAGAATAAAATCAACCACTGTACAACTGAAGATAAAACAATAAGGTCCATCTCCCAAAAATGATAATCATACATTAACCTCGAGTATAAAACTCATAGCTCAACAGGGAGATATCTCAAATAAAACATCAGTGTACAAGCTCTCAATACATCATATCCTCACTACAACAGTCTCTCAAAAGAGGAAATAAATACCAATCTACCGACTATACTGAAGATCTCCACAAAAGGGGGTACCGCTACTCTCCAAAGATGGGTCAGGATCTAGCTCGCTACACCCTCATCGCGAACAGCAACCGCAGAAACAGCAACCACAGAACGGCAACACCCGCCAAGACTCTGCAAAACAAAGAGGAGAAAGGACAAAAGGGGGAAAACCCCCAACGGGCGTGAGAACTACTCAAATAAGGGAGTTCTCAGTGGGTATACGCCACTAGGCCCGCGATCCGCCCACCAAGGACTACTAGAGGCAACAGATAACCGATGCAGTAAAACTGAAAGGAGAAGCTGGAAACACTCTACAGCTACCATGCCTCTATCCAAATGCTCAAATGGGGAAACTCTGATGAAGATATGCAACACTCGCACACGAGGTGCTCAACTGACCCAATCGAGCTGACTGCCACATCGGGTCCAGTCAAACCTGCGCCCACCTACAACCACCTCCCGCTGACGGGCAGGAATTACGTAGGGCGTCCAAACGGACTAACTCGCTATTGAGTAGTGGCTCATGCAGGCTATAGTCATAATCCATGCTCTCTCCTCAGAACGGATAGACTCAAGATGCTCAACCTCTCACACAATGGTCAAAGAACTCACAACGACCACGGGACCACCGTCAAACCCCGAACGGTTCCCAACAATACTAGCACTGGTCTAAACACAGCTACTAGACTCCACTCGGTCCCCCAGGCACGAGTGTAACAAAAAGTATCTGCCTGATAAACCCAAGCTCACACCGTG
>CM055069.1:44937154-44994757 GCA_029204045.2 Tillandsia leiboldiana | reverse complement strand
TATACATACATATATATATATATATATGTATATATATATACATACATATATATATATATATATATATATACATACATATATATATATATATGTATATATATATATATATATATATATATATATATATATATATATACATACATATATATATATATATATATATATATATATATATATATATATATATATATATATATATATATATATATATATATATACATACATATATATATATATATATATATATATATATATATATATATATATATATATATATATATATATATATATATATATATATACATACATATATATATATATATATATATATATATATATATATATAACAGTTTCCGGTTAAGCATCTTTATATTTCATCTAGGATAGTTTCTGGTCCCCTTTATGTTCTTTTATACTTTTAGATTCATATACAGGATCACTTTTATAGATATATATATATATATATATATATATATATATATATATATATATATATATATATATATATATATATATATATATATATATATATAACAGTTTCCGGTTAAGCATCTTTATATTTCATCAAGGATAGTTTCTGGTCCCCTTTATGTTCTTTTATACTTTTAGATTCATATACAGGATCACTTCTTAATAATTTTTTTTCCCCCTACCTATATATATTCCTCTATCTCTCTTTTCCTGTGTCTGTGTGTGTGTGTGTGTCTGTGTGTGTGTGTAGACATATATCTCATATATCATTCAACCATATATATCTGTACATACACACACAAATTCATGAATAGAAAGGCTTAGAAGCAATGTTACTCATACACTCTGTCTCTGTATGTGTCTCATTGACTGTCACGCCCCGAGATTCAAAAGTGGGTCTAATTTTTTTAAAAAAAATCAGAGTTTAAAAACTTGAATACACCGAAGCGTGAACAGACCGCCACACATATCGAAAAGCCTCTGTATAACAGACAGAGTCTTCCCTATATATGCTCGGCTAACAGATACAGTCAATCAGAGTAGATACAAGATTAGCTATACTAAAAGTTCAGCTCTATTACAACCACAAGGTTCATCCAGTTCTCAAAATGGAAATAACAGTTATAAAGTTCTCTTAAAACAAAAGGGGTAAGTCCTTGTCACGCCCCGAGTTCGAAAAACAGCCTCTTAAATTTTTTTTTTTTTCTTAAATCAGAGTTTGAAAACAGTCAGGGCGCGACAGACCGCCACATATATAGAAAATTTCCTGTCCAAATGGGACAGAGCCTTTCCTATACATGCACGGCTAAGCACTTACAGTCAATACCAGAGTAGTCTAAACTACGCATACAACAATAGTCATTTTACAATATTTTAAACAAAATGCGGAAGATAAAATATACAGGTGACATAAGGGTCGGTACTATCGCAACAGCCTCACCAACGTGTCCCGACATCCCAGCACCCGACCGACCTGAAAAATGGTCACCCAGGGGGTGTGAGATACACTGTACATGTATCCCAGTGGGCACGACGAGCCGAGAAATAGCTAATCGTACCTACTGGATACAATAATCTGCGGATAGTAATAGATCAATAGGTAAAGCTGAATAATCAATAAGTTACGATATAACTGAGCAGATATGGGTACAGAAATATCAAAATCAATCAGGGTGATAATCAACGTAAAGTGCCTGCTCCATAGATGCATCCAACGTCTGCAATCTGTGCGAACGGACGAGCTGATAAATCTCCCGGCGCAAACCCCGCTCAAACATATAAATCCGATGCGCCTCGTCCCTGGCTGAGTACGGCACACAGGCCAACAACTGGTTGAAGTCTGCGATGTATTCATGCACGGGCCGATCTCCTTGACGGAGATTCTTCAGTCGCTCCTCTAACCTCTGCCTGACGCTCTCTGGGAAAAAGGCTCCAAGAAATAGACTGCGAAACTCCGCCCAAGAGAGAAGCTGCACCCCAGGCGGTCCAGCAGGTCGCACACGCCGCCACCAAGACTCGGCGTTGCTTTCCAAGAAGTGAGTGGCCAACAGGACTCGAAACCTCTCCTTAATAAATAAGCTCTCGAAATGGCGCTCCATGGCCGTGATCCAAGTCTCAGCCTCCCACGGCTCTACACTCAATCCAGAAAAACGGGGTGGATCGAACTGGCGGAACGTCATCAATAGATCCACCACCTCACGCTGCTCTGTAGGGGTCAATTGTCCTGCCGTCCCGGACGGCTGCCCACGGGTAACCGGTGCAATAGGGGGTGCCTGAGCTGCCGATACAACTGGGGGTGCCACAGCTGGTGAAGAAGGTGTGGGGAAACTCTCAGGGGGTGCTACAGCTGACTGCGCCCTCTGCTCCATCATACGGATCATCCGGTCCACGGTCTCCTCCTGGCGCCGTGAAATCTCCTCCTGGCGCCGGAGAGTCCCTGTCAAATGGGCCATCTGAGCCCGAAGCTCCTGCACCTCACTCCGCTGACCCTGTGCTGACTCCTCCTGCTCAGGCTCAAGGGAGGAGGAAGGCTGAGAACGTGTCAGCATCCTGCGTCGGGGAGGCATCGTACCCACCTACAATCCACATGCAAACATCAGGACAGCACCAAACAACATACGACCCAATCCAGCGAAAGTCTAAGACATGTCATCCATTCCATAGCATTATGTTGTCTGCAGCCAACATAATCGCTTAGGAGAATAAACATGCCAATCACTCATCCCATCCCTTGGGAGAGGTATAAAACTCAATCAGGACTCTCGCTAAAAGTCACGACTCTCACGTAGTCATCCTAATGTCCAACCACAAGCCTAGGGTTTCTAAGTCCACAATGACCTACAACCTAGGCTCTGATACCACTCTATCTGTCACGCCCCGGGGCCGAAACTGTGACCCGGACTCGCCAACAGATCCGCCGCCCATACGGTGAACCCCGTATAGACGAAGCGTCTACCTGCAAAAGAAAGATGCTATACTAAACAGATATCAGAGCTGGAAGTAACTGCTAAAACTAAAATATATACAACTCCAAGTCCTCACCACAAGTACAAAAGTCGCTCAACTCTGAAATAAAAGTACAACTCTATACCTCACTACAAGGTCTCTCAACAACAAGTAACTCTCAAAATGTAAAAAGTGGGTACATCTACTCTCAGGACGACGACGTCTGGTAGGGAACTAGCTCGCGACTCCCTTACCTCGCTCTGAAGAAACAGCAGCTGGAACAGCAGGAACAGGAGTAGAAGTCCCTGGGGAAAAAATACACCACGACGGGTGTGAGAACTACATCCCACAGTAGTTCTCAGTGGGTGCCGTCAACAAGCCCAATGGTCTGCCCACTAAGTCTACTAGAGGCATAAGGTAATAAATGAAATACTGAAAGAAGAGCTGGAAAAGAATATCTCTACAGCTACTATGCCCCTATCTAGATGCTCAACAAGTGGAACAGAAGGAAAACATGATGCATCTACTAACTCTCTGGTATAGCAACCCTCAAAACTATAATGACTGCCACATAGGGTCCAGTCAAACCTGCGCCCACCTACTGCTGCACATCCTCAACAGGACGGTCTACCGTAGGGTGTCCATGACTGCCACATCTGGGCCAGCCAGAGGGACGGCGTCGACAAGTCACGATAGAAGAACTCAATCTCACGCCGGTTACAACAACCCGGTCTAAAGCTCAATCTCAACGCCGGTTACAACTACCCGGTCTAAAGCTCAATCTCAACGCCGGTTACAACAACCCGGTCTCGCCTACTCCGGAGTGGCACTCGAGGGGAGCGACCCGCTCGAGTCCATAAGTAACCCATGTCCAACAGCTCTGTCATGCATCTCAGTCAATCAAGCAAAAGTCGACACTATGCTCAAAGTGGAGACTCACTCAATCCACAATGCAAAAACCCAGCCCCAACTGATGTATAACACTAATCGGTCAAACCGCCCACAGTTCGCGGTTACCGAAATATTAACCCGAGTCGATAATCTGGTGCAATCCCACCCGACTCAACAATATAGCTATACTATCCCCCATCCCTGCTCTCTAACCCGAGCAACAAGGAACACTCGACAGTCGGGACCGCTGTCAACCCAGCGGCTCCCTAAAACAGGCATCACTGACAGGATAACTCCACAACAGAAACAATAAAGGGTCCGGGAACCCCGGAAGACTAGAACCTACAACCCTAATCAAACAAGAACAGGCTCTAGGCATAGCCTCTCGTTGTTCTCGTCCCAAAGGAAAAAGGCAGACCTTGGAACCCAGACCACTCGAACCATCTCGGGTGGTTAAATTTATCGAAAAAAGGTAATATTTCTTATTGAAAGCCATTTGATCTGAAAGAAATCCATATTTAATGATTTTTAGTTCTTTTTAGGAAAACAATTGAGAACAAGCTTTATATCCAAGCCTCGTAGAGCTAATGCCTTTGTCCAATCAAACAAGAACAGACTCGGCGACTCCACGATGCTCGGAAGAAAACATTGGTTGACTAAAATCATATGTGTGTCCAAAAACAGTTCTGGGTTCAAGATCCTGCTATCACTGGTACAAAGCTGCCACTGACACAGTGGCGACAATAAAATAAGAAACCAAAACATCTCGGGACCGCCGTCTACCAAACGGCTCCTGCCACAGATGAACGATCAACTATATCTACCAGACTCCACTCTGCTCCCAAGCACGAGTGCAAGAATGCATCCCACACTAAATGAAACCCAACCACTCGGCCCACTACCCGGGCGAGTAAAACACTATGTCCAGGAAAGAAAAGAAGTGTGGATGTCTAAAGCAGAATAAACCTAGCCCAAGTTGGAGTTTTCTACTGGTCTGGTTACACATGCTGCATATGACAAGGGTGCTAGGTCAAGTTCCAAGACGACAATAATTTACAGATAGTAGGAAACAAGAGATTGCGTGATCATCAGATAACGCTAGAATTATCAGCTATCACTTTCTAGCATGCTACACAGGAATATCACTATCATGCATGGTCCTACTATAGCAGATTTAATGCACATTCCATCATTCTTGGAGACAGGGCCACCCACCTGAAGGTGCACAACTGTCCAGGGTCGTACAGCTGAAAATACCAGGAAATCCAAATCTCCTACTCCAAAAGATCCAGCAACACTCGTAACTCTCCTGGGTACAACACAAAGTCCACAAATACACATCAATTCCAAAACTGCCAATAAAAACATACACAGAATTTCAGTCCCAAAGATGTCCCTTTTTCACCTGCTAAAAATGCCCAGAAAAATCCAATAAAAATATCACAGCGATCCACGCGTCGATATCTTCGAAACGGTACCCTGCACACCCAAATCCGAGTTCCGAAGGTCAAGATACAAATTCGGCAAGGCGGTGTACTCGAAAGATTTCTGCACCAAAACTGTAGCACTGAATACAGGAAAAAGGGATTTTCACCTCCAATAGAAACTCTGGAAAAATCCAAGGAAAATACGAGCTTGTTCCTTGTGATCTGTAGATGAAAAACTTGTATAAGCACGCCTCAATCCGACGCTCGTACGCAAAGATATAGCCTCCCCAATCCGCTGCTGTCTCAAAATTCCTCACAGAAAAAGGGGGACCACTGTTACCTCGGGGTCCGAGCCAAGGAGTCAAAATACGAATGCGTGATCAAAATGAAAGATGAAGCCCTACCTGTTAGGAGTGTGTCGGCGCAAGAATCACCAAAAACCAGTGTCGGGGTAGCCCAGGGTAACCTTTACACTGAACTTGCGACGAAGAGGAACACCGAGAAGGAAACGTCGCTCCGCGCCGTAAAATCCAAAACCTCGGGATGCGTGCACTCAAAAATTCCGAAACTCTGCAGAAAGAACCAGCACTCGAAGATGAAAATCTTCACTGAGGGGAGCTCGGGGAGATGGGGCTTCGAAGTGGCAAAAATGGCTAAGTGAAACTCCCTCGGATTGCATTCAAGAAGAAAACCAAACCAACAATTCACAAAATACCTTCCACGTCCCCGAAACAGAAAACACCCGTAGAAGTCCACCTAGAGCTCGCCACGTGTCCACCAAAGTCAATAGCGCATAGTGCCGCGCGCGTCAGCGCGGCATGGCGCCCGCGCGCGCACGCGGCCCGAGGCACCGACACCTGCTCCGTGGACCGAGCGCGCTAGACCGCACCAATCCAGAACCGCCACGTGTCCACCCCGGTCCACCGTGCACCCGACCCGCAGCATGGACCGCGCGCACCAAGACCGGCCAATGCCATCACGCCACGTGGCATGACCACGGTCCACCGTGCACCCCGCCAAGGCCCATGGACCGTGCCTACTGCGCCGGCCAACCGGAGCACGCCACGTGGCCAGCGCCCGGTGCACGCCTCCCGCGGTGGATCGCGCGCCTGCGTTGCCGCCCGCCGCCGCGCTCCGCCGCCGCCGGCGCCGTTCCGGCCGCCGGAACAGTAACCCTTGCCTCGAAAAACGTGTTTTCGCATCCGGGCTCCGAAAAATTCAAGTAAATAGTCCATCTTGACCGTTTTCGCACGCTGAATCGAAATCCGAAGTCCGATTGGCCAAATTCCACTTCTAAAATTTCCCAAAAATTCCCGAAAAAGTAAACTTGATCCGTTTTTCATGCCGGGTCAAATCGTTGGTTCCAATAAGCGCGCAAAACCCTCGATCACCCTAATGGGCTTCCAGAAAAGCAAACAAGCTCCAATTTCACCCGAAATTCAATTTTTGGGCCCGACACGTGCACAAACACCTCCCGAAGACACTAATCCAACCATAACCCTTAAGCGGGGATTCGGGTCCTCACAATCATACTGGATTCCACCTAGCCGAGCTGAACAGCAACCCCGTACCATTGATATAGCCAAGAGGATCCTCGTACCAAATGGTACAGCCAAGAGTTTCCTCATATTGGTACAGCCAAAGGGGCTTCCCCGTACCCAGTGATACAGCCAGAGGGGATAGCTCACGGGTCAACCAGACCCTTTACCGGTAAAGAACGCAATGTGGGGGATCAATCCCACAGCGTACGCGAACGAATAGCAGGTGCACAACGATCATAATGCTAATGCTAAATCTCACGGTCCGCAGACCGGGTAATCGGCAACATGCCGGAAATCCCCATAGGGATGCAATGGCAAAGGCCAACTGAATCTCAACCCAAGGTAATCGGCAAAAAGCCGGGAAAAATCCCAACAGGGATGCAGGTATCTGTATATCAATCAGGTCTATCATGCATAACTGGAAATAGTAGCAAGAATAACTGAATATAATGCAATACAATATCTGATAGACATGAAGCAATAATAAGCATGATCAAAATCTGAATACCAACTGTGCTGAATGCTGGAATGTAAACGACAGGTATGCAGAAAAATATCCAGGTAGATGTTTATCAATAAAGGAGTATGCATATCTGAGCGAAATCCCAATAGGGATGCATATGTCTGTATATCAATCATAGGTCATATCATGCAACCCGGAATCCAAGAAGTATATAAATCCGAATAAAAGCAAGTCTATGTAGTGATCAAGCAAGCAGGATATAAATGTCCAAATATGAGCTAATGAACTGTCCTCTAACTAATGACCAATCAAGCAGGTATATGTCCAGGTATACGCAAAGGATACTAAATCCACAGAATAAGGCTCATAAACATAATCTGGGCTAAATAGAAGAACAGGTGTCCGACTGGACTAAAACAAACAGAGGGCCGAAAAGATAAAGCTCGGACCGAAGATAACCCACCTGTGTGTAGGCGGACCAACGACTCCAACAGAAGGCTCGTGGGCCGGAGTCGGACTGCAAGAACCTGAATCACGAATACTAATCAAGGACGGATAACCAATTTTCGCTCAACGGAACCCGTTGGATTCCTAACGAAAAGCTTAGGAATCATATACACACTGCCCTAGGCAGCACACGCTGTTACAATTGCATTTAGACCCCTAGGGTTTCCAAAATTGCATTTTTATTGCCATTTGAGAGTCGTTTTCGCTCGTTCTCTTAATCGGGATATTATTTTTACGAACCGCCACTTCTAGTAGGTGAAATTCGACTTGCTGAACACCGTGCTCACCCATTTGCGGCAGCACGGAACCCGAGAAAAACTTCGGGCCATAAATTACTTCTCTAACCTAGCCTTAATGCATTTTTGTTTCTCCGGCTCATCAAAACCAATTTATTACGCGAGCATCGCGTCTAGTGACCCCAAATTAGCTAGGAGCTCACTGTCGCTGCTTCGCAAACAGCCCAGAACCAACCTTGGGCCATAACATTTATTCTAGAGCATGACAACCCTATAACTTATCTTTTTCTGTGCCAAATCCAATTCTGTTTGAAACATAAGCTCAAAATACCTCAAGAATCACAGGGCTTTCCCTAATGCAGCCCAGCAACTACTGGTTCAACCAGAACCAACACCAAGCTCTCAAGCAACATTCACAATGCTTAAAACTTTAATCCTCACAGATCAACTTTGATCTGAAGTGAGCATCAAGCTCAGGGGACTATTTGAAACAACTTTCATATTTTGCTCACAGTCTAATTCCATATTTTTCTCCATTGTGGCATTTCGACAAACACTTGGCGTGCACTATTGACACAACACACACAACACCCATGCCCGAGTTGGTTCTCTGCAGAGGGGCTACCTGGGGACTTCTAACTTGTATGAAACTCTGATACTAGGTTGTAGCAACTTTCTCATCCAATTTGGATCAAGTTCGCCCCTCGGTTGGCCGGGAAACAAGAAAAGAAAAACGGGGAAGATGAAGCTTATGCTTCGAAAATAGTGACCACTCATCCAGGGGTTCTGGGCCTTAACCACTTGCACTAAAAGGTGCTCCGCATCACCACAAGCCTTCCTGAACCTGTGCCCGACGACATGACACGGCGGCGGCGGCGGCGGAGCAAGCTCGGTCAAGCTTAGACTTCAACAATGGCAACTTTGTAACGAGGGACTTTGAGGTGCAGAGGACAGCACCAACAGCTTTCTATGATCAATTTAAGATGTTCTGGGCAAGCCTTGACCGACGGCGGGCTGTGCACGGCCGGCTGCAATTGTTGGGCTCAAGCTCGGGCCAACAATGGCAGATCCCACCTGGGGCTGCATGGATGCCATGCAATGGCATGGGTGGACTCTAAATGGTCCCACAAAGCTTCTAGACCACTTGTCCGGAGGTGGGGAGCGACGCCGGCGCCGGAGCAAAAAGCTCGACCATGGTGCAATAACCCGAAAACTAGGGTTTGGGTTTTTGACGCGCACACTTGACCAAACTCCACCAATTTTGGTGGAGATGATCCTCGGGCCCTACAGTCCAAGCCGACCGTTTTTGTTCGGCGTTTGGGCCAGCCGTTGTGACGCACGGCCGCGGCGGAGAGTTCTAGGGTTCCGGCGGAGATATTTCTCCCACCGGCAACCGGGGACATCCCGAAGGCTGGGACTTGATGGGGAACATCTAATGACTCTTAAGAGTCGACTTCCAATGGTCTTATGGCCTAGATATCAAGGGAAATAAAGACTCACTTTTGCCGGAGTTGGAGAAGAAGAGGGAAGAAGCCAGTTTCTTCCTCGCGTCGCGCAGCCACCCAGCAAGCTTAGCCTCGATATACAGACGCAGAAGAATCTCCCAGAGAGCTCGGGGAGCAAGTTGGAGGTACTTGGTGCAATCCTCTTCCTTCCTCTCTCTCACTCCCGGTTTTGAGTTGTGGGAGATGGCTCTTGGCGACCCAGAGGTAGTGGGGGACGGTTTTCCTTTCATAGCCTTCAAAATTGCCATAACAACTCGTAACTTCCCCCCCTCATGGCGGCCAAAGAGACCCTTTTCAAAAAAATATCTAATGTAACAATATGCCATCTAGTCCCTACCTAGCCAACCCTAAGCCCCTAAGTCCCCACTATAGGTTCAAAATGCTGTAATTTTTAAGAACCTTCACCTAAAACCCTTTAATTATTTGGTCCATAAAATATTTAAGTTTTTACAAAAAATACTTAGTTTTTCGACGCTTTTCACGTATTTCGAGACGAATGGGTCTTCGAAATGAAATACGGACTTCGTCACGACGTCCAGCTCGTCGAGACCTACCAAATAGTGCCCTTGCTTGTTTAATTTGGTGCTCGAATAAAATCTCGAGCCATAATATACTGAAGGCTATACTGTAATGCACGCATTTCGATGCATCAGAATCGCCAAACGCGAATTCCGTCTATGCCATTGCGTTCAAAACGTCAAAATTAGTTAGAATTGACTACTCATACTGCTATATTTGGGGTCCAGACGGCAAAATGGCCGACGTTGGTCGAGAGGGGAATTAAATAAGGGGTTACTATTCACAACTTAAGTTGTGGGTCCCGCTCGCTTCTTCGCTGATTTCAGGACGATCCGACCGTCAGATTGAGAACATATGAATATCAATCTTTCTTGTTTCGACGAGACGGTCGCAATAGTGATCTCGAATTTTCGAGATTAGTCTTGGATTGAAAGACGGTATTTCTGCCTCGTAAACTATGCAATTTACACAGTAGCAAAAGGTCAATTGCGCTATTTGTGCTCTTTCTAATTCTGAGTCATCTTGACTCCTTTCTTTTCTTTCATTTATTTCGAATTTAAATTTCACGAATCTTACAGTCCTACCAGGGACAAATCTACCACGCGTCCTCACACAGAACGTCCCAATGTCCCCGTACCCGAAGGACCTAAAAAACAGTCACCCGAGGGTGTGAGACACACATAAGTGTATCCCAGTGGGCACGACGTGTCACGCCCCGGGGTCGAAACTGCGACCCGGGCTCGCCAACAGATCCGCCACCTATGCTAAAACCCGCATAGGCAAAGCGTCTAACCTGCAAAAGATAGTACTATAGCTACACAAATATCAGAGCTGAAATAAAATGCTGTAAAATAAAATCCAATCACTGTACAACATGAATAAAGTACAATCTCCATCTCCTCAAATATATATAATCATCATACAATGTCCTCAGTACAACATCTCTCAACTATAAAAGGAGATAAACTAAAACTATAGTACATCAGTCTCAACATCAGTCCCTCCAAATACAAAATATCTCTCTAATCATATAAAACAGTAAAAACCAGCCATCAGCTACCAGGAATCTCCAACCAGGGAATACAGCTACACTCCTCGGGTGGTAAAGATCTAGCTCGTGACTCCCTCGCCTCGGACAACGACCGAAGATCAGCAACTCCCAAAGAGGACTCTGCAAAACAGGGGGAAAAGAAAGGGAAACAACAATGGGGGTGAGAACCACTAGTAAACCAGTAGCCTCCCCCTGTGGGTAAAGCCTCAAGCTCCGGCGTACCCACAAAGTCTACCAGAGGCAAGAGAAGAGGTAAGTGGTAAAGCTATGAACGAAACTGCTGAATAAAGGGAAACCACAACAAGTATGCCTCTAAATGCAATATCGAAGGAAATGACGGAATGAATGCATCAGGAAACAATATCTGGCTAAATAGACCCAATCTAGTGCCACCAGTAAAAACTGGTACTGCCTGCTTTGCTGTCGAACTCAAGAACTCAGAACTAACCATGGTGCCCGGCGCTCGGCACGGTGTAAAGCCTACGGTCAAAATACTCCGATGCTGTCCTCACATTCCTCACAGAAAAAGGGGTCACATTAATGCCTCGGGATCCGTGCCAAGGAGTCAAAATAAGATTGCGCGATCAAAATCAAAGTTGAAGCCCTACCTGTTAGGAGTCTGTCGGCGCAAGAATCACAGAAGAAGGATCTCGGGGTAGACCAGGGGAGCTAAAACACTGCCGCTGCGCCGAAGAAGAACACAGGAAATGCAACGTCGCGCCGCCGAAAAATCTGAAACTTGGTAGGTGCAAGCTCCTCTTCATGGAGAAGATTTCTCCTTCTCATCACCCTTCGAGCTGAGAGATCGAAGGGGTCCAAAATCTCCCTTGAAGAGCCCTCGGATTGCAACTTAAGGGAAAACCAGAAATATCTTTTCGGAAAATACCCATCGTGTCCCCAAAACAGGGAACACCGAAACTGCCCAGTCCTGGAGCGCCACGTGTCCACCCCTGCACCGCTGTCCCGTGCGCCATCGTCTCGGGATCCGCGCCTACGCCGCGGCCATGCTGCTCACGCACCCCGAGGTACCCGCTTCCTGCTCCGTGGACCGGGTGCACAACACCATCCAATCAAAAACTGCCACGTGTCCCACTGTCGGTCCACCGTGCACCCGCAAAACTCCGTGGACCGCGCGCTATGAGCCGACCGGTTAAACGATGCCACGTGTCCCCGCTCTCGGTGCACGCCCTCCGCCGTGGACCGCGCGCCTGCCCGCGCACCCGCGCGCTGCCCGCGCCGCCGCCGTGCCGCCTGCCCGAGGCCGCGCCGCCGGCCGCCGGCGCTCCCCGCCGCCGCCGCCGGCCGCCGGCGATCGCCGGAATTACTGTTCCGGCCGTGAACAGTAAAAAAATACTGTAGCAAGCTCCGAAAAATACAAGTAAATAGCCCATCTTGATCGTTTTCGCGCGCTGATTCCAAATACGGTGTCCATTTTGCCAAATTCCACTCCTATAATTTGCCGGAGGCTCCCGGAAAGGTATTTTTGATCCGAATTTCGCGCCGAGTCCAAATTTGATATCCAAATTGCGCGGAAACACCACTAAACATCCGACGGGGTCTCCCGGTTACCCACGTGATCCATTAGAAGCCCCGAGTTCAGCACTTGTGTCCAAATTGGCGCACGAACACCGCCGAGATGCCCCATAGGCCTCCAGAAGCTGCTGGTGACACTGTAGAAGCCCTGCAAGGATCCGGGTCATCACATCCTCCCCCACTAAAAGAAAGTTTCGTCCTCGAAACTAAAGTCGTTCCTCAACACGGAATCTCAACCAAATAAAGGGGCGTAAATATCCAATCATCCACCACTCAAGCTCCCAAGGCTGACAAATACTTCCTCCAGAGACGCGATGCGGTCCTCGGGTCTCTAACTAGAACAAAATAAAGGCGGGCACTCTAGAAAAATCGTACCAACTCAACCAAGTACAGCTGGGCTAACCGCTCGGGCTACCAAGTAATCTGCATCGGTACAAGCCTCCGCTCCTCCCAGGGCCTCAGATAATCCAACCACAAGTCCATCGGCACACAAGCTCGAGCCGAATATCTCTGTACTCCCGAGGCATCCGATATCTGTCCTCCAACTGATCACGTAAACCCTGATCTCTAATCCAAAAACCATCAGGGTGTAGAAACATCTCCCCAACTCTCCGGCATCCGCACACAACTATAAGCAGTCGAGAGAACCAGATCGCAAATCAATCTTCGAGAAGATCCAGTACCCTTGCAGCTGGTAAATCCAATCATCCAGACTCGAAAAAGGATATCTGCTCCAGACGATCACTTCATCAAATTCCGGGAGTTGTGTCCTCAGCTCCCAAACCAGTGACATGCTAGGCAACTCCGAAAGGAAAAGAGCCCTAACCAGGAGGGGGGTCCTTGCCCGGTCGCTCCCAACTCTTGACCATCCGAGCGAACCATTCAGCCGCGGTCTATCATCCAAAGAGTCCTCAGTGGCACCACCATACGCCACGTTTGCATCGACAGTCCACACAGCGCCAACTGTGGCATCATCAAACTCGACCCCAGACAACTTTCCTACTCCAGGTATCCATCATCTCTGTGGCCTTGTCGGGGTAATACAGAATGCTCAACAATAACCCAACGGTAATTCCACAGTCGCTAAGGAAGGCATCACTAAGACTCGTAGATCTCTCTCCCAACACTGAAAATACTAGCATTGGCACTGGTTTCAGTCTCATCATCCGTTCGTCCAGCTCTGCTGGCACTATCCGGTCCAAAAGCTCATCACCTCGACAATAACTGTTGGTCTCAGCCCTTCTCGCATAGCGTCCATTTTGGCCGGATTTCCACCACCGCCTCTTATGGCTAGACTAAGTGATCCAAGAAGATATGCTCTCGAAGCTAAAACTTGTACCACAACAACTTGGCATACAGCTTCTTTCTCACCGGCCTTGTTACACCCTCTACAAGTACTCCACCAGCTCTAAACCATACAGAGATGGGGTAGAATCAAAATATTCCAGAAGAATATCTCCAATGATTCTTCCAAGTGCAGCTGGAACACACAATTCCTCAAATCCTAAGACGACAGGGCCTTAGTCATTCCATTTGTCCTCACTGCACTCATAATGCCTCTACCGGGTCCTGAACACCATCTTGGCGAGATACTCAACTGTATGATCCCAAAAAGATACATGCATCAATAGCAACAACTGCCGGAGTATAACTCCATCAAAAGGTCCTAAATAGTATCCAAACTTGCCTGCGGTCACGCCACACAAGGACCCTCACTGTCGTGTGTCAACGACGTGGCACTAGGTCAAACAGACCCTCGATCCATCAGATCCTGCAACTGCGCCACCAGCTCTCACAGCTCTACAGGTGATATCCAATGAGGTGCTAACGGAGTTGGCGTGGTTTCCAGAACCACGTCAACCGCAATCTCAATCTCCCTAATCAGCGGCATCATCAACAGCTCAGGTGGGATCACACCCGGGATCTCTCGATAATAGGAATATCCTTGCGTCCCGGTATCGCCGCAGGCACCTCTCGCATTGTCGCTGAAATCTGTGTGCGTTGACTGCATCAATAAACAAGTATCTAAGGCCTGCTTTCAGAAGATCATAACCTTCTCTCTCCGCAGTCATACACCATGTGGCATTGTGCCAACCAATCCCACGCACTGGGTCAACACTGACCAGGTACAAATACCACTAAGTCTGTCGATACCACTCGAGGTCTCAACTGCACTGGACATGATCCACAAGCCTCCTCCACATGCACCACACCAACAGGAACCTGTACCTCTAGTGCACGTGGTAACAAATCTGCCTCTAGTCCATGCAGGAATGCAACATGCTCTATTCCGGCTGCTGTGATGGAATCGCACCTGCGACGACCCAATCCACTATCGTGGTGCCCTCCAATCGGGCGGCACAGTCTCAACCGCTCAATGCAGGTGGTCGTCACTTAATCTGCCTGAGAATCAAGGCTATCCACAAAAGGAGCACAGTTGTCACGCCCCGAGTTTCAAAACAGCGGTAGAAATTTTTTTTTTTTTTTTTTTTCTTTAAATCAGAGTTCAAACTTTAACTCAGGACGTGAACAGACCGCCACATGCATAGGAAATCCTCTGTCCACACGGACAGAGTCTCCCCTATACATGCTCGGCTAGGCAGATACAATAATGCAAACAGAGAGCAGTATAATTAACAACTAAACCAAATATAAAACTCTACAGCTAACACATCCACATCAACACATGACATAGTCCACAAATACTCTAACTAAGAAGAATACAAAAATATCTATGATCACGATACTGTAAACTGGAAATACTAGCACTGGGCCACTGCGGCCAATAGCAGGGGACAACTCTAGCGCAACAGCTCACTGGATCGTCCCAATCTCCCAGCACCCGACTGACCTGAAAAATGGTCACCCAGGGGGTGTGAGATACACTCTACATGTATCCCAGTGGGCACGACGGGCCGAGAAATAGCAAGTCGTACCTACCGGATACAATGATAAGCGGATAGCAAAAGCAGGATATAACTGAAAGCTGAATAACAAGATGTAGATATAAAATCTAAGCATGCTGAAGTGGACAACAGGGGTACTCATATAAAGACTAATCATGCAATAAACACAACTGGTAAGCAGAAACTGATCATGCTGATAAATCTGACGAGAAGATAATGATCATACAATAACAAAGCTGGTAACTAACAATGCTGCAAACTGGAAGTGCTGGAAGACAACAAATATAAATACCCAATCAATGCCACTATTGGTTCCAAGGACCTCAGGCTAAATGCCACTTTTGGTCTCACAGAACCTCAGGCTAAATACCACCTGTACACCAATCTGCTGTCATAACCCTCTGGGCTCACGGGTCGCCACTGCTGACCACTTTACCGGTAAAGTACACCACTGCGGGGGATCAACCCGCTAGTGTACGTGAAAGAACAGCTGGCTCTGTGGCGATCATAATGCTGATGCTCAAGCTCGTGGTCTAAAGACCACACAAACGGCAATAAGCTGAGAAATCCCTATCGGGATGCTGAAGGCTGTAATAATCACAGATGCTATACAACTGAATCTGAACAACAGAAGCTGAATATCTGAACTGTAACTGAAA
This sequence comes from Tillandsia leiboldiana, assembly GCA_029204045.2. Taxonomy (NCBI): domain Eukaryota; kingdom Viridiplantae; phylum Streptophyta; class Magnoliopsida; order Poales; family Bromeliaceae; genus Tillandsia; species Tillandsia leiboldiana. Next base: position 44,978,603 of record CM055069.1, on the reverse strand, counting down.
CTAAATAGCAGAACTGTACACCTATTCTATCATGCATCATAGAACAGGAAATGCTGGCATAACTAGGCTGATAACCAAACAAACATGGTATATGTCAAGCTGTATAACCCTATACGTACTAAATGCTGAGAATGAAAGCATATAAAGAGCTCAACTGAAATATCTAGGCAACATAGCTGTAATAACTGAATGCTGGAATCGAAATAACAGAAAGGCTCAAGCATAGGCTCAGGGTTACACCAAAAACAGGGGTCCAACCTACCACGGCACCCCATAGGGCCAACCTGATAAAGCCCGGACCGAAGATAAACCCACCTCAATGATCACGGTGGCTGCTGGATGGCTCGCAAGATGGCGGCTGGCTGCTGAGACCTGAATCATATGCACAAGTCAGAACATAGACTCTCACACATACCCAACCCACTGACACACTGTGTGCAGACAACTAAACAGGGAACTTCGCTGAAGTCCCGGAATCTTCCGACATTTTCGGAAATTGCCGATAAACTGACACTATTGCCAAATTGCGATCCGATAACCGATTTCTGCTCAACGAAAGCCGTTGGAATCCTAACGAAAAGCTTAGGAATCACCAACACACTGTTTTTAACTTTATACAATGCCATTTTGCATTTAGACCCCTAGGGTTTCCGGAAATCACACTTTTAGTGCCATTTGAGCACTGATTTCGCTCGTTCTTTCAACTGGAAACTCATTTTCACAATCCGTCACTTCCAGCAGGTGACAAATGACTTACTGAACACCGTGCTCACACATTTGCGACAGCACGAAACCCGAGGAAAACTTCGGGCCATAAAATACCTTGCTAACATAGCCTAAATGAATTTTTGTTTCTCCGGCTCATCAAAAACAATTTTTAACGCGAGCATCGTGTCCAGTGACCCCAAATTAGCCAGGAGCTCACTGTCGCGGATTCGCAAACAGCCCGGAATAGACTTTGGGCCAACTATTCACTTAGAGGTTGATTACACTATAACTTAACTTTTATTAATACAATCAAAAATCTGCTTTAAACATATGTTCAAAATGCCCTAAAAAGCACAGGGCTTTCCCTATTGGCAGCCCAGCCTTTGCTGGATCAACAGATCCATGTCCTTGCTCTCTAACAAACCGACAATGCTCCAAATGTTAGTCCACACAGATCCAACTTGATATAAAGTGAGCATCAAGCTCAGGGGACAATTTGGAACATCTTTAATATTTACATCAAGGCCAGATTCCATCAAAATCTTCATTGAGGCATTACCTCGAACACTTGGTGTGCACTTTTCACACAACACACACCACACCCAACCTTGAGTTGGTTCTCTGCAACCACAGCACCTGGAGCAATATTTCTTGGATAGAATTTATCTACTAAGTTACAGGAGTATTCCCATCAAGCTGGGTGCAAGTTTGCACCCACGGTTTAGCCGAGGTCCAAGGTTGAAGATGATGTCGAATGCTTCGAAAATTGTGATACTTCAACCAAAGCATCTGGGATCCAACTACTTGGCAAATTTGATGCTAAAACACATCCCAAACCTTCCTGAACCCATGCTTGGCGACGGGGTGCGGCGGCGGCGGCGGTGGAGCAAGCTCGGTTTGGAGCTTCTTCGCCTCTAATGGCGGATTTCCACCGAGGCTTCATGGTATCCATGCAAGGGCATGGCTGGGATCTACTTGATCCCAGGAAGCTTCTCGTCGACTCCCCGGCCGCCGGAGACGGCCGGAACGCCGGCAACCGCACCCCGAACCCACCTTAAGCCCATCTTGGCCGCGCACCATTCTTGCTGCATGGTGCCATGCAAATACATGGGTAGACTCCTCTCACAGCCAGGAAGAGTTATGGGTAGGTGGCCGACGCTGGGGAGGCTCACCGGCGCCGGAGCAAGAAACTCGGCCGAAGCTTCAAAACCCGAAAAACTAGGGTTTTGATTTTCTCCCTAAATACTCCACCATATTTTTCCAAACTTTTCAGAAATAATCATTAGGTCCTACAGTCATTTTATACCAATTTTGAGCCATTTTGGTTCAATGGTTGCGGAGATCGGCCGCGGCGGAGCTTTCTTGGTTTCCGGCGGGTGCAATTTCCCCGCCGGCGACCGGGGGCAATCCCGACTTCGGGGTTCGGCTGGGAGGTTCACCAATAGGTGATGTACACACTCAGGAGGCCTAGGTAGCAAGAAAAATAAAGAACAAAAGAACCTTACCTTGCCGGATCCGAGGAAGAAGGTGGCTCTCCCCCGCGGCGGCGCACGGCGGATCTGGGCACCGGGGTTCCTTGGCTGGGTCCCAACCTCACAAAGGGCTTCACAGGAAATGCTTGGAGCAACCCAAACCCTCCTCGGATAGCTTCCTCCCAACAACACCAAACCCGAGCCCCAACTCTTGGTTTTTCTTGGGTTTTTCCGGCGACTGGGAGGGACGGCCGATGCGCGGAAAAGTTGCAGAGGAAGAGGAGAGTCGTGGGGGAGGCTACGGTTACAGAGGGGACTACGGCTAGGGTTTCTAAAGCAACCCTAAGTTGCTATTGTATAAAATGCAACAAAATGCTAGTTAGCCCTTCTACTCTTCATATTTTTACTTAAGTCCATTGCTGTAGAACACATTTGCTATAAGGACCCTCCCTTACAAGTTTGGTACACTTTGACACATAAAATATAGCGCTTTTATGCAATTTACTATGATTTTTCACAGATTTCACGTTTTTCGAGACAACCGGGTTGTCAAACTGAAAAATGGACACCGCCACGACGTCCGGCTCGACGAAACCTATCAGGTAGCGATTTTGGTTCGCTAAAATTTAATTCCATAATTTTTAAATTCCATCTTATACTGTAAATTATACAGTTCGGCACGCTTTACGAGGCTTTAGGCTCGTCAAATGCAAATTTCGTCAGCGCCACTGCGCTCAGAATGTCGAAAATACCTAAGATTGATTACTCACACCCTTATGTTCAGGGTCTAGACAGCGAAACGGCCGACGTCGATCGACGGGGGATTTAAAACAGGGGTTACTATTCACAACTTAAGTTGTGGGGCCCGCCCGGATCTTTGCTGATTTCTGGATAATCCGACCGTTGGATCGAAAACATATGTATATGAATCTTTCATGTTTCGACGAGACGGTCGCAATGGTGATCTCGGATTTTCGAGATCAGGCCCCCGATCAAAAGTCGATATTTTAGGGCCACTATTGCACCACTAATAGTTCAATTTTACTATTTAATAACCCAGGCAACTATTTAAACTTAATTTCAGATTTTAAAATCACGGTTACTACAACAGTTCTCCGCCTTTGCTCACACTGAGGCGATGATTACGGTCTTCTGCAGACAATAAATCCACGCTACCGCTGCGCCACTCTGATAACGATGCTGATGCTGCCACCGGGGTCCACCTGACCTCTGACATCTCAGAAAATCCATTATTGCAATCGTCATATGACAAAACACAATTGATTCATGCAATTCCGCATTCAATTATCCTTACTCAGCTCACCCCTCAAGCACATCTATTGTACCCCAAACACGAATGTTATCAATCACAAAGGGTAACCTTCCTTTGGGTATGTAGAGTACCAGGTTTTTTGGTTAGCGCACCGACCTCGCAAGATGGCGTGGTGCGGGGGTATTGCCTCGGGCATGTTCCTTATGTGTTTTCAGTTGAGTTCGGGTCGACTCAGATCAACGCGGATGCCCCAGCTGGATTCGGAGTTTTTCGGGCTTTGTGCGCCGATAGAAGACTGGTTTGGGAAGCCGCGACTCCACCGTAGTGTGCAGAAAATTGGAAAACTCTGGGAACAGGTGTATTTTATGATTACAGCGGAGTTCGGGAGGTTCCGGACTGACACGGAGTACCCGAAGGCGAAAAGTGAGTTGGAACTGGCAGTTTTGGAGTCGATTTTTGGATTGAGTATACCGACTCCACAGTTGAGCTTTTTGAGGAGAAAAAGCTTTGAGCATGTGTATTTTATGATTACAGCGGAGTTCGGGAGGTTTCGGGCCGGTGCGGAGACTCCGAAGGCAAAAAGTGACTTGGAATTGGCTAAAATGGATTAATTAATTAATTAATTAAGTTAATGTGGTTTTTGCCTGTGGAATGTAAGAAGGAAACAGATAGGTGGCATGGAAGAGAAAATTAAAGTGAGAAGCTTGGGATATTTTTTAGAGGAGCATTTAATGTCTGCCAACCACCCCCTCCCTCCTTTATTAATTAGGCACTTGCTAATTAATAGTCCACGTCATCACCATCTCCTTATCTTGTGAAACAGAGTAAATGGGTGAAAACAGAGGAATGAAAGAGAGGAGAAAAGAAGAGATAGAAGAAGGAGAAGAAGGAAGGAAAACAGGGAAGAGTGAAGGGTGGATGAGTTTTGTGGTGAACCTCTGCTAGAGGCCGCATGGAGTGAGCGGAGCGCGCGCGCGTCGAGCTCGGCGAGGTAGGTTGCAGTTTTTTATTTCGGAGAGAGCTTGGTTTGGATTTTCTGTTTTGGTCTTCCTGTACGGATTTGGTTTATTTGGAGTTTAGTTTTTGTGTTGGTGGGGTTGGGCTTGCTGTCCACAGATGGAGTAGCAAGCGGCAAGCGGCAGGGCAGCAGGCGGCAGCTGCTTGCGGTTAGCGCAGCTGGCGAACGTGCGCTGCGGAGGCGCCGCGCGGGCCATGCGCAGGCCGCGCGCGGGCGCTGCGCAGCTGCGCGCGGGCGCACAGCATGCGGCCAGGCGCGCGCGTGGCGGGCTGGGCCGCTGCGCGGCGGGCCCATGCGCCGCGCAGCGCGCCCAGGGCGCTGCGCGCCCAGGGCGCTGCGCGCCGCGCGGCAGATGCTGTGGTGCCGCGCAGCCGCTGCGGCAGGCGGTGGACGCCGTGCGGGCAGCGGCTGGACCGCGCACTTCGGCGTGCGCAGGGCGCTTTTGCGCGGTGTTTTCGTCGACCCCGTCGCTTTTCTCCTTGCCGGAGGACGCGCGCAAATTTCTTTTGGCTGTGCTTGTCTGACTGTAAATTCCTTTTTCTCTCTCTGTGTTGGTGCAGCTGCTTGGGTGCTCGCGGCGAGCTCGGTGCCGCGCGGGCGGATGGTGCCGACGGTGACGGCACGAGGAATCACCATCAGAGGTAAGCTGCAGACTTTTAATCCCTTAATTGCAGAATTTTTGCTGAGTGTTGGGTTTTGAATTTGTGGATGTTTGGTGCACAGTTGGAGCTACATGTTGGCTGAGGGTTCCATGTTGTGGATTATGATCCTCGTGAGGCACGGGGGAATGGACAGTTGCTGATAGTTATGTTGAGCTAAGGATTGTGCTGAAGGCTCGTCTATTGTGCTGGTGGTGAGTGTGTGGGTTTTTCTTGGAGCTTCAGATTTATGTGTGTGCTATATGTGTGTGTGTGTATGGCAGCTGTAAGGTGTAGGAGGATTTATGTGGATGATAAAGTAATGGTGTTTGGATGGACATGTAACTTTGATGTGAGTTGTTAATGGGAGCATGTAGAGGGTAAGTGGTTTTTGTATGTGTAATTGTGCCTTTGGGTTTTGTGGATTGTGATGGTGCAGTATGTGTGTGTGGGTGTGCTGGGGGAGTGGATGTTGCAGGAGTATACCTTGAGTGGGTGTGGGTTGCATGTGTTTTGTGAACTTGTATTTATTTAAGCTGCAGCCTTGGTGTGTGAAGTGTTGGTGTTGTGGTTTTGTGGGAATAATAGATGATGTATTGTGTTGTGGGAATTATTTGGAGCTGTAGAGTGGGGTTATGTGAGCAAATATTTTTATGTGTGCTGTGGATTTATGGTGAATGAATTTGTGAGTGTATTAATTTGTGCTGTTGAAACCTATGAGGAGTTATGGTATGGCTGTTGGTTTGAGGATGAATTAATGTGCATTATGGAAGCTTGCAGGATGTAGATGGTTTTTTCCAAAATTGTTATGTGAGCTGTGGGTGTTGTGGTGGTCTTAGTGTGGGTTGTGGACACTTGTTTTGTGCAGTGAAAATGGTTAGAGGTCCTTGTAAGCACGTGGTGCGCAGTGAGCTTGTGGCCAAGGTAAAAGCAACCGCGCGCCGAAGAAGCAGCTTCTGCAGATCTTCCTTTCGAGCTAGCCGCCGCTTCACCGACTTCAGCAATGCCTACGGAAAGCGCTTCAGGTGGGTTGGAATTTCTCCAAAATTTATGGAATGCCTTTTAATGCTATTGAATGCAATTTGATCATAATTATTATGTGGTTTTTCCTGTACTTAATCTGATAGTTGCCTGGATCCTTTTTAGGAACTTATTTCGAACCCCAGATTATTTTTAGTATACTCCTGTTACCTTATGACACTAGACTACATGTTCTGTCGGCATTTTTGCTGCTCCCTGATCGTTTTAAAAATCGAGTAAAGCCTGTTTTAAGGAAAAACATTATTTTCAAAAGTGATTTTAAATTATAAGTTTGTCAGGGATATAGCATAGATTCAGGGTGCATTAGACCTCGTGCCTGGGGGCCGAGGGGTCTCTTTTTGAGTTTGAGATGAGTTATAGTGTCATTTGACGTTGGAGCTTCCTTATGGGATAGTGAGATTACTCTAGATCATGGGTCGTATTCTGATTTAGTGGTGGAGGTGGTTCTCCCACTTAGCTTCGAGGATCTTGGGGTTCTGGCAGATCGAGTCGTGGAGGTTTCCCGACTCAGCCATGGGTCGTGCATTATCAGATTGAGTCGTTGAGGGTTCTCCGACATAGCTGTGAGAGTGTTTGAGTTTTCCTGTTTGAGTCGTGGAGTCTTTTCCGACAGAGTTGCGCTTTCGAGCATCGAGTTGCCGATCTATTTGATCGTGGACTATAGCCTGCATGTGCCGCTTATGAGATAGTGATACAGATGCGATACTTGAGTTCGGTGGGGTCGCTCCCCTCGAGCTACCACCCGGGTGTGTGTGATGATACCGAGCCTGACGAGGCTGCGATGATGCGACTAGTTGATACACTAGAGTTCGCTTGTGATAGTCCGTGTGGGACGCCCTACGTAAGTCCCGTCCCAGTGAGGACGAGGTGGCAGTAGGTTTGGCGCAGGCTTGACTGGATCCTATGAGGCAGTCATTGAGATTGGGTGACATTGAGAGAGTGATGGCATAGCATGTTCATTGATGAGTTTCCCTTTGAGCATAGTACTTGAGGCATATTATTAGCAGTGTTAGTATATGCATATCGTATCATTGGTAGAGTTTCTTTTTGAGCCGTATGATTGAGACCTTCTAGCTGTAGTTTTCTTTTCAGCTTACCATTATTTATCTATCTACCTATCTATCTGCATACCTATCTGTTTTGCCTCCAGTAGACTTAGTGGGCATACCGTGGATATTGGGACGGTACCCACTGAGATCTGCCTTCTGCAGTAGATCTCACACCCGCTGCGGTGATAGGTTTGAGGCAGCTGTTCCGGCTTGGTTCGCGCGGAGACAGCAGTTCGAGGTGAGGACGCGGCCGATTAGTTCCTTACCAGCATTGAGAGTCTGAGGTAGAGGTACCCGGTGTATTTATGTTTCCACTTTTGTACTGGACATTCTGAGAGACTTGTGAGGATAGTACTTGTTTTATTCTTGTGAGACTATGTACCTTGAGGTTTTGTGTACTAGTGGAGTTTTTACTATTCCAGATGTTCAGTTTTTATTCTATAGCTTTTGGTTTTAGTTTTAGCTCTGATACATGTTTTTTTTTTAGCTTAGATCTGACTTGCAGGGTAGACGCTTCGTCTGTGCGGCAGTTTTCGTACAGATGGCGGATCTGTTGGCGAGCCCGGGTCGCAGTGCGATCCCGGGGCGTGACAGATTAGGGTGGTATCGGAGCCTAGGTATATAGGTCATTGCGGACTTAGTGACCCTAGGCTATTGGTTGAACAGTAGGATGACTGTCGTGAGAGACGAGACTTTAGCGAGAGTCCTGATTGAGTTTGTACCTTCCCCAGAGGATTGGGGTGAGTGATTTTACATGTTATTCCTCTAAAGATAATTATGTTGGCTGCAGACAACATAAATCTTTAGTATGAGTAACATGTTCTAGACTTTCGCTTGATTGGGTCGAGAGAGTTTTTGGTCCTAATGTTTTTTTTGTTGCTGTGGTTTTTGATGCCTCCGAGACGCCGTGCAGCGGCGAGGGCGTGTTTGACTTTGGATGAGGAGTTGAACAGCAAGAGACTGAATGGACAGAGCTGTGTAAGGTCTGAGAGTTGCAGGCCCCAGTGGCCCAGACTTTGAGGCGATGCGGCGCCAGGAAGAGAACATGGAGCGCTTGATGCACATGCTTGAGCCGAGTGCATCTCCCGGGGTATTGCTAGTAGTACTTCCAGCCGCGACATCGTCGTTTTCGACCCTTTTCGCACCACTGATGGTGCAGAAGCAGCGAGAGGTTGCTGACCGGTTGTTGTACATCATCCAGTTCCATCCCCTGCAGATTTCGTGAACGAGTTTGGGACGCCGAGAGTTGGTGGCGTCGATTTCGTCCTGCTGGACCATCGGGAGCGCATTGGATGACCGGGAGCGAGTTTCTGCGATTGTTGAGCAGAGTACCCCTTGTCGCCCAAGATGAGGCCCAGAAATTTGATTATGTTTGAGAGCAGACTGCATCGAGACATCTATGATTCAAGGCACACTCGGCAGGCGCCGACCTTTGACGCAGCGATTGTGTATACTCAGTGGATTGACCGAGGATCAGCGATCACTTCCAGGAGAGACGAAAAGCAAGGGAACAGTTTCAGTGAGAGACGTCCAGCATCGTCGGATTTTGAGATAGTTGAGTGGATCGAGGTTGCCATGATTCCAGTCTCTGGATCATGGGTCTCAGAGAAGACAGAGACCAGGAGGTTCTCGATAGTCGAGGCACCAGCTGTAGTGTCAGGACATTTTCAGGCATAGTGTTCCTGAATGGTGCTCTTGGAATTGCCGCTTGCGACAGCACCCTCTACCCCTTTTGGATAAAGAGGTTCATCCGATGTACCGACAGACCGATGGAGCCATGATGCCGAGGCAGATTGAGCGAGGGCCCCCAGCATCTAGTGGATGAGATTGTGCAGCCGGCTGGAGAGCGCCAGGATAGTGGTTCGCATCTTTCCTAGTGTGGTTTCCTTTGGTCATCAAGGTTAGAACAAGGTTGTTGCCGACACCGCTTTTGTGTTTAGTAGAGCAAGGGCAGCTTCGTGTGGGCCAGAGATAGGACTGTGGGCTTGTGCACGTGAGGATCGGGTTCCAGATCACATTTAGCACATGGATGAATGTTACCAGTCCTACATCAGTTTAGCGATGTTGTTAAGTGTTAGATAGGGATTGGTTATCCCGTTGTCTTGCTATCATGGATTGTCGTGAGAGGACAATGAACCTCCGTGGACCTGGTCAGGAGGAGTGTGTTTATATGGGGAGCTGGACCACGGCAGAGTTGAGTCGTGGTCGTATTGCGTTGTTAGCGATTGTAGAAGAGGTGCCTACGGCGGCACTGGGACTAAAGGATGTCCTTATCGCCCGTGTGATCCCGGGTCTGGGTCTACCCGAGCTGATTTTGAAGCCGCCGGTCAGTGAGTTTGAGATCGTGATAGTGTTCGACGTGGATTTAGAAGCTGCGCCGACTTTGGCAGCACCCCTTGAAGTATCACCGTGAGGCAGAGTCAGATAGAGAGCGGATAGCGCAGTGGCGGGATCCGACGGAGCGAGAGGTTTGTGTAATCCAGTGCCACATGGTGGGTATACACTAGTGAGGGTTCCTTGATGATTTGAACACAGACAGGTTTGGAGTGTTTTACGACAGATGCCCTCGTGAGTTTGATTGTCTTATGGAACCTTACAGTCGAGGGCTATGCTCGGATGGTGTTCAGGACCCGATAGGGGCATTGTGAGCTTATAGCACAGTCTTGTGGATTGATTGATGCCCTGCCGTCTTTAGGATTTGAGGAATCGGGCGTTCCAGCTGTGTTTGGACGGGTGGGTAACCGTACCCGTCATGGATATCTGGATTTATTTCCCAGGTGTCCTGTAGCATGAGGAGCACTTGAGTATAGTGCTGCAACTTCTGAGAGAAGAAGTGGTTTGCCAAGTTGGAAGAGTTTGGTTGAAGCCACGTCAGTGGACAGAGTTATTGGAATTATAAGTTTGGTCTTATATCATATAATTATCCCAGCGAGGACCTTATGGTCAGTACGCATTGGTTAGGCGAGCATGCAACCTTGGAATGAGGTCTTCGATCCGTGGTTGCCATTTTTGGAACTTGGGATTCGAGAGTTGGAATTTGAGCATTGTTTCCCGATGTTGAACTACTTCCCCTGTAATTGATATGAGAGATGCCACTACGGAACTTGAGTGTTTTGGTTGCTAAGGGGTAACGAAGGAGTTATGCCTTTTGGAGGCTTAGTGTTTGGATTTGGGAACCATAATTGTGAAAGCCACTATCCGCAGGATTATGATCCGTCGAGATTTATGCGGGAAGTTTGATCCGCGAGTGTCTTTCTGGCTGGAAGAAGTGTATTTGACCCCCCCTTGCATATTTTGGTTTTCACTTCTTTGGAAATGGACGAGGAATTGAGCTATCTGAAGCGACCGATGCAGGTCTTTCTTATGTGACAAGGGTATTTTCCAGCCGAGATCTACCTTTGGTGAAGGTTCAGTGTAGCCATCATGGTGAGTGAGAATGACCCCCTGAGAGCTGTCGATGAGTTGGGGATCTCCTATCCCCATTTGTTTGAGACACCCTCCTGAGTTATGGATTTATCCAGGTTTCGAGGACGAAACCCTTTTAAGGAGGGGAGAGTGTAGAGTACCAGGTTTTTTGGTTAGCGCACCGACCTCGCAAGATGGCGTGGTGCGGGGGTATTGCCTCGGGCATGTTCCTTATGTGTTTTCAGTTGAGTTCGGGTCGACTCAGATCAACGCGGATGCCCCAGCTGGATTCGGAGTTTTTCGGGCTTTGTGCGCCGATAGAAGACTGGTTTGGGAAGCCGCGACTCCACCGTAGTGTGCAGAAAATTGGAAAACTCTGGGAACAGGTGTATTTTATGATTACAGCGGAGTTCGGGAGGTTCCGGACTGACACGGAGTACCCGAAGGCGAAAAGTGAGTTGGAACTGGCAGTTTTGGAGTCGATTTTTGGATTGAGTATACCGACTCCACAGTTGAGCTTTTTGAGGAGAAAAAGCTTTGAGCATGTGTATTTTATGATTACAGCGGAGTTCGGGAGGTTTCGGGCCGGTGCGGAGACTCCGAAGGCAAAAAGTGACTTGGAATTGGCTAAAATGGATTAATTAATTAATTAATTAAGTTAATGTGGTTTTTGCCTGTGGAATGTAAGAAGGAAACAGATAGGTGGCATGGAAGAGAAAATTAAAGTGAGAAGCTTGGGATATTTTTTAGAGGAGCATTTAATGTCTGCCAACCACCCCCTCCCTCCTTTATTAATTAGGCACTTGCTAATTAATAGTCCACGTCATCACCATCTCCTTATCTTGTGAAACAGAGTAAATGGGTGAAAACAGAGGAATGAAAGAGAGGAGAAAAGAAGAGATAGAAGAAGGAGAAGAAGGAAGGAAAACAGGGAAGAGTGAAGGGTGGATGAGTTTTGTGGTGAACCTCTGCTAGAGGCCGCATGGAGTGAGCGGAGCGCGCGCGCGTCGAGCTCGGCGAGGTAGGTTGCAGTTTTTTATTTCGGAGAGAGCTTGGTTTGGATTTTCTGTTTTGGTCTTCCTGTACGGATTTGGTTTATTTGGAGTTTAGTTTTTGTGTTGGTGGGGTTGGGCTTGCTGTCCACAGATGGAGTAGCAAGCGGCAAGCGGCAGGGCAGCAGGCGGCAGCTGCTTGCGGTTAGCGCAGCTGGCGAACGTGCGCTGCGGAGGCGCCGCGCGGGCCATGCGCAGGCCGCGCGCGGGCGCTGCGCAGCTGCGCACGGGCGCACAGCATGCGGCCAGGCGCGCGCGTGGCGGGCTGGGCCGCTGCGCGGCGGGCCCATGCGCCGCGCAGCGCGCCCAGGGCGCTGCGCGCCGCGCGGCAGATGCTGTGGTGCCGCGCAGCCGCTGCGGCAGGCGGTGGACGCCGTGCGGGCAGCGGCTGGACCGCGCACTTCGGCGTGCGCAGGGCGCTTTTGCGCGGTGTTTTCGTCGACCCCGTCGCTTTTCTCCTTGCCGGAGGACGCGCGCAAATTTCTTTTGGCTGTGCTTGTCTGACTGTAAATTCCTTTTTCTCTCTCTGTGTTGGTGCAGCTGCTTGGGTGCTCGCGGCGAGCTCGGTGCCGCGCGGGCGGATGGTGCCGACGGTGACGGCACGAGGAATCACCATCAGAGGTAAGCTGCAGACTTTTAATCCCTTAATTGCAGAATTTTTGCTGAGTGTTGGGTTTTGAATTTGTGGATGTTTGGTGCACAGTTGGAGCTACATGTTGGCTGAGGGTTCCATGTTGTGGATTATGATCCTCGTGAGGCACGGGGGAATGGACAGTTGCTGATAGTTATGTTGAGCTAAGGATTGTGCTGAAGGCTCGTCTATTGTGCTGGTGGTGAGTGTGTGGGTTTTTCTTGGAGCTTCAGATTTATGTGTGTGCTATATGTGTGTGTGTGTATGGCAGCTGTAAGGTGTAGGAGGATTTATGTGGATGATAAAGTAATGGTGTTTGGATGGACATGTAACTTTGATGTGAGTTGTTAATGGGAGCATGTAGAGGGTAAGTGGTTTTTGTATGTGTAATTGTGCCTTTGGGTTTTGTGGATTGTGATGGTGCAGTATGTGTGTGTGGGTGTGCTGGGGGAGTGGATGTTGCAGGAGTATACCTTGAGTGGGTGTGGGTTGCATGTGTTTTGTGAACTTGTATTTATTTAAGCTGCAGCCTTGGTGTGTGAAGTGTTGGTGTTGTGGTTTTGTGGGAATAATAGATGATGTATTGTGTTGTGGGAATTATTTGGAGCTGTAGAGTGGGGTTATGTGAGCAAATATTTTTATGTGTGCTGTGGATTTATGGTGAATGAATTTGTGAGTGTATTAATTTGTGCTGTTGAAACCTATGAGGAGTTATGGTATGGCTGTTGGTTTGAGGATGAATTAATGTGCATTATGGAAGCTTGCAGGATGTAGATGGTTTTTTCCAAAATTGTTATGTGAGCTGTGGGTGTTGTGGTGGTCTTAGTGTGGGTTGTGGACACTTGTTTTGTGCAGTGAAAATGGTTAGAGGTCCTTGTAAGCACGTGGTGCGCAGTGAGCTTGTGGCCAAGGTAAAAGCAACCGCGCGCCGAAGAAGCAGCTTCTGCAGATCTTCCTTTCGAGCTAGCCGCCGCTTCACCGACTTCAGCAATGCCTACGGAAAGCGCTTCAGGTGGGTTGGAATTTCTCCAAAATTTATGGAATGCCTTTTAATGCTATTGAATGCAATTTGATCATAATTATTATGTGGTTTTTCCTGTACTTAATCTGATAGTTGCCTGGATCCTTTTTAGGAACTTATTTCGAACCCCAGATTATTTTTAGTATACTCCTGTTACCTTATGACACTAGACTACATGTTCTGTCGGCATTTTTGCTGCTCCCTGATCGTTTTAAAAATCGAGTAAAGCCTGTTTTAAGGAAAAACATTATTTTCAAAAGTGATTTTAAATTATAAGTTTGTCAGGGATATAGCATAGATTCAGGGTGCATTAGACCTCGTGCCTGGGGGCCGAGGGGTCTCTTTTTGAGTTTGAGATGAGTTATAGTGTCATTTGACGTTGGAGCTTCCTTATGGGATAGTGAGATTACTCTAGATCATGGGTCGTATTCTGATTTAGTGGTGGAGGTGGTTCTCCCACTTAGCTTCGAGGATCTTGGGGTTCTGGCAGATCGAGTCGTGGAGGTTTCCCGACTCAGCCATGGGTCGTGCATTATCAGATTGAGTCGTTGAGGGTTCTCCGACATAGCTGTGAGAGTGTTTGGGTTTTCCTGTTTGAGTCGTGGAGTCTTTTCCGACAGAGTTGCGCTTTCGAGCATCGAGTTGCCGATCTATTTGATCGTGGACTATAGCCTGCATGTGCCGCTTATGAGATAGTGATACAGATGCGATACTTGAGTTCGGTGGGGTCGCTCCCCTCGAGCTACCACCCGGGTGTGTGTGATGATACCGAGCCTGACGAGGCTGCGATGATGCGACTAGTTGATACACTAGAGTTCGCTTGTGATAGTCCGTGTGGGACGCCCTACGTAAGTCCCGTCCCAGTGAGGACGAGGTGGCAGTAGGTTTGGCGCAGGCTTGACTGGACCCTATGAGGCAGTCATTGAGATTGGGTGACATTGAGAGAGTGATGGCATAGCATGTTCATTGATGAGTTTCCCTTTGAGCATAGTACTTGAGGCATATTATTAGCAGTGTTAGTATATGCATATCGTATCATTGGTAGAGTTTCTTTTTGAGCCGTATGATTGAGACCTTCTAGCTGTAGTTTTCTTTTCAGCTTACCATTATTTATCTATCTACCTATCTATCTGCATACCTATCTGTTTTGCCTCCAGTAGACTTAGTGGGCATACCGTGGATATTGGGACGGTACCCACTGAGATCTGCCTTCTGCAGTAGATCTCACACCCGCTGCGGTGATAGGTTTGAGGCAGCTGTTCCGGCTTGGTTCGCGCGGAGACAGCAGTTCGAGGTGAGGACGCGGCCGATTAGTTCCTTACCAGCATTGAGAGTCTGAGGTAGAGGTACCCGGTGTATTTATGTTTCCACTTTTGTACTGGACATTCTGAGAGACTTGTGAGGATAGTACTTGTTTTATTCTTGTGAGACTATGTACCTTGAGGTTTTGTGTACTAGTGGAGTTTTTACTATTCCAGATGTTCAGTTTTTATTCTATAGCTTTTGGTTTTAGTTTTAGCTCTGATACATGTTTTTTTTTTAGCTTAGATCTGACTTGCAGGGTAGACGCTTCGTCTGTGCGGCAGTTTCCGTACAGATGGCGGATCTGTTGGCGAGCCCGGGTCGCAGTGCGATCCCGGGGCGTGACAGGGTAAGCTTTACATAATCCGTCCACAAGGATGTCCACCATCCAGGAAAGGAAAACGAAAGTGCCTCTGCCAGCCGATCTGTCCCCCAACACTTAGCGCCAGGCGCCTCTATCCAGAACTCGCCTCTGGCGGCATATCCCTATCCAAAGGAACTGCAATAGTACGCTCCATACACAATGCCTACTCCATCGAGGCATCCAAAATTCAAAATCCAAAACAGAGGGATCAGATAAACTAAAAGGGTATCCTGGCGCAATCCACTCCCAGTCGCACACATCCTACGCGCTTCGTCCCTCGAAACCTGGAGCGTACAGTTCAACAACTGCCTCAACTCTCTAGCACAGGGAGACTCTCAATTGATCACTCCATCACCACCAACCATGATTTTGCCTCCAAAGGCTCCAACTCAAATCCATGAATCGGGGTGGTTCACCTGTCAAAACTGGCTCTATCGATCGATGATGTCTCACAGCTCATCAGCTGTCAACTATCCACCCCGCCTCGGTGCCTTGGCACAAAATATTGGCACGGAGGGGGCTACTTGCTCCATCGGCGCCTCAGAAATCACTGCCGCTGAGGATACTGTAACCAGGTGGTCTCAGGAGAAAAACACTGTCGGGCTGCACACTGCTCCGACAACTGTGTCACCCAGACCAGCGACTCACTCTGCCGCTGATATACCTCAGACAATCCTGCCATCGAGCCTGAAGCTCTCTAACCTCAATCTGGGTATCCGGCCCCAAAACAATCCGCTCGAGCTCCACTGCTGCGACGAGTGCACACCAATCCGCACAACGCGTCGGAGAGACACCGCTCACCACGACCAACTGCACCACAGCACAAAACAAAACTCGACCCAATCCGGCGAGAGTCTAGAGCATGTCAACCGTTCCGCAGCATTATGTTGTCTGCAGCCAACATAATTGCTTAGGAGAATAAACATGCCAATTACCCATCCCATCACTCGGGAGAGGTATAAAACTCAATCAGGACTCCCGCTAAAATCACGACTCTCACGAAGTCATCCTAGGGTCCAACCATAAGCCTAGGGTTTCTACAGTCCCCACTGACCTATCCCTAAGCTCTGATACCAACCTAATCTGTCACGCCCCGGGATCGAAACTGTGACCCGGGCTCGCCAACAGATCCGCCACCTATGCTAAAACCCGCATAGGCGAAGCGTCTAACCTGCAAAAGATAGTACTATAGCTACACAAATATCAGAGCTGAAATAAAATGCTGTAAAATAAAATCCAATCACTGTACAACATGAATAAAGTACAATCTCCATCTCCTCAAATATATATAATCATCATACAATGTCCTCAGTACAACATCTCTCAACTATAAAAGGAGATAAACTAAAACTATAGTACATCAGTCTCAACATCAGTCCCTCCAAATACAAAGTATCTCTCTAATCATATAAAACAGTAAAAATCAGCCATCAGCTACCAGGAATCTCCAACCAGGGAATACAGCTACACTCCTCGGGTGGTAAAGATCTAGCTCGTGACTCCCTCGCCTCGGACAACGACCGAAGATCAGCAACTCCCAAAGAGGACTCTGCAAAACAGGGGGGAAAGAAAGGGAAACAACAATGGGGGTGAGAAACACTAGTAAACCAGTAGCCTCCCCCTGTGGGTAAAGCCTCAAGCTCCGGCGTACCCACAAAGTCTACCAGAGGCAAGAGAAGAGGTAAGTGGTAAAGCTATGAACGGAACTGCTGAATAAAGGGAAAACACAACAAGTATGCCTCTAAATGCAATACCGAAGGAAATGACGGTATGAATGCATCAGGAAACAATATCTGGCTAAATAGATCCAATCTAGTGCCACCAGTAAAAACTGGTACTGCCTGCTTTGCTGTCGAACTCAAGAACTCAGAACTAACCATGGTGCCCGGCACTCGGCACGGTGTAAAGCCTACTCCGGAGTGGCACTCGAGGGGAGCGACCCACACGAGTAAAGTATCTCTGTCATCAGTATCACAAGTATCTCTGTCATCAGTACCTCAATATAGCAGGACTGGATCGAGACTATGATCAAAGTGGGAAACTCCGACCACTAAAGAAACCCCAACCCCCAATCAGATGCAATAGTACTCAAAAGTGGGAAACACCATCCACTAGAGAAAACTGATACCCAATCTGATGTAATAGTAAACATCCGGTCAACCGCCCAAAGTCCGCGGTCACCGCAATAACCCACCACCCGCAATTGGGTAAAATAATCAAGGTCCGGTCAACCGCCTACTGTCCGCGGTTGCTGCAATAACCCACAATCCAACATCAAGTACACCCTATCTCTGACCCTCAGGTCCCGGCTACACTATCCCAAACCTCTGCTCGAACCCGAGCTACATGACTCAAAAGTCTAAATAAGAAGGAGAAAGGAAGCAATCATGGTTTCTCCTAAGTCAAATCCCAATATGATAGTGTAGCAATAAAATAGTGGCCTATCTAGATGTCCAAATAAGCATGCAAAAGTCCTCATAAAATGTGAAAGAGAGAGAATGTCAAATAACAGTTTTACATGTGTAACAATTAATAATACCCACATAAATATACCCATCATGCTAAAATCATCAGTCAACTACACATGTAAATAATCCCTGATCCATAATAAATCCCAAAATGAAACCCGCACATGGATAAGTCATTATGTCCCAACAATTAATTCCTTTAATCCACTTTCATAAAATCTAGGTGCTAATCTAGCATGTTAATTATCACTAATAAATATGCCCTCGCAATCATGTCCCTTCAGTAACATTATCCCAATGCGATTCCACCTATGATATATCCACATAATTAATCTCAAATGATAGGCTCACAGTTATAACCGTCAAACATGCATGATATTCAATCAATATATTCAATAGTGGGGTTTTCTAATAAACTTAGTGAGTAAGCCAGATGTAGAGGCATGCAACAACCACCCACCTGAAGTGCGAACTGTCCGGATCCGTACAGCTGAAAATACCAGAAACTCCAAACCCTTGCTCCAACAAATTCAGCACACCCGTAACACTCCTGGTACAATACAAAATCCACCAAATACACTTAGGCTCCCAATTAATGCTCTTATAATCACAAACAATATCTGTCCCAAAAATGCTAAATTTTCACCTGCAGAAAGTGCCCAGAAAATTCCCAGAAAAATATCACGGCGATCCTCGCGTCGATAGCTTCGCAACGGTAGCTTGCACACCCAAATCTGAGTTCGGTAAGTCAAGTTATAAATTCGGCAAGGTGGTAATCCAAACAACAAACTGTGAAAAAAAGACAGCACACTATACACTGAGAAAATAGTGATTTTCACCTCGAAATAAATCTCAGGAAATTCCAAGAAAAATACGAGCGCGTTCCTTGCGATCCGTAGATGAAAAAGTTGTATAAGCTCGTTTCCGTCTGACGCTCGTGCGCGAAGTTACGGTCAAAATACTCCGATGCTGTCCTCACATTCCTCACAGAAAAAGGGGTCACATTAATGCCTCGGGATTCGTGCCAAGGAGTCAAAATGAGATTGCGCGATCAAAATAAAAGTTGAAGCCCTACCTGTTAGGAGTCTGTCGGCGCAAGAATCACAGAAGAAGGATCTCGGGGTAGACCAGGGGAGCTAAAACACTGCCGCTGCGCCGAAGAAGAACACAGGAAATGCAACGTCGCGCCACGCCGTAAAATCAAAATCTCGAAATCCGTGCCTCCGAAAAATCTGAAACTTGGTAGGTGCAAGCTCCTCTTCATGGAAAAGATTTCTACTTCTCATCACCCTTCGAGCTGAGAGCTCGAAGGGGTCCAAAATCTCCCTTGAAGAGCCCTTGGATTGCAACATAAGGGAAAACCAGAAAAATCTTTTCGTAAAATACCCATCGTGTCCCCAAAACAGGGAACACCGAAACTGCCCAGTCCTGGAGTGCCACGTGTCCACCCCTGCACCGCTGTCCCGTGCGCCATCGCCTCGGGATCCGCGCCCACCCCGCGGCCATGCTGCGCACGCACCCCGAGGTACCCGCTTCCTGCTCCGTGGACCGGGTGCACAACACCATCCAATCAAAAATTGCCACGTGTCCCACTGTCGGTCCACCGTGCACCCGCAAAACTCCGTGGACCGCGCGCTGTGAGCCGACCGGTTAAACGATGCCACGTGTCCCCGCTCTCGGTGCACGCCCTCCGCCGTGGACCGCGCGCCTGCCCGCGCCGCGCGCCGCCGCCGTGTCGCCTGCCCGAGGCCGCGCCGCCGCCCGCCGGCGCTGCCCGCCGCCGCCGCCGCCCGCCGGCGATCGCCGGAATTACTGTTCCGGCCGTGAACAGTAAAAAAATACTGTAGCAAGCTCCGAAAAATACAAGTAAATAGCCCATCTTGACCGTTTTCGCGCGCTGATTCCAAATACGGTGTCCATTTTGCCAAATTCCACTCCTATAATTTACCGGAGGCTCCCGGAAAGGTATTTTTGATCCGAATTTCGCGCCGAGTCCAAATTTGATATCCAAATTGCGCGGAAACACCACTAAACATCCGACGGGGTCTCCCGGTTACCCACGTGATCCATTAGAAGCCCCGAGTTCAGCACTTGTGTCCAAATTGGCGCACGAACACCGCCGAGATGCCCCATAGGCCTCCAGAAGCTGCTGGTGACACTGTAGAAGCCCTGCAAGGATCCGGGTCATCACACGACGGGCCAGGAAATAGCAAGCCGTACCTACTGGATACCATAATAAGCGGATAGCAAAAGTAGGATATACTGAAACTGAAAGGTATAATTCAAATATATAATCTAAGTAGAGTACCATTAATCATGCATGGATTAATCAACAGAGCAGTGTAATCATATATAAAGCTGATCATGCTATAACTGATAATCTGACAAGTAGGAATGAATATGTTATAGCTGACAAGCAGGAAATAGTCATACTATCACTGATAATCTGTCGAGCAGTAAATGATCATGCTATAACTGACAAGCAGGAAATAGTCATACTATCGCTGATAATCTGGCAAGCAGAGAATGATCATACTATAACTGATAATCTGACAAGCAGGAAATGATCATGCTAAAACTGATAATATAATAAGCATGAAATATCAAAGATCATGCGTCAAAGGTGTCACCACAAATATACCCAATCGAATGCCACTGTTGGCCACAAGGGCCTCAGGCTAAACTGCCATGGAGCATAAGGACCTCAGGCCAAATGCCACTGTTGGTCATTGGGGCCTTAGGCCTAAAGCCACTGTCGGACACCCAGCAAGCTATCATAACCCCACAAGGCTCACGGGTCAATGTGACCTCTCTACCGGTAAAGAACACCATCACGGGTAGCTAATCCGCTGGTGTGCGCGACTGAAAGCTGGCTCGACGG
This sequence comes from Tillandsia leiboldiana, assembly GCA_029204045.2. Classification (NCBI taxonomy): domain Eukaryota; kingdom Viridiplantae; phylum Streptophyta; class Magnoliopsida; order Poales; family Bromeliaceae; genus Tillandsia; species Tillandsia leiboldiana. Next base: position 44,958,280 of record CM055069.1, on the reverse strand, counting down.
TGATCATAATGCTGATGCTCAAACCATGGTCCATCGACCAAATAGACGGCAAGAAGCCGAGGAAAATCCCCACCGGGATACAAGTATAACATGCCAAGTACTGAAGTAGTATCTCCTATTCTAAACATGCAGTGAAGAATAGAGACAGGTATAGAACTATGCTAGTGACCAATCAAGCATGGCATGTGTCCAGATATGTATAACTACTGCTGGAAATAAGGGCATAATAAAAGCTCATTTGTGGGATCAAGGCTATGCAGATGTAAGGATTTTGTGCTGATATGCAAGCAAGTAGTAAGAGCAGGTATAAACTCAATAGCAGTCATAATGCTGAATCTCAATCCACGGTCGATAGACCGGACAGTCGGCGAGAAGCCGAGGAAATCCCCATCGGGATATCGATACTGATGCAAATCATGCCAGGTACTGAGACTAGAACTCCTATTCTAAACATGCAGTGAAGAATAGAGTATAATGAAAGGATAATATGTATAATCAAGCAATATAGCTGTAATAACTGAATGCTGGAATGAAAGCATATAGTAAGGCTAAAGCATAGGTTCAGGGCTACACCAAGAACAGGGGTCCGACCTAGCTACCACGGCACCCCGTAGGGCCGACCTGATAAAACGCGGACCGAAGATAAACCCACCTCAAGGTAGACGGTCGCGATAACCACAAGATGGATCACGGGCTGGCTCCTGATGATTGGGGCCTACAACAACACCAGGTGACAACTCAGGATCTACCAAATCCTCAAAGTGCAACTAGCGCGAATCGACCATTTCGTCGATTATCGCATTATTAAGCATATTTAGCTTTTCAGGAACCCCGAGAAACCCACCGAAGGGTCGATAATGTTTTAGAACATTCATCTAGCTTTTCCACATTGTTACAATTGCAGCAAGCCTCTCGGGTTTATCCAGAATGCGTAATATTCACTAAATAAACCCCGTTTTGGCTCGTTCTCTTAAACGGAGAATCATTTTTACGAACCGTCACCTTTAGTAGGTGACATTCGACTTGCTGAACACCGTGCTCACCCATTTGTGGCAGCACGATACCCGAGAAAAACTTCGGGCCATAAATTACTTCTCTAACCTAGCCGAAACGCATTTTCGTTTCTTCGGCTCACCAAAACCCAAAATAAACGCGAGCATCGCGTTCAGTGACCCCAAATTAGCCAGGAGCACACTGTCGCAGCTCCGCAAACAGACCCATACACTATTACAAGCAACTTTTTCCATTAAGCTTGGTTTTGACACAACTTTAAATTTACACATTTTCAGATGAAACTTCCAGAATCAAATAGTCTCTGGACAGTGCCAGGATCCCAGGGCTTGCCCTAGTTGCAACCCAGATCTGCTGGATCACCCAGATCCAAGACCCTACACACACACACAAGTTCACAATGCTCCAAACACTAGTCCACATAGATCCATCTTGATCTGAAGTGAGCATCAAGCTCAGGGGACATTTTTAAGCAAGTTTCATATTCACTCGAAGCCTGAATCCATCTTTTCCTTCTCTGAGGCATTTGATCAAACAGGTGGTGTGCATAGTTTATAAACAAACACACAAGCCATTGCCCAAGTTAGATCTCCGCAGAGAAGGCACCTGGGGGCTTCCAACTTGGGAGGAAATGCTCTAAATAGCTTCTTTAGTAATTCTTACAACTCTGAGCATTCCCCATAACCTAGGTTGGCCGAAGCATGAGGTTGAAGATGATGCTATTGCTTTGAAAATTGTGACCATCCAACCATGGCTTCTGGGACTCAACCAAAAACACCAACAGGTGCTAAAACCCTCAGTGAACCTTCCTGTGCCTGTGGCCGGCAACAGGACCCGGCGGCGGCGCGGCGGGGCCAAGCTCGAATTGGTGAATCTCTACCGAAGCACTTTGAAGCCCTCCAACATGGATGGAAACTTCCTAAGGGATCACAGGAAGCTTCCCGACCAACCCTCCCCGGCCGGAGTTGGCCGGAGCGCCGGCGGCCGCAACATGACTTCATTTCGGGTCATCCATGGCCGCCACCCTCTGTTGCTGCATGGACAGCATGCAAGTGCATGGATGCACTCCTCACACACCCAGGAAGAGTTCTGGGTAGGTGGCCGGCGATGGGGAAGCTCGCCGACGCCGAAACAGCAAGCTCGGCCGAAGTGCAATTTCTAAAAACTAGGGTTTGGTTCTGCAACCGATTGGCTTGATCAAACTCCACCAAATTTGGTGGAGTTGATCACTGACTCCAACAGTAAAAGTCCACCATTTTGGTTTCAACTTTGGTCCACTGGTTGTGGAGAACAGCCGCGGCGGAGCAACTTAGGTTTCCGGCGAGATCTTGCTCCCGCCGGCCAACCAGTGTGCATGGGGAGCTCGAGCTTGGCACGAAGCATCCTAAGGACCTAACTAGACTACTGCTATGGGTCTCGGGCTAAAACAAACCGTGGTTTAAGGGGGCTCACCTTGGCCGGAGTTGTAGAAGACAAGGAAGAAGCCAGTTTCCTTCTTCTTCTTCGCGCGACCCCGGAAACCCCCCCAGGATGCTCCACAGACACCAAGGAAGTTCACAGAGCACTCCAGATCAATTTAGGAAGAAGTTTGGTCCAACCTTCTCCTTCCTCTCTCTCTCTCTCGGGTTTTCTCTTTGGATTTTCTTTCTTGGGGAGGTCTTGCTCCGGCCACCACAGCACCTAAGTTTATTCTGGCGGCACAGGGAATTGGTGGAGAAACCTTGGGACCAACATTGGCTCTTCAAGTTCCCCCACAAGGTTTCCCAAGAACCAAGCTTATTAATGGGTTTATTAGCTTCCTTCTTTGACCACAACCCCGGGCTGCCCTTCCAACTTCGACAGCAGCATTCGTGGGCTCTTAAGGTTGGCAGAAGCCCATCATCAAAGCCCCAAAGGCTTAGGCCCAAGAACATCCAAGATATTTGAAGAAAAAGTGATAAATCAGCACTTTTCGCGCATTTCGAGACAACCCGAGCGTCGAATTGCGAAATGGACTTCGCCACGACGTCCGGCTCGTCGAGACCTATCAAGTAGTGTATTCATTTGCTTGATTTGGTGCTCGTATAAAATCTCGGGCCATGATGTCTCTTATGTCGCGTACTGACGCACGCATTTCGATGCACCCGGATCGCCAAACACGAAATCCGTCAGTGCCATTGCGTCCAGAACGTCGAAAATAGCTAGGATCGACTACTCATACTGCTAGACTTAATTTGCAGACAGTGGATTGGCCTTCGGTCGAACGAGAGGGGACCGAAACCGGGGTTTACTATTCACTGTACTATTCACTTAAGTCGTGGGGCCCGCGGTTTCTTCGCTGATTTCTGGAAGATCCGACCGTCAGATCGAGAACATATGAATATGAATTTTTCATGTTTTGACGAGACGGACGCAATGGTGAACTCGGATTTTCGAGATCAGACCCCGATCAAAAATCGATATTTCTGGAGTTTAATTTATTTATTTTCTGCTATTTATTAATCCAGAAATTTATTTAAACCTTTTTAAAATTCACGATTACTACACTGACTATACATTTATTTCCATAGTGAAATTCTGAAGTTCAAATAGTATTCTTTGAAGAATTTAATACCTATATATCGAGAGCACTGTTGTCGGCTAATAGTTGGGGGATGATAATCTGATATTACAGCATGAAATCCGCTTATCTGAGCCCCCCTTTCCTCATTTCTTACCTAATATTATTTTTTTATAATTAAATGGTCTTTTGAATTTTCCTCCCTTATTTGGATTTCTTAATTTTTTTTTACCCCAATTTTTGCCCTTCCCAACGTTTTGACATAAAAAAATTTGGGATTTTCCTACTTTTCTACTTGAAATTTTACTCAAGAAAATGGAAAGTCTTCCAACTTTTTTTTCCATACAATTTTACTCAAGAAATATTGATTTCCTCAGTTCTCCGTGTATATGTGCTTCTCCCGCATTTGGCTGACGTGTCTTTTTTTTTATGGTTCGTTTGCTTCGAGCCTACCACTGAACCACCTGCAATTTTTTTTTTTTTTTTTTTTTTTTTTTTTTTTTTTTTTTTTTTTTTTTTTTTTTTAAGTTCGTTTGCTCCGAATCTACCACCGCCCACTTTTCCCCTCTCTTTTCCCGAGCCTGCCCCGCGCCTCTTGATTTTCCAACTTTCTTACTTGAAATTTTACTCAAGAAAATGGTCTTCCAACTTTTTTTAACATAAAATTTTACTCAAGAACATGGATAGTCTTCCAACTTTTTTTTACATATGTGGTTCCCGTTCTTTATAACTACTTGAAATTGTTCTTGCTTTACTTTGTTGAATCCTTTTGGGTCTCTCCCGTGTTCTTAGTGTTTTTGGTCCTTTTTATACCTCTGTTTTTTCTAACCCCCATTCCCCCCCCCCCCGCTACCATTTTTTCCTTTTCCCGATGATGATAAAAAAAAAAAAGGATAAAATTCCCTCACAATTCAGCTCATGCAATAAATTCACCTCGATTCATATACTCTAACCTACATATATATTTACACAAATATACAAGTTATTGTTTGGATTTAATGTTAAAATGTGTTACTTATTTTACAAGGAATTTAAAATATGAATTGTAAATTTCATAATTGTACCTTGCTTAGAATTTTTAATTACCAAAACTTTTAAATGGAAATCTACCATTCATGCCACCGTTGTTACTCGACATTCTTCTACATGGCTAACAATGCTGCATAATTCTTCTACATGGTTAACAATGGTGCATAATTGGTTTGGAGGGTTTCTCCACGTTTTAATATTAATTTTTTTAAACCATAATAGCCTTTAATATTATAATTGTAAATTTTGTTTGTATTTTCAAATTTAATATTTAAAAATGTAGAATATTATTTTCCATTTTGCCTTATCGCACAAATAATTTCTTAGTTTCCCTCAAATATTTGAAATTGATATATTTATTTAGAAATTATACTATATTACTAAAATGGTTAGTACATTATTATATAATTTTAATTTAAATGATACAAAAATCAGTTTTAATTTATAAGTTCTTTTCCTTCTTTTTATGTATGTATGTATGTATGTATGTATGTATGTATGTATCTATATATATATATATATATATATATATATATATATATATATATATATATATATATATATATATATATATATATATATATATATATATATATATATATATATCTTCATTTATAAGCCTAAAGACTACCAGTTTGAAACTCTTTTTTTTTTTCTTTTTTTTGAAATTAAGACTACTGTTGATTTGAGTGAGCCTAATTTAATAAACTGATCCTTTTGTAGAATATTATACTTATTTTTATTGTACAATTCCATGTGCAGGTTTCAGAATTTTGATCTGCTTCTGTGTTTTTATCATGCATGAATTCCTCTTCATTTATAAATTGTATCTTATATCAAGGAAAAGAGTGGTTTTAAAAAGGCCTAAAATAGCTAGAGTTTCATTTCTCCTCAATTATATCTATAACCTTTATAATTCAACAAATTCTTCCTTTTTTTGTTAATTTAAGAACAATGAATTTACAACATGATAGAACACAAACCTATAAATTTTAAATGATAAACTTATAAATTTCAAGTTACGAATTTCAAATCTCAATTTTTTTATTTAAAATATAAAATTTTAAATTCAAAATTTTATATTTATATTTTTAAATTTGAAACAAAAAAAAAATTAAAATTTGATTTATACAACAAATAAATCATAATTGAATGATCAGTGTTTTCTCTCTATCTGTCTTTCGCTTGGAGTATTGATTGTACACTATTTGAATAATCATAATTGAATGTAAGATTAATTTATTGTTAACAGGATCAGCGAATGGAAGTACTTCTTCCAACATGTATTCATGTTGGGGTTGATTTATGATAAGATAATGACATAATCAGACTACTAAGAAGAAACTACGGCGATGAACTAATCAACAGTAGGATGTTATCATCTTCTTATAAATCAACCCCAATATGGACGTTGGATTATAGAAGTTCACATATCGCCTTCCTATGAAATGGTGATATTTTTTAACATTTTGCTCTAAAGTACAGATAAAGAATGCTGCTTTAATGAGGTAAAAGAAATTTTTAGTTCCCCACCAAATTATCAAGTATTTGGTACTATTTAAGATATTAAAATATTTATATATGCCACCTCCCTATCTGTCTCTCTGTGTGTCTGAGTGTGTGTGTATATATATATATATATATATATATGTGTGTGTGTGTGTGTGTGTGTGTGTGTTTATGTATACTAGTTAAATACCCCGCGCTTCGCTGCGGGAAGTAAAAAATAATTAGACATTAATCATAATTTATTATATTTAAAAGTAAAAAATAATTAGCCAATTAAATTTAAATGTATTTTTTAAGAAATACTGAAATCTTATAGAATTACTTAGCAATTAAATGAACAATTCAAATTACTTAGCAATCAAATCATCTACTAATACAGAAATGTAATCTTTTTTCTTTTTGAAACAAAATTTAATACAGAAATGTAATCTTTTTTCATTTTGCGACAAAATTTAAATATACTGACCATAATAATATTTTAAAGTTTAATATATAAATATTAATTATAAATAGCAATAAAACTAATTATTAACTAATAAAGTATTAAAAATTAAAAATTAAACATTGTAATCATAGTGTAGTATATAGAAAAATATATATTAAATATCAGACATTAAATATTAATATATTAACAAAAATATTCTGAATTAAACTAAGTAAGTATTAAACATTTAACACTATTATATATTATTTACATGACACAAATATTATATATTAGTAAATTGTTTGTAATATGTAGTTCTTCATCTGGTCTCATATTAGTAAATTGTTTGTAGCATGTAATTCTTCATCCCGTTCCTTTATCAGATCGGTCTGCTTCATCGAACCTACAATTAATGTAAATAATTTAATATTATAAATAAATTATAATTATATATTAAGTCATAAATGATTAAGTAATAAAGAAGATATCTTACGTAAGGCGTAGTTTCTTAGGACGATGTGTTTCATCCATATCATCAATAAAATGCCTTGAGCTGTTCATAAAAATATTTATGAAAGTTAGAAAAAATATATATATATTTATATAAATTTATCTAAAATATTTGATCATATCAAATGATAGTAAAACTAACTACCTGCTGGAAGAAATTTCCATATCCGGTGATGTTTCTGTAAATAAATCTTTATTGATTTCTTTCTTAGTAGTAGGAGATTGTAAGTGTTCTTCACATTTGATGAGTAAATTTTCTATTGGAGACTTCCCTTTGGCATTATAAGTAAGAGGGAAAATTTTGAGCACTTTAAAAGATACAGTACTTGACCTAAATCGTTGTGTGTCAGGCATAATTTGGAAAATATGTTCTTGTCCAGTAATAGCTTTAATTACAGGAGGAAGCGTAAATTGATCAGAACCAGGTGAGGCGGCTAAAATTTGAGCTGGGATACGAATGAGATCCTGTGCCGTCTTCCCAAATATAGTGAAATTAGTACAACCAGTGGAATCTTCAACAACAACATTTAATTTGTACCTTTTCACAATAAATATATAAATTATATCAATTATCAATTAGTAATACAAAGTAAGTAACATATAATAATTTAAGTTTAATAAAGTTATAATTAGAATAATGTTAAAAATAGTAATTACCATGGTATAGGAGTTTGTTCATTTTCTGTACAGTTGGAGCATAAGGAAATATCACCATATATTTTGACAGATGCTTTGCAATTGGCACATGCTCCATGATATCGAATCCCCTAACATCACATCTCTCTAAGTTAATAATTATAAGAGAAAATCCTAATGTCACATCATACTAAAGATTACATAAAAAATCTAGTAATATCTCTTAAGATCACATGAAGTCCATATCAAATCTAGAATAGCAAATCTCTTAAGATCATAGCAAATCTAATAATACCCATCACATCACACTTCAAATCTAGTAAATCTCCTAAAATAACATGAAATCTACTAATATGTCCTAATTTACTAAAAGTAAATTACTTAAATCACATGAGTTACTTTCTGTAGATATATCAATATTTTATATAGTATATATTATAAATATTCTGGCACATTTTCCGACGCCAAATATTGGCAAGATTTGTAAAGATGAGATTGAAACACTATACATGATAGAAAATATTGTAACCTCACATCATATTAAATAACACGAAATCTACTAATATCTAATATGACATAACTCTTCAACTCTTAAGAGTACATCAAATCTACTAAGTCACATCACATTAAATAACACCAAATATACTAATATCTATATCACATCACTCTTCAAATCAAGTAAATCTCTTAAGATCACATCAAATTTACTAATATGTTCAAATCTACCAAATCTTCTAACATCACATCAAACCAACTAAAATCACATCACTTTTGTTTAGATACATCAATATTTTATATATTAATTGGAGGATTAGTAAAGGATGAGATAGAATGACTTATGATAAATATTGAAGGATTAGTAAAGGATGAGATGGAATGACTTACATAGCAAATCTAAGATCACAAGCCACACAAATGAAAAGTTAATAGCAAATCTCCTAAATTGAGGTAACATCACATTATTATTTCATTAGCTATATAAATAACTCTAAATTCAGGTAACATCACATTATTATTTCATTAGGTATATAAATAACTTATATATTTATATATATATATATATATATACATGTTCTTCTATGCAAAATCATCCCACTAAAGATTACAAATTATAATAGCAAATATACTTTAATTTATATACATTATTATATGGGAAGATCAGTTTTAAATTTAATAGTATGATAGTAAATCTGGTAACATCATATTTGTCTAACTTAATAAATAAGAAGAAATATACTAAATCTTTTAAAATTAGATGAAATCTACTAATATGTTCAAATTTACTAATATGTTCAAATTTACTAACATCTATTTCAAATCTATTAAATCTCTTAAGATTACATCAAATCTACTAATATCTTCAAATCTACTAAATCTTCTAACATTACATCAAACCAACTAAAAGACACATCAATATTTTATTATATGGGAAGATCAGTTTTAAATTTAATAGTATGATAGTAAATCTGTAAATCTGGTAACATCATATTTGTCTAACTTAATAAATAAGAAGAAATATACTAAATCTTTTAAAATTAGATGAAATCTACTAATATGTTCAAATTTACTAATATGTTCAAATCTACTGTAAGAATTCGAATTTTTATAAATAAATAAAAAGGAGAATAATAAAAAGTCAAGTTGAATTTGGATCATGAAAAGCACAAGTAGCCAAATTGCCCCTTTTCTGCAGTGTAAATTGCACAATTAATGGGCCAGAAATATCATCTTTCAATCCGAGCCTGATCTCGAAGATCCGAGACCACGAGTGAGATCGTCTCGTCGAACTGAGTGAAAACCATATTGAACTTGTTCAGATCTGACGGTCGGATCTCCCAGAAATCGGCGTTGAAGCCGGCGGGACCCGCGACTTAAGTCGCGGGTTCAAGTGAACAGTAAGCCCTATTTTCGAGTCCCCTTCGCGCCAACGGTGGCCAATCTACTATCTGGACTCCTAATATAGTGGTTCGAGTAGTCAATTCCAGCTATTTTCGATGTTCTGAACGCAATGACGCAGTCAAAAATTCTGTTTAACGACTCTGGAATCTCGAAAAGCGCGAAAACTGTATTTTGACACAGTTATTATGGACCGAGATTTTATCCGGGCAGTTTCGCGAAAATCAGAGATCGCTACCTGATAGGTCTCGTCGAGCCGGACGTCATGGCGCAGTCCATTTTCCGTTTCGACGACCGGATCGCCTCGAAAAGCGTGAAATAGGGCGAAAAATATGACTTTTGCACATGAAACCCTATATAACTTACCTCGTTTTGCGTGCCACAGCATTGGAGACGGACTTAAGTGTGAGATAAAGCTGCTGTGGAGGACCTATCAGCAAATAACATTGCTTGAAGGGCTGAAATGCAAAATGGCATAATGCTATATATACAAGCATGCTCGAGCTGGGGTTTTCAAGAAACCCTAATGCCCTCAGCCTAGCCGCAACCCTGCAACAGACCTCCCCCTCTCTGCCGTGTTCCCTGGAGTTTCCCCGCACCGGCCGCCGCCCCACGTCGCCGGAGAGTAAGGCTTCAATAACACCTTGCTCTCGGTCGTTGGTGAGGAGGGTGTGGAGAGGGACTCAAACCGATCAAGTTCTTCTCTGAGGTATCCTCGGTGAGGCCGCAGCCGAGCCCGGGGTGATCCGACGTCGGCCGCCGCCCTGTGCCGCCGCGGGAGGCATCATCTCCTTCCATAACTCCGGTGAAGGCCGGGCCGCTGCCGCCGTCCCGATCGCCGGCGGGAGCGCTGTCACCGGATTAATTGCCTTCCAGGCCAATCTAGTGTGCCGCCGTGATCCGGCCGTCCAACCAAAGATCAGCACCGTTAAATCTCATCCACTTGACGGCTGCAACACCTCCCCGAAGTCTGACCCTCATCGGATCAAGATCAGGGCCAATCGAGTGTGCCCTAGATTCGGGTTTTCTTCAACCTTGGCCGAGCACGGCCGTCCGGCGCCGCCGCTGCCTCCCACCGCCGGCCAACTCCACCAGAAGACTCCTGGCACCGAGTGGACCCTTTCGGTCCAAGTTGCTCCGGCCCGGAGCTAGTTGGCCGGAATCCGCCATTAACGGGTTTTGGAGCTTCAACCGAGCTTCGCCGCCGCGCCTGGCCGGCGATCCCCGGCACCGTAAAACCGCCCAGGTGAGCTCCTATAGTCCTTAGGAACTCTCCCATCATCTTGCATGCAATATTTAACGTCGGGTTTCTCGTCACAGAAATTGCACCCGATTTGGCATCGGGTTGGACTCCGGCGATCACCGGCGGTCCGGGCTCCGACCACCTCGACAGGTAAGCTCTAAATGTCAATTATAATGCTCCCATCATTTTGGTTTTTGGCCTAAACCCCCTTTGTTGTTGGACGGCCGGATCACGGCGGCACACTAGATTGGCCTGGAAGGCAATTAATCCGGTGACAGCGCTCCCGCCGGCGATCGGGACGGCGGCAGCGGCCCGGCCTTCACCGGAGTTATGGAAGGAGATGATGCCTCCCGCGGCGGCACAGGGCGGCGACCGACGTCGGATCACCCCGGGCTCGGCTGCGGCCTCACCGAGGATACCTCAGAGAAGAACTTGATCGATTTGAGTCCCTCTCCACACCCTCCGCACCGGCCGCCGCCCCACGTCGCCGGAGAGTAAGGCTTCAATAACACCTTGCTCTCGGTCGTTGGTGAGGAGGGTGTGGAGAGGGACTCAAATCGATCAAGTTATTCTCTGAGGTATCCTCGGTGAGGCCACAGCCGAGCCCGGGGTGATCTGACGTCGGCCGCCGCCCTGTGCCGCCGCGGGAGGCATCATCTCCTTCCATAACTCCGGTGAGATTAGATGGTATCAGAGCATAGGTACACGGTACCTAGGAAAATATGATTAGGAACTGGTTAGGATGAACCCTAGGATGACTTGTCACGAGAGAGCGCTGAGTTTTGGCATAGCGATATGAAGCTTAAGTGTGTTTCATGTTCATGTTGTGGGGATCGTTGTTAGTACAGGGTTAGCCGCGGTCTTGGTTTCGACCGTGGGCTTGATGTTTCGGTGGAGCCAGAGGGCTCAGATCAATTACAGTGCATGTGGTTGAAGGATTGACCACCGTTTGCCAGAGGTTGAACAAGTTATTAACCTTTCAGTATTCTCGTGTCGTAATTCAGTGGCATGTGTGCCCGACGGTAATCCTGAATTTGGGTAGGATTTAAATTTTGGCCTATGTGTCAATTCTAATGAGATGTTAGTGAACGTTGGAATACAATGCTGAATTCTTGTTGTCAGGATGGCATTCATGACCTCGAGATGGTAGTGACCATTGGTTATATCATCGGCATAGAGACTGTGTAGGGAGGTATGTGATGTACCTTCCGATGTGGGTGGTGTCCCCAACTAGTTGTTGGCGACAGATCTATGGTATTTCGCCTTTCTTTTGGTAAGCACGTTGGGCGGCCGACAACGTACTTCCGAAAGAACTGAGAAATACTTTGCCCTGTAATGGGGAATATTCAGATTGGGTCTAAATGAATAGCCTGAGAGTTGTCGATATTTTTGTGACTGATTGTCACTATTGCAACCTGGTTTAATTAAGTTTCAGGGACGAAACTTCCTTTTTGGTGGGAGAGATGTAAGAATTCGAATTTTTATAAATAAATAAAAAGGAGAATAATAAAAAGTCAAGTTGAATTTGGATCATGAAAAGCACATGTAGCCAAATTGCCCCTTTTCTGCAGTGTAAATTGCACAATTAATGGGCCAGAAATATCATCTTTCAATCCGAGCCTGATCTCGAAGATCCGAGACCACGAGTGAGATCGTCTCGTCGAACTGAGTGAAAACCATATTGAACTTGTTCAGATCTGACGGTCGGATCTCCCAGAAATCGGCGTTGAAGCCGGCGGGACCCGCGACTTAAGTCGCGGGTTCAAGTGAACAGTAAGCCCTATTTTCGAGTCCCCTTCGCGCCAACGGTGGCCAATCTACTATCTGGACTCCTAATATAGTGGTTCGAGTAGTCAATTCCAGCTATTTTCGATGTTCTGAACGCAATGACGCAGTCAAAAATTCTGTTTGACGACTCTGGAATCTCGAAAAGCGCGAAAACTATATTTTGACACAGTTATTATGGACCGAGATTTTATCCGGGCAGTTTCGCGAAAATCAGAGATCGCTACCTGATAGGTCTCGTCGAGCCGGACATCATGGCGCAGTCCATTTTCCGTTTCGGCGACCGGATCGCCTCGAAAAGCGTGAAATAGGGCGAAAAATATGACTTTTGCACATGAAACCCTATATAACTTACCTCGTTTTGCGTGCCACAGCATTGGAGATGGACTTAAGTGTGAGATAAAGCTGCTGTGGAGGACCTATCAGCAAATAACATTGCTTGAAGGGCTGAAATGCAAAATGGCATAATGCTATATATACAAGCATGCCCGAGCTGGGGTTTTCAAGAAACCCTAATGCCCTCAGCCTAGCCGCAACCCTGCAACAGACCTCCCCCTCTCTGCCGTGTTCCCCGGAGTTTCCCCGCACCGGCCGCCGCCCCACGTCGCCGGAGAGTAAGGCTTCAATAACACCTTGCTCTCGGTCGTTGGTGAGGAGGGTGTGGAGAGGGACTCAAATCGATCAAGTTCTTCTCTGAGGTATCCTCGGTGAGGCCGCAGCCGAGCCCGGGGTGATCCGACGTCGGCCGCCGCCCTGTGCCGCCGCGGGAGGCATCATCCCGGGCTCGGCTGCGGCCTCACCGAGGATACCTCAGAGAAGAACTTGATCGATTTGAGTCCCTCTCCACACCCTCCTCACCAACGACCGAGAGCAAGGTGTTATTGAAGCCTTACTCTCCGGCGACGTGGGGCGGCGGCCGGTGCGGGGAAACTCCGGGGAACACGGCAGAGAGGGGGAGGTCTGTTGCAGGGTTGCGGCTAGGCTGAGGGCATTAGGGTTTCTTGAAAACCCCAGCTCGGGCATGCTTGTATATATAGCATTATGCCATTTTGCATTTCAGCCCTTCAAGCAATGTTATTTGCTGATAGGTCCTCCACAGCATCTAATCTGTCACTGTGACGCCCCACTTCCCAGGGGGTCACCCATCCTAGAACTACTCTAGCTCTAGCACGCTTAACTCTCATGTTCCTCTTGGATCTTGCTACCATCCAAAATGCTATAGCCGGGTTAGAGATTTAGTCCTATTATATCATTTATATATAGGACTAATCCAAATTCCGGGGGTGTCACATTCTTCCCCCCTTTAAGCCCTGACGTCCACGTCAGGCTCAAGCACACTCACAAGCACCAGGCGATGTGAGACTCGTCTCGCTAGCCTTAGCCGACCTTGTGAGGAGCTGCACTCCACTCACAACGGTCATTAGCCGGGGAGCCTCGCTCTACCCGCTATATAACCCTGGCTCAGCCGAGATTCATCTCACATTTCCGGCTGGTGAATGGCTCTGATACCAACTGTGACGCCCCACTTCCCAGGGGGTCACCCATCCTAGAACTACTCTAGCTCTAGCACGCTTAACTCTCATGTTCCTCTTGGATTTTGCTACCATCCAAAATGCTATAGCCGGGTTAGAGATTTAGTCCTATTATATCATTTATATATAGGACTAATCCAAATTCCGGGGGTGTCACAGTCACGCCCCGAGTTTAAAAATCAGGTCTGAAAATTTTTTTTTTTTATATATATATCAGAGTTTGCAAAACGGGCGTAACAGACCGCCACACATATAGGAAATCCCCTATCCACAGGGATAGGGTCTCTCCTATACATGCACGGCTAGGCAATCCAATCATCAATCAGAGATCAATCAACATCTAAACTAAACAATGACTAATCAACAAGAATAATCCAAATAATCATGCTAACATCAATCTGACATATCCAAATAATCGAAAAGCTGAAATAACATAAATCAGAGTCAACCACAATCATCAGGGGGACAGCTCTATCGTAACAGCCTCACTGGATCGTCCCGACATCTCACCACCCGAAAGACCTGCAACAGTCACCCGAGGGTGTGAGACACACCGGAGTGTATCCCAGTGGGCACGACGAGCCGAGAAGTAGCTAATCGTACCTACTGGGTACTAAAATCTGCGGATAGTAAGAATCACAGGGTAAAGCTGAACAATAAAGCAGATCTACTGATAATCACTAGAATCCACAGATAAGCTAACTAAGCAGGAAATCAATCATAAGGAACTGCAGATAAGTAATACTGAAAATCAGGGTATCACAATGATAATCGATCATAATAACTGTAGATCATACATGCTGGAAATCAGGATAATGTCTATCAGGAACGTGCATAAAGCACTGCAAGCGATCAAAGTATATCTACAGATAATAATGCTGGAAATCAACATAACTGAACAGCAATGGTACGAAGTAGGCATCATGCATCAAAGACAGAACCCAAGTACCCAATCAATGCCAGTATTGGTCGCGAGGACCTCAGGCTCATACCACCTAGCTGGCACCTAGCTGGCTGACATAACCCCGCACCCACTGGTGCCTATCTAGGGGCTCACGGGTCCTTTCTCTAGACCACTTTACCGGTAAAGAACATCGCTGCGGTCATGACTCCGCTGATGTACGTGAAGTACAGCGTGCGTGGTAGTCATCATGCTATGATCAAGCTCACGGTCTAATGACCGGGTAGTCGGCAATAAGTCGAGATCCCGACAGGGAAATCATCTATCGTGTCGATCAGAATCTATCATGCATATCGAAACATCAAGTAGTATCTATCAATCATGCATATCGGAATATCGAATAGTATCCAACAATCAGGATCAATCAATCATGCATATCGGAATATCAACAATAAATCGGCTGACAGGAATCAACAAGTGCCATCAAATCATGTAGATCTATATACTAAAAAAGCTGATGAACAGATATATATATGGTATGTCTCATGAAGATCAAGGTCTATCAGAAATATAAAAACTGATAAACAGGTACGTAAGATATGTCTCACGTAGATCAAGATCTGTCAGGACTAATCATAGGGCATGTCAATACAATCATCAAGGCTAATCTAGATAAAATCAGCAGGTATATATGATGAGTCTAAAAAAATCAATGTCTATCAGGAGATCATGTGATATATATGCAGTCATCATAGGTCGTATCGGTATAATTCGCAGGCTGGTCAAAAAATAGGTGTCCGACTGGACTAAAGCAACCAGAGGGCCGAATAGATCAAGCCCGGACCGAAGATAACCCACCTGGATGTAGGCAGATCCTCAAACTCTCGCACAGCTACTGGGAGGCTGGTGCAGAACAACTGGGCCCTGAATAAGAAGCTATGATCAGTAAAGGACTCACAGATACCCAAACCCTCCGTGTCCCCAACTAGTTGTTGGCGACAGATCTATGGTATTTCGCCTTTCTTTTGGTAAGCACGTTGGGCGGCCGACAACGTACTTCCGAAAGAACTGAGAAATACTTTGCCCTGTAATGGGGAATATTCAGATTGGGTCTAAATGAATAGCCTGAGAGTTGTCGATATTTTTGTGACTGATTGTCACTATTGCAACCTGGTTTAATTAAGTTTCAGGGACGAAACTTCCTTTTTGGTGGGAGAGATGTAAGAATTCGAATTTTTATAAATAAATAAAAAGGAGAATAATAAAAAGTCAAGTTGAATTTGGATCATGAAAAGCACAAGTAGCCAAATTGCCCCTTTTCTGCAGTGTAAATTGCACAATTAATGGGCCAGAAATATCATCTTTCAATCCGAGCCTGATCTCGAAGATCCGAGACCACGAGTGAGATCGTCTCGTCGAACTGAGTGAAAACCATATTGAGCTTGTTCAGATCTGACGGTCGGATCTCCCAGAAATCGGCGTTGAAGCCGGCGGGACCCGCGACTTAAGTCGCGGGTTCAAGTGAACAGTAAGCCCTATTTTCGAGTCCCCTTCGCGCCAACGGTGGCCAATCTACTATCTGGACTCCTAATATAGTGGTTCGAGTAGTCAATTCCAGCTATTTTTGATGTTCTGAACGCAATGACGCAGTCAAAAATTCTGTTTGACGACTCTGGAATCTCGAAAAGCGCGAAAACTGTATTTTGACACAGTTATTATGGACCGAGATTTTATCTGGGCAGTTTCGCGAAAATCAGAGATCGCTACCTGATAGGTCTCGTCGAGCCGGACGTCATGGCGCAGTCCATTTTCCGTTTCGGCGACCGGATCGCCTCGAAAAGCATGAAATAGGGCGAAAAATATGACTTTTGCACATGAAACCCTATATAACTTACCTCGTTTTGCGTGCCACAGCATTGGAGACGGACTTAAGTGTGAGATAAAGCTGCTGTGGAGGACCTATCAGCAAATAACATTGCTTGAAGGGCTGAAATGCAAAATGGCATAATGCTATATATACAAGCATGCCCGAGCTGGGGTTTTCAAGAAACCCTAATGCCCTCAGCCTAGCCGCAACCCTGCAACAGACCTCCCCCTCTCTGCCGTGTTCCCCGGAGTTTCCCCGCACCGGCCGCCGCCCCACGTCGCCGGAGAGTAAGGCTTCAATAACACCTTGCTCTCGGTCGTTGGTGAGGAGGGTGTGGAGAGGGACTCAAATCGATCAAGTTCTTCTCTAAGGTATCCTCGGTGAGGCCGCAGCCGAGCCCGGGGTGATCCGACGTCGGCCGCCGCCCTGTGCCGCCGCGGGAGGCATCATCTCCTTCCATAACTCCGGTGAAGGCCGGGCCGCTGCCGCCGTCCCGATCGCCGGCGGGAGCGCTGTCACCGGATTAATTGCCTTCCAGGCCAATCTAGTGTGCCGCCGTGATCCGGCCGTCCAACCAAAGATCAGCACCGTTAAATCTCATCCACTTGACGGCTGCAACACCTCCCCGAAGTCTGACCCTCATCGGATCAAGATCAGGGCCAATCGAGTGTGCCCTAGATTCGGGTTTTCTTCAACCTTGGCCGAGCACGGCCGTCCGGCGCCGCCGCTGCCTCCCACCGCCGGCCAACTCCACCAGAAGACTCCTGGCACCGAGTGGACCCTTTCGGTCCAAGTTGCTCCGGCCCGGAGCTAGTTGGCCGGAATCCGCCATTAACGGGTTTTGGAGCTTCAACCGAGCTTCGCCGCCGCGCCTGGCCGGCGATCCCCGGCACCGTAAAACCGCCCAGGTGAGCTCCTATAGTCCTTAGGAACTCTCCCATCATCTTGCATGCAATATTTAACGTCGGGTTTCTCGTCACAGAAATTGCACCCGATTTGGCATCGGGTTGGACTCCGGCGATCACCGGCGGTCCGGGCTCCGACCACCTCGACAGGTAAGCTCTAAATGTCAATTATAAGGCTCCCATCATTTTGGTTTTTGGCCTAAACCCCCTTTGTTGTTGGCTCTCCAACTTGCACCCGAGACCACTATTTCGGGCTTAACTCCGGCCGCCGCCGCCTCCGGCCGCCGGGGCTCGACCCCACATGGACCAAGCTTCTTCTGGGACACCTTCTTGTCTGATGCTTCCCTCTGGTGCAGGTCAGAAGCCGGTTTGATCCCAATTTGCCCAAGCCCGAGCCTTGCTCATTGTTGGTGGTTGCTCCACCTTGCTCCGGCCACTATTCCGGCCAAGATCCGGCACGCCTCGGGTGAGCCCTCAGCTCTACTTAGTCCCCTGTACATGATGCTCCCCTTATATCTCATATTGATCAAGTATATATTAGGTTGTAGCAACTTGTCATTAGAGCTAAAAGAGTTTATGGGCCAATTTGTAAATGGGCCTGGTCTTGGCCCAAATTTTGTGAGCACGACCTTGGTCTCGCCGTAACGAACGCGTGGAAACTCGCCGCGAAGTTTCTGGACTTCTAGATGTTAAGATCATGGCAAAACAGTGTATTCAACATAGCGAGTTAAAGAGCTAACTTTGCTCTGGGGTTTCGCGTTGACCCAAGGTTGTGAGCACGGGGTCTGTCGCATCAAATGTGACACGCTGAAACTTACGGCGTCAATTTTGGATTCCCGGATTTCACGAACGAGCCAAAACAGTAGTTATCTAATAGGTATTTATGCAATTTTAAATACATTGTGGACCAAAATGCAAAAGTTGATGTATGAACTCTCTTTAAACAGCACCAGTCTCCAAGTAGCTGCGCGGGAGTTCGAGAGTCTGCCTTCATCCAGGTGGGTTATCTTCGGTCCGGGTTTGATCTATTCGGCCCTCTGGTTGCTTTAGTCCAGTCGGACACCCGTTTTTTTTGACCAGCCTACGAATTATACCGATACGACCTATGATGACTGCATATATATCACATGATCTCCTGATAGACATTGATTCTTTTAGACTCATCATATATACCTGCTGATTTTATCTAGATTAGCCTTGATGATTGTATTGACATGCCCTATGATTAGTCTTGATAGATCTTGATCTACGTGAGACATATCTTACGTACCTGTTTATCAGTTTTTATATTTCTGATAGACCTTGATCTTCATGAGACATACCATATACATATCTGTTCATCAGCTTTTTCAGTATATAGATCTGCATGATTGATGGCACTTGTTGATTCCTGTCAGCCGATTTATTGTTGATATTCCGATATGCATGATTGATTGATCCTGATTGTTGGATACTATTCGATATTCCGATATGCATGATTGATAGATACTACTTGATGTTCCGATATGCATGATAGATTCTGATCGACACGATAGATGATTCCCTGTTGGGATCTCGGCATGTTGCCGACTACCCGGTCACTAGACCGTGAGATTGATCATTATGACTTGCCATGCACTGCTGTACTTCACGAACATGGCCGGGGTAGCTCCCCGTGGAGATTGTTCTTTACCGGTAAAGTGGTCTGATGATAGACCCGTGAGCCCTCGACAAGGTTATGTCAGCCGAAAAAGGTGCCGAACAGTGGCATTGCCTGAGGTTCTCTGAGACCAATATTGGCACATGATTGGATATTTGGTTTTCTACCTTTGACGCATTACTTTTACTCGTACTGTTGCTCAGTTGTTCCAGCACTATTATCTGTAGACATGCTTGTATCATTCGTAGTTCTTTATACATGATCCTTGTAGTTGACTTTGATTTCCGGCCTGCATGCTCTACAGTTTTCATGATAGTTATCTCTGAGATACCCTGATTGTTCAGCATACTTACCTGCAGTTTTATTTCTGATTATTAGTAGACATCTATGTTTCCAGCTTTTCCTACAGATCTTTACTATCCGCAGATTTTAGTACCCAGTAGGTATGATTAGCTATTTCTCGGCTCGTCGTGCCCACTGGGATACACTCCGGTGTATCTCACACCCTCGGGTGACTGTTGTAGGTCCGTCGGGTGGTGAGTTGTCGGGACGATCCAGTGAGCCTGTCACGATAGAGCTGTCCCCATGATTCTAGACAGAGATGACTGAGATCCTTGATGATTTACGCAGACTGTTATTTCCGCATTTATTACAGTTCTATTTGATTTAGACATTTAAAATATTGATGTGATTACCGATTTCGAATTATTCCTGCTGACTAGATTAGTAGTTGTACTGAGATATCTGTCGCTGATTACTAGCCTAGCCGTGCATATATAGGGGAGTCTCTGTTCACGGAATAGAGAGTTTCCTATATGTGTGGCGGTCTGTTACGCCTGTTTTGCAAACTCTGATGTACAAAAAAAAAAAAAAAAAAAAAAAAAAAAAATTTCAGACTTGATTTTTAAACTCGGGGCGTGACATCTACTAACATCTATTTCAAATCTATTAAATCTCTTAAGATTCTATCAAATCTACTAATATCTTCAAATCTACTAAATCTTCTAACATTACATCAAACCAACTAAAAGACACATCAAATCTACTAATATCTTCAACTCAAATCTACTAAGTCACATCACATTAAATAACACCAAATCTACTAATATCTATATCACATCACTCTTCAAATCAAGTAAATCTCTTAAGATCACATCAAATTTACTAATATCTTCAAATCTACCAAATCTTCTAACATCACATCAAACCAACTAAAATCACATCACTTTTGTTTAGATACATTAATATTTTATATATTAATTGGAGGATTAGTAAAGGATGAGATAGAATGACTTATGATAAATATTGAAGGATTAGTAAAGGATGAGATGGAATGACTTACATAGCAAATCTAAGATCACAAGCCACACAAATGAAAAGTTAATAGCAAATCTCCTAAATTGAGGTAACATCACATTGTTATTTCATTAGCTATATAAATAACTCTAAATTCAGGTAACATCACATTATTATTTCATTAGGTATATAAATAACTTATATATATATATATATATATATATATATATATATATATATATATATATATATATATATATATATATATATATATATATATATATATATATATATATATATATATATATATATATATACACATGTTCTTCTATGCAAAATCATCCCACTAAAGATTGCAAATTATAATAGCAAATATACTTTTAATTTATATATATTATTATATG